>JANBXH010000005.1:0-517586 GCA_024271875.1 Kuraishia molischiana
GTTCTAAGTATTAAGCCCCCGTTTGTGTTCTAAGTATTAAGCCCCCGTTTGTGTTCTAAGTATTAAGCCCCCGTTTGTGTTCTAAGTATTAAGCCCCCGTTTGTGTTCTAAGTATTAAGCCGTTTACGATTTCTTGTTAGGAGGAGACGTCAAGTTCATATTCGTTCACTCGCATCGTGTTCTGGAGTTCTTTGAGCTTGTACGTGCGGACAGGACAAGCGAGCACGTGCGTGCCTTGCTGTATGGTATCGCCTTGCCCACCCCACGCGATGTCTGTGTGATAGACTTGGTTGACGCTATTGCAGTGCCCCTGGAAGACGAGATTGAGCGCCTGAAATCTCTAAGGGCTAACCAGCGTGAAGCTCTGCGTGAGACAATAGCCGCACTTGAGGGACTGTACAATTAGAAAATTGCAATATCTTATATTTTCTTGAATATCCAGAATTCTGATTTTTCACAGATTTCCAGCCAAAAGCCAATCCAAGATGTTGGATAAAACCCTTAAGAGACCCATTACCTATGTCTATTCCCCCCACCGGCGCTCCCCCCATAGATAAGGGGTAAAGCCCAAACGGGTAAAGCCCAAACTTTTCACTTTTCACTTTTCACTTTTCACTTTTCACTTTTCACTTTTCACTTTTCACTCTTTCTCTTTCCCTCTTTCTCTTTCCCTTTTCTCCAAAATGGTCGCACAAAAGGTCACCTGGGAATCAATCCAAGGCAAGGAGCACCCTGTTCTCTCTCCCGCCTTCATCAGCAACGGACACGTCTTCACGTCTGGAATCATCGGCTCCAACTACGCCACGGGCGAGACCCCGGAGAGCGTTGCCGACCAGACCCACCTCGCCATCCAGAACCTGGAGAAGACCCTCAAGGCTGCGGGCTCTTCCCTCGACAAGGTGTTCAAGGTGACCATGTTCATCTCGCACGCGGAGTACTCCAAGGTGGTCAACGAGATATACGGCCAGTACTTCCCGCAGAAGCCTGCTCGTTCCTGCGTGGTTGTTGCCTTCATGGACGCTGCCATCAAGTATGAGCTCGAGGCCATTGCTACACTGGACTAAGTAAACTCTCAATAAAACTAGTACATCCACCTGAAGTTAGGATTGGAAGGCCCCTCGGCAAGCAGGTAGGTGGGCACGTCCTGGTAGGTGTGATTCACACCCTGCAGCCTGTTCCTGCGCCTGTTGTCGAACACCATGAAGCCCAGGATGCCCAGGATGAGCACAATGGCAGCTCCTCCGAAACCAGCGGTGATGCCGAGCGCAGGCACGTACTTGGGGGCGTCCTTGGCGCGGAAGATGTTGGTGGAGATGAGACCGGCTGCGTTTGCCAGCGGAACGCCGACCGCCGAGATCACCACGCGGCGGTTCGAGTTGGGGGTGTTGTTGTTGTACCAGGTGGACGTGAGCACGGACGACGACGAGGCGCCGGTGGTCATCAGGAAGGTGGAGAAGTAGGCCACGCCGATGTGGGACTGGGTGTCGATGCAGCCAAACACCACGAAGCCGACGAGTGTGACGGCCACGCCGATCACCACGAAGACGGACCGCACACGCACGTAGTCGGACGAGAAGCACAGGATGATGAGCGCAACCGCGCCCCAGACGTTGGGCGCCACGGTGTAGAGGTTGGTCATGACGGTGCCCTTGCCGAGCGACTGCACGATCTGCGGGAACCAGTTGTTGATCGAGTTGAGCGGAACGCCGATCAGGATCTCCTGCAGCATCCACGCGATGGCCACCGGGTGCCTGAACACGGCCACCGCGTCCTTGAAGGAGATGCTCTCGCCGGACTCGGACGACGAGTCCGTCTTGATCCGCCACACCGCGCACTCGTGCTCCTCCGGGCTCAGGAACTTGGCCTGCTCGACGCTGCGGGGCAGGTAGACGATCGCAAACACGGCCACCACCACGGTGGCGCCGCCCTCGATGAGCCACAGGATCTGCCAGCCGTGCAGCTTGGCGCTGTTGATCTGGAAGACGCCGAACGAGAGCAGCCCGGAGAAGGCGTTGGCGATGTTGGCGGCCGAGTAGAAGATGGACAGTCTCCGGGCCAGCTCGCCGCGGCGGTAGAACGTGCTGAGGTAGTAGATGATCCCGGGGAAGAAGGCGCTCTCGCACGCCCCGAGAAACCACCGCGCAGCCATGAGCGAGCCGTAGTTGAAGACCGACACCGCCAGCAGCGTGATGGAGCCGAAGGTGAACATCAGCACCGGGATGACGTTGGCGGCGTTGTAGCGCTTGATGACCAGCGACAGCGGGAACGCACACAGCACGAACGGGATGTAGAAGATCGACAGCATGTTGTTCCACTGCTGGCCCGCGATGCCGATGTCCTCGGCAAGCCCGTCGGTCTTGGCGTTGGAGATGTTGCCCTTGTCCAGCGCGTTGAACAGGTACATCACGGCAATCAGAGGCAGGATGCGGTAGTCGAGCTTTCTGCAGATGCGTCTCTCGAGCTTGTGGTCGTAGATCCGCGCGGATTCCAGCTTGCTGGAGACCGAGACGACCTCCGCCGACGTTTGGGTCTTTTCTGCGTTTTCCATTGTGCGTGGAGATGGAAACCCTGAAATGCCGGCCACGGACCCGTACATATACCCCTCGGCTTATCTCGCTCCCCCCGTTTTGGACTTGGCGCCGTGCAGGGTCCCCCAGGGGAACCCCAGGGGGGGTCACTGATACACCCTCGTCGGCGCCCTCGGAATAACTAACAATGGCCACGTGACCGAAAGTTGTCCCGAAGTTCCGGGACGTTTTTCCGATAGCGATAAAGCGTCCACCGCTCCCCCCTCCATCCAATCAAGCCCTGGTGTCATGAGCAAGCGCAAGAGAGGAGCCGGCCCGTTTGAGTGCCCTTATCCAGGCTGCACCAAGATATTCTCGCGGTCCGACCACCTGGCCCGCCACCGGTCCGTCCACGATGCCTCCAAGCGCTACCAGTGTGCGTGGTGCGAGCGGGTGTTCACGCGGCTGGACGTGATGAAGAAGCACGAGCAGCGCCACTCGCGCACCGAGGCTCTGCAGTCACCGGCGGCGGCGGAAGACAGCTCGCCGCTGGAGTCGCTGTCGCCCGACCTCGTCAAGTGGCTGATGAGGGACGACGACAACTACCGCGAGTTCAACGACTCGATGGCCATGCTCAAGGGCGTGTTCGGGACGATGCCCGAGTTTGGCAACTACCAGACCGACGTGGACGAGTCGCTGCTGGCGCGGATGTTCGAGTACAACCCGGCGCTGCGGCAGTTTCCCGAGTTCACCGTGGCCGGGATCAAGCGCTTCCTGGAGACGTACTGGAGCGTGTTCCACGCACAGTACCCGGTACTGCACCGGCCGTCGTTCTCGACGTTTGAGGCGCACCCGCTGCTGCTGCTCTCGGTGATCATGATGGGCGCCGCCCTCACGCAGGCGCCGCAGGCGCCGCAGGTCGCCTACGCGATCGCCGAGCCGCTGCGCTGGCAGATCTTCGGCTGCGACGAGGCCCGGCCGGCCTGCAAGGCGTGGGTGCTGCAGAGCCTGCTCATCCTCGAGGTGTACGAGCTCACCAAGACCACGCGCTCGCTGCACGAGCGGGCATGCATCTACAACGGCGCCAAGCTGCAGCTGCTGCGGCGGAGCCCAATCCTGGGCGGCGACCCGATGAAGGCCGCCGACACGAGCGCCAGCACGCTGTGGAAGACATGGGTCGAGAGCGAGAGTATGAAGCGTGCGGCGTGGATGTCGTTCTACGTGGACACCATGAACGCCATCGTGTACGGGCACCCGGTCAACCTGTTTGCCAACCAGATCGCGCTGTCGCTGCCCTGCTCGGACGGGCTATGGGAGAACGCAGACGGCGGCGCCGACACGCCGGCGGAGACGCCGCTCTTCTCCAAGGTGCTCAAAAAGCTGCTCCGCAAGGAACAGGTGCGCACCGGCGCCTTCGGCCGCAAGATCCTACTGGCGGGCCTGCTCAACCTCTCGCTGCAGACCCAGGGCAAGGACTCGCTGCTCGGCCACGACGTGAAGCGCAAGTGGAGCGATACCATCTCGAGCGCGCTCGACGCGTGGCGCACCAACCTCGGCAGCTGCGCGGCGGCGCCGTGCGTCTTCGGGAGCTGCGATCTGCCGGCGCTGCTGCCGCAGGACACCCGCTGCAAGTTTGCCGAGTTCCACTCGGCCAAGATCCACACCGACATCATGCACTACGACTACATCGTGTACGCGGGCGCTCCGAAGCGGATGAACGTGCCCATTCTCCCGGAGGACTACGAGACCGTCGAGCTCCGCGTGGCGGCGTGGGCCAGCTCCGGCGCGGGCCGCATGGCCGTGGTGAACGCCTACATCCTGTTGTGCGAGATGATGGTGTCGCCGCCGAGCGCCGCCGAGCAGGTCAACTACATCTACGACCCGGACAAGGATCCGTTCATGTACCGCCCCAACGTGGTGATCTCGGCGGCGCTGGCGCTGTGGGCGTACGCCTTCCACCTGCACGGGCCGGAGTCGCACTGGCAGGCCCACTCCGACTACACGCCCGCCATGGAGGACGGGTGCTCGTACCTGCGCCGCGTGCGCCTGGAGCTGCACCAGCTGACCGGGTGCTCGTTCGAGTCGGACACAGACGTCTACGGCGGCGCGCTGCCGCAGTTCGCCGACGCGCTGCCGCTCGTCAAGAACATCAACAACCTGGTCGGTCTGCTGTCCGTGCTCAGCGCCACCTACAAGACGTGCCAGTGGGAGACGGGGCGCGAGTACGGCCGGCTGCTGGCCAACTGCATCCGGCGGAGCACGGGCGCCGAAACCGTCTTCTGCGCGGATATGTACGAGACATAGTCCCCCCGCTCCCCCCACCGGCGGCGCCGACCTGCATATAAATAGAGCTGAACAATCCAAAACAACTAGCAAAAAACAACTAGCAAAAAACATGACTCTCGACAGAACCTTGAAGCACGGAATATACTCGCCGGTGCCCACCTTCTTCAACGAGGATGACTCGCTCGACCTCGAGACCCAGGTGGCCCACGCGCAGATGCTGTACGCCGCTGGCATCGCCGGGCTGCTGATGGGCGGCTCGACGGGCGAGGCCGTCTCCATGACGCTGGGCGAGCGCTGCGAGACAATCGCGGCCGTCCACAAGGCCATCCCGGCCTTCACCGTCATCGCCGGCGGCGTCGGCGCCGCAATCGGCGACCTGTGCGAGCAGGCGGAGGCGTACAAGCGGGCCGGCGCCGCCTCGATGATCGTGCTTGTTCCGGGCTACTACGCGGGCATTGCCAAGCAGCAGGGCCTCGTGGACTGGTTCCACGCCTTGGCCGACCGGTCGGCGCTCCCGATCATCGTGTACAACTACCCGGGTGTGCAGAACGGCGTGGATCTGACGATCGACTCCTTCACCGCCATCGGGTGCCACAGCAACGTGGTTGGCTGCAAGCTCACCAACTTCAACTTGCCGCTGTACACGATGCTGGGCCAGAGCGAGATCCTCGCCGCCAGCGACTTCACGCCGCTCTCCGGCGTCGGCCAGGTGCTCGTGCCGGCGCTGTCGGTGGGCGTCTGCGGCGCCATCGACGGCGTCTCCAACGTGTTCCCCAAGTGCCTGATCCAGATCACCCGGCTGTTTTGCGCCGGGAAACTCACCGAGGCGGCGCGCCTCCAGAACCTCGTCACCCGCGCCAACGAGATGACCGCCGCCACCAACCTGCTCGGGCTCAAGTACGCGCTCCGCTACAAGTACGGCTTCGGCAAGACCGTCGTCGGCCGCGCGCCGCTTAACCAGCCCATGGACGTGTCTGTGTGGAAGAAGTACCAGGGCGTCTACGACGAACTCAGCAGAATCGAGGACTCTATTACCAGCCTCTAAACGGAATCCAGATATCTACAACCGTACCGTCCTCCACCACGTAGTACCACGGATACGCCGCCGCCGTAATGCAGCTGTGCTGCGGCACGATGCCTACCTGCGTGCCGAGCGGGATCATCTCGGCGCCGCCGAGCGGCGTCAGGATGCCGTGCTCCTGGCTGAGGCGGCCCACCACCCACTTGTCGAATCCGGCGGGCGAGTACACTCTGCCGAAGCCGGGCTGCGGGCCGGACTCGCGGCCGAGCGCAATCACGCCCGCGTTGACGAGCTGCTCGCCCGGCGCGGCGGCGCCTCTTCCGGGGTACGCCGACACCACCTCCGCCAGCACCCGGCAGGCCACGTCCTCGAGCGCCACGCAGTTGGTGGACATCTGCTGGAGGTCGCAGAAGGGGTAGTTTCCGGCGTGCAGCTCGAGCCGGCCGTACAGCTCGCCGACCGCGCCCAGGTCGAAGCGCTGCGCCGCGTGGGCGGTGGGCGTGGCGCCGACGGACATCTGCAGCTTGAGCCCCGGGTCAAACTCCAGCGCCTGCTTGCACGCGGCGTTGGCGGCGCTGATCTCGGCGAGCAGGTACGATTGCGCCTCGGCCTCGCTCTTGGCGCCGTACGAGTGACCCGCGTGGCAGTAGAACCCGTACAGCGACACGTTTTCGGTGGTGCGCAGCTTCTGCATCAGCGGCGCCACCATGTCCTCGGCGAAACCGGCCCGGTCGGTGCCCATGTTGATCTTGACGAAGACGGACCACTTTCCCCCGTGGTTGGCCAGCACATCCAGCTGCTCCAGGTTATCCAGCATCACGCGCAGCTCGACCCGGCTGCCGAGGTCGGCCAGCTCGGCGAGTCTGCTCTTCACCACCGGCAGGCTGAACAGCACGTCCTTGATGAGCCCCTGCTCCACCAGCGGGAGCAGCCCCCACGCCTCGCGCAGCGTCGACACGACGATCTTGTCGGTCGTGGCGCCGCCGGTGCCGAGTTGCAGAGCGGTGCCCTCCAGCGTCTTGTGCGTCTTGACGTGCGCGCGGAAGTCTGCCTTCAAGCGGCCGGCGTTGGCGAGCATCTTGTTGGAGTTCCGGATAAACGTGGCTCGGTCGACGACAAACGCCGGCGTCGGCAGCTCGGCGAGCGTCTTGCCCTTGTAGGCCTTGAGGAGCGCCTCCTTGTCCCCGTTCGGAGTGAGATTCGCGGGATACATGGTGTTTGATGGAAAAAAAAGGAGACGAAAACTTAAGCGCCCGGAACCCTTTTTGTGGTAAAGTGCCCCCACCGGAAAATTGCTTTATCCGCTCCCCCCACTACTGATAAGGAGTTTGGCCGAGCCCCTTATAAACCACCTGTTCCACCACACTGAACACCAAACCAAGTCAATTTGAACACAAACATGTCGTACGTCAAGCTCAACGACGACTACTCCTGGCCCGAGCCGCTGGCCGAGGTCCCGCTCAAGATCGACCCCTCGATGGAGGGCAGGCTCGATCCCGGCTACGTCAAGTTCTTCAACGAGGTGATGTGCACCAGACCGGACATCCTCGAGACCCACAAGATGCCGCTGGCCCAGACGAGGGCCGGCGGGAACGTGATTCCGGGCCAGGCCGCGCCCATGGACGTGGCGCGGATCTTCGACATCGAGATCGCCCGCAAGCACTCCGAGGGCGGCGCCCTTCCCGCGCGTGTTTTCGTGCCCACAGGCGACAAACCGGCCGCCGGATGGCCGTGCACCATCTGGTACCACGGAGGCGGCTGGGTGCTTGGTGGAATAGGCACGGAGAACTCGTACTGCACGCACCTGGCCGAGCTGGCCAAGTGCATCGTGATCACCGTCGACTACAGGCTGGCGCCGGAACACGTCTTCCCCGCGTGTGTCGAGGACGCGTTTGAGTCTGTGATGTTTGTCATGGAGCAGGCGGCCAGCTACGACATCGACAGTGCCAAGGTGTGCGTGGCGGGCTCCTCGGCGGGCGGCAACCTCGCGGCGATTGTGTCGCACAAGTACGCCGCCCTCGACACGGGCTTGCCGCCGCTCAAGTTCCAGATGCTGGTTGTTCCGGTGACCGACAACACCGCCAGCGGCGAGACGCAGGCCTCGTGGCGCGAGAACGCGCTCACCCCGCAGCTGCCCGCGAACAAGATGCTGTGGTACCGCCAGATCTACCTGCCGGAGGCCGGAAAAACTCTGGCCGACCCGGAGTCCAGCCCGCTCTTCTACCCGGACAGCAGCTTCGCCAAGGTGCAGCCGTGCTTCATCGCGGCTGCCGAGTGCGACGTGCTGCGGTCCGAGGCCGAGGCCTACGCCGCCAAGCTCGCCCGCAACGGCGTCGACTCCAAGATCGTCGTCTACAAGGGCGTCCCGCACACCGCCATGGTGATGAACGCGGTGCTACAGCAGGGCGCCGACCTGGTGCGCGACACCACCACCGCCATCCGCAGCGCCTTCTATTGAGTGTCTATGTGGTCTACAACGACCCGCGCCAGCTCCCTGCGCGCCGGGTTTACGGACCCCAGCTCCCGCCGCGGGTGTGTGCGGTTGGTAAACAGGATCATGTAGCTGTTGGTAGCGTCGTTAATGGCAAAGTTCGTGCCTGTGAAGCCCGTGTGTCCGTAGCTGCCGCCGGGAAGCGCCGCAAACCCGCCCATGTTGCTTTCGGCGCTGAGCTCGAACCCGAGCCCGCGGCTGTAGTTGGGGATGTGCGGGGTGTAGCTCTTGAGCGCCTGCGCCAGCAGCACCGGATCAACGATCTTCCGGCCGTTGTAGACGCCCTTGGCCAGCAGCATCTCGCAGAACTGCTGCTGATCGTGGACCGTCGAGAAGATGCCCGCGTGCCCGGCAACACCGCCGAGCGCATGGGCCTTGTCGTCGTGCACAAAGCCGCGGATCGGCTGCGGTCTTCCGAGCTCGTGGCCCGGAGCTATGTGCTCGTTGGCCACGATGCGGGCCGAGAGCGCCGGGTTGTAGCACGTATCCTTGAGCCCCATGGGCCCCACCACTTTGGCCATCAGAAACTCGTCCAGCGCCAGCCCGGACACCTGCTCGATCACGAAGCCAAGCACCATGTAGTTGACGTCGCTGTAGACACCCGCGGTGCCGGGCTCGCTCACCAGCGAGTTGCGGATCACGCTCTCACGCAGCTTCTCCACAGACCGATCCCCGAGGGTGTCCAGCATCGGCGTGGGCTCCGGAGTGAAGCCGGAGCAGTGAGCCAGGATGTGTCTGATCAGCACCTTCTTCTTGTCGAAGCCTCTGTAATCGTTCTCCCCGAGGAACCCGGGCAGCAGCGTGTGCACAGGCGTCTCGATGTCGATCCCGTGCTCCTCCTGCAGGATGAGGAAACACACCGTGACCCAGATCTTGGTGAGCGACGCAATGTCAAAGATGCTGTCCTCGGCCATCTCGATCCACTGACCACGCTCGAGGTTGTGGCCGGCCCTGTCCGCGTAGCGCAGCGCGTGGCCGCCATGGCACTTCACCACGCGATCGCCAGCCCTTGCCAGGAACACTCCGCCCGGGAACGAGGTCTGGGGGATCGCATCGGTCTCAACATCGGGCGTCTGGAGGTATTTCTCGAACGCCTGCTCTATTTTCTGTTGAAAGTCCATCCTGCTGGAGAAGAAGAGGGAGAGAAAGAGGCTCCGGGATATTTTTCCGATCTGAAAGCTTCTATTTTTTTATTTTTCCATTTTTCTTATTTTTTCTGATTGTTTTGTTTGATTATACTATTGTTTATCTATTCCTTCTTGGCGACGCCAGCATCAGAGGCAAAAGCCGGGCTCTTCAGGTACTGGATGCCCAGGAACTTGCCCTCCTTGGCCACCTCCTTCTTCTCCAGGAAATCCAGCTTACACAGCTTGGGCCAGTTCACAAACTGGTATCCGTTCTTGAGGATGTACCTGAGCGACTGGGTGACGAACGCAAGACAGATGCACAGGAAGGAGAAGTTCTTGAACTCAAACAGGGACCCGCGTGGATATATCACAGTGGTCATGAGCACGGCGATCGATGCAAAGAGTCCAAAGGGCATGGCCTGCACAAGGGCTGGCCGCTGATCGACAAAGGGCGACGACACAGACTCGAAGGGGAGGAAGTTACCCAGGAACAGATCGTAGCCGTCCTGTCTGGGGCCGTCCTTGTAGTTGTTCTTGAGGTACCTGGTGATGGAGTTGACAAAATCGTTGAAAGCACCCTTCTTGGTCCTGTTGCCCGTACGCGTAAAGTCGGTCTTGAGCGCACCGGTTCCAGAGTAGGCCTTGGAGACGTAGTCTGCGTTGTCGGCCCACAGGTTCTGGAACAGCAGGTTGAAGTTGACGTCCTTCTCCCACGACTGGCCGGGCACCAGCACACCGACAGACTCGAGCTGCGACTGCAGCACCCATCTGCCGAGCGTAGACTGCACAACGTTGGTACGGTCCAGACAGTCCATACAGTTCGTCCTGACAACGCTGGTCTGGGTCTTGACAACCTTGTCGCCTGTCTCGTGGAAGTAGTCGGTGGGAGACAGACCGAGCCCCTTGAGGTGGTCCAGGAGCAGTCTCACACGGTACCACTTCATGCCCCTGCACTCGTGGTGGAAGTCAAAGTAGATGTACTTGACCTGCGGGTCGCCGAGGGCGTTGACGGCCTCCTCGTACGCGCTCTTGACTGGTTTCTCGTAGCCCTTCTGGTTGACGAGGTTGACGAGGTAGTTTGTGCCGTACTTCTGCACCTGGTGCGCAAAGTGGGCCTTGGTGCCCGCGAGCGCGGAAGGCCCGATGAACAGGTGGGGC
The DNA here is from genome assembly GCA_024271875.1 of Kuraishia molischiana. Classification (NCBI taxonomy): domain Eukaryota; kingdom Fungi; phylum Ascomycota; class Pichiomycetes; order Pichiales; family Pichiaceae; genus Kuraishia; species Kuraishia molischiana. The sequence continues at coordinate 10,591 of JANBXH010000005.1, forward strand.
TTGTACTTGAGGTTGTTGATCTCGGCCCAGTACACGGGAACCGAGCCCCTGGTCTGGAGGTACGAGAACACATCCTGGCCGTCCGCGTGCGACACAGCCACCACCTGCTCGGTCTCGTTGAAGTTGGCGGCGTTGCCGGCCTCGTCGATTCCGCGGCGGAAGTACCTGGTGCCGGCCCGGAACCGGGACCTTCTGGTGATGAGCCCAAAGTCCAGCGACTTCATGTTGATCGAGGTCCGGGTCACGTTCACGTATCCGTAGATCAGCGGCAGCACGAAGATGTCTGCGGCCGGGTTCTCGGTGGCCAGCGCCACGACATCCTCCACGACGAAGCGGTTCCAGAAGAAGGACGAGTCGGCGTTGCGCCACGAGTACGGGGCCGTCTGTCTCTGCAGCGAGTTGGTGAGGTCGTAGGTGTAGGAGAAGTACAGCGTGGCCTCGTTGAGGTGGTTCTTCAGCAGCTCGAGGTACTTGGTCTCGTCGTCCACCACGGCGTACCGCTGAAGGTGGTTGCCCAGCGGCAGGATCGAGTGCGTGGTCACTCTGTAGAGCTTGTTGCCCAGAAACGTGCCCACCTCGCACGCGCCGTCCGCGGTGATCACGTACGAGTTGGACCGCAGATGTATGATCCCGATGATGCCCGAGATCGCGGTGAACGGCGACGAGGCGCTGATGCTGTCGTGGTCCACCAGCGCGCACCCGGCGTTCGTGATGGCCAACCCGGGCGCCGCCGCGTTCGGCGACGACGACTTGACGATGTATCCGTCCACGGTCTCAGCCAGAGCGAGCGGAAACGGCGACACCATGTTTAGTTGGGGAAAGAGGAGGAAGAGAGTCAACAAACAAGGGGCGGATCGTTTGAGTGTGTTCTTGGCAGGGCTGCACGACCCCCTTGTTACATTTTGGCAAGTCTACACGACCCCCTTGTTGAACTGGTTTTGCCTGTTCACGGTGGCGATTCCACTCATCCAATCCACCCATCCAGTCCAATGACAAACTACAAGCTGTCCGCCGCTCTGGCGGCGCACGAGCAGGACGTGCGGGCCGTGGTCAGCCCGGATTGCGACACAATTGTGTCTGCGTCCAGAGACGCCACCATCCGAGTGTGGAGGAGATCCAAATCCGGCTGGGAGAGCACCGTCAACTACCAGTCGTCCAGCTTCATCAATTCGCTCGCGTTTGACGCGGAAACCGGGCTGATTGTCTCGGGCGGTAACGACAAGCTGGTGACGCTGACGGATCCGGCAACCCCGCTCGGCGAGCCCCGCGGGGTGCTGGTGGGCCACGAGGCCAACGTGTGTGCGCTGGACGCGGCGTTCGGGCTGGTGATGAGCGGATCCTGGGACAAATCCGCGATTGTGTGGTCGGACGGCCAGCCGCTGTACCACCTGAAGGGCCACGCGGCCTCCGTGTGGGGGGTCAAGCTGCTTTCCCCGACAGAGTTCCTCACGTGCTCGGCCGACGGCACCGTGAAGCGCTGGGTCCAGGACAGGCCCGTGGCCACGGACAACGTGCACGCAGACGCCGTGCGCGATGTGGTGCCCTTTGGCGACGGCTACGTGACCTGCTCGAACGATGAGACCGTCCGCATCAGTAACGGCACCGTTCTGCGCGGCCACGCCAGCTTCGTGTACTCCCTGGCACTCACACCCGACGGGAACATCGTCAGCTGCGGCGAAGACCGAACGGTGCGCGTGTGGTCTCCCGCGGGAAAGTGCCTGCAAGTGCTCACGGTGCCCGCCACCTCCGTGTGGGACGTGGTGGTTCAGGACAACGGAGACATCGTGTGTGGCTCCAGCGACGGCGTGGTGCGCGTGTTCACACAGGACCCTTCCCGCATTGCATCGCCAGACGTGCTCAAGGAGTTTGCCGAGAGCGTGCAGAACTCCACCATCAGCGAACAGACCCTGGGCAACATCGAGAAGGACAAGCTCCCGGGCCCCGAGGCCCTGCAGACTCCAGGCGAGGAGGGTAAAGTCATCATGATCAAGACTGCGTCTGGGATGGTCGAAGCGCACCAGTGGACCGAGGGCACCTGGGCCAAGATAGGCGACGTGGTCGGGGCTGCGGGAAGCGGCAAGAAGCAGGAGTACCTCGGCAAAAAGTGGGACTACGTGTTCGACGTGGACGTCAGAGAGGGTGAGCCGCCTCTGAAGCTCCCGTACAACGCTAACGAGAACGCATACGTGGCAGCGCAGAGGTTTTTGGCCGAAAACGATCTCCCCAACACGTACACAGAGGAGGTTGTGCGCTTCATCTTGCAGAACACAGGCGGCGTTGACATGACGCAGCAGCAGGCTCCGGCTGACAACCCGTACGCAGACAGACCCACCACCAAAATCTTGCCACAGCGCGAATATGTCACGTTTGAGACGTACAACGCGGCCACTCTGGAGAAGGGACTGGACAAGCTCAATGCCCAGCAGGAGAAGAAGCTCTCTGGCTCCGAGATTGCTCAGCTCAAGCAGGCCATTGCGTCGTTTGACGCTGCCGAGCTGGTCAACTTTGCAGATCGGATAATCGAGGACTGGAGCGTTGCGGGGAAACTGCTCGGGTTTGACCTGCTGAGGATCGCCATCGCCAAGTCGCAGGACTTCCCGGACAAGCTGTTTGAGATGATCAAGCTTGGGTTCGAGCTGATCGACCAGTCTCCAAACATCACCATGATGACATACAGGTGCCTGAGCAACATCTTCAACAACAGGTGGTGGGGAGAGGTGGTCACCGGCGACGAGACCATCGTGTCGGAGATCTTCGCAGAGGCCAACCTCAGCAAGATGATCGGCTCGGACAAGGACACCCACTCCGCGGCAGTGACGACTCTGCTCCTGAACTACGCGGTCCTGTACCAGAAGCAGCAGTCTGCGGAGCTGTTTGCCAAACTCATCGACATCTTTGCGCAGGTTGGCGGAGAGGTCAGGTCGGCAGAGGCTGCGTACAGACTCATCTTTGCGTACGGCACCCTCATGTACCCGCAGAGACAGTCCACCCCCTGGCTCAAGACGCTGCTTGCGAGATACGCATCCGAAAAGCGGTTCCAGGACATCAGCCGCGAGCTTGTGTAACAAAAACGCAACCAAAAACGCCGCACGTTCTTTCTAAACCTATTGTGTAGTACACGGCACTCGTCCACTGGGCGAATTTCGGCGCCGGGAAGAGGCGACGTGTTTTCGGTTTCTTCCCGGCCAAAACAGCATCATGTCCGAAGCGGATCAATCCAAAGTGCTGGAGAAGTCGCTGGACGAGATCATCTCGGGCGGATCCGGTGGATCGAGAGTGAGTAGCGCATGCGGGAAATTAACGTGGGTGGAGGACTAACCGTAACCAGCCCAGAGCGCCCAGGGGAGTGCACAAGAGCAGGGCTCCGCGTCGCAGAAACGAGAGACCGGACAGACCGTTCCGGGCGGTGCCCAAGAACAAGGAAGCCGAGCGGCTGAGCGAGGGCAGGGCCTATCTGCGTGTCCGGAACCTGCACCCGGAGCTCACAGAGCAGGACATCTCGTCGCTGTTCTCGAAGGTGGGCGAGGTCAAGTTCTGCCTGATCCAGTTTGGCACCAACGGAGTGTCCACGGGAACCGCGTTTGTCGGGTTCGTCAACGCGGACGACTCGCGCCGCGCGGTTGAACAGTTTGACGGCAGAAAGGCCGCGGGCCAGATAATAAGCGTCGAGAACGCGGTCGACCTGGCCGCCAGGATCAGCGTGGGCAGCAGAAGACCGCAGCGCAGCGAACGCAGCGAGCGCAAGCCAAGGGAGAAGAAACCGGCCAAGTCGGTCGAGGAGCTGGACGCAGAGCTGCAGAGCTACATGTCTGCGTCTGCGGAGCCGTTCCCAGCCGTCACCAACGGCGAAGGAATGAGTCTGGACTGAAAAACGATGTACACTAAGGAAAGAATACAACTTCTTATTCACAAATACTATGTAATACTGAATACGTTTAGTGACCACCGGCACCCAACTCGATGGCTGGTGGGCAGCCAAGCGTCTTCTTGAGAGAACCGTAGATGGTGAACTGGAGAGAGGTCAGAGTACCAACCATCAGGAGACGGGTTGGCAAACCGGCAAAGGAGCCTCTGACACCGAGCTCCTTGGCGAGCTGGCCGAGAAGACCGATGGTGGACTGGCCTGGAGCCTTCTTGGTCTTGTTCACCTTGGAGAGCAGGGTGTCAGCTGGCTGGGAGACAAAGGCAGCCATACAACCGGCAATGACACCGGCACCGAGGTTGACACCGGTGACGGCACCGTCGGAGAGCTTGTCCTTTGGAGTTGGGATGGCAGAGTAGATGGCATCGGCGGCAACCTCGTAGGTGAGGAACTTGGCAATGTTGTATGGGATCTGCTTGAAGAGGATTGGGGTGAAACCGTTGTAGAAAGAGCCGACACCCTCCTCCTTCATGATTCTGGAGAAACCGCCGATCAAACCGTTGGCGAAGGATGGCTGGGACACAAGTCTGATTCTGGTGGCCTCGAGAGGACACAGGGCAATGTCGGCGAAGAACTCGGCGATGGCGGCAGAGGCGATGTAGACACCGGTCTTGTAGGAGACGGCGGTGTCGAAGCCAAGGTAGTCGATGAAGGTCTTCTTGAAGAGCTCGTATCCACCAAACTTGAAGGCACCCTGGAGGGAGTAGCCAATGATGGTTGGGCCGAGACCGGTGAGCAGAGCACCGGCACCCTCGCTGGAGACGATCTTCTTGAGCGAACCCACCATACCCGTGTTGTAGACGGTAGGCTCGAGCTGGATTCTGGTCTTGATCACGTCGATGGGAGTCATGGAGCCGTGGGTGACACCACAGCCGATGGCACCGGCGAGCGCAAAAGAGGCGTAGTCCTTAACGGTGAAGTTGGGGAGAGTAGGAGCAGACATTTGTTGGTCTATTTCTTAGATCTATTAGGATGGGGGAAAGGAGAAGGGAGAAGAGAGAAAAGAAAAAGAGGGCGAAACTCGAAAATCTCGCAGGGGGCGGACGGACGGTGCTTTGCTTCGATCTGATTTGACGACAGCCAAGGTCGTGTACCCGGAACAATTGGTGCTCCGCGAGCCGCCGACGCACGCGAGTGAAGCAGTGTTTTTCCGGGTTGAGCTGGATACTCGGGTTGAAGAACACACCACCTGTGCCAGTGCACCCATCCGCCGCCAGCACCACCGCCAGCGCCACCGCGGCCTGTGTGTCCAGCGGTGGGCCAGCCGCTAAAGTTTTTCCGAGCGCTTCCCGAGCGCGTGCGGCGCCGTTCCCTCCCGGTCGTGCCCCACACAAGCCCGGCATTTAAGCCGCTAGCATGAGAACACCTGTTCTCCCCCTCTTCTTCCCACCCAATCGAATGGTTGTGATCCTGGGAAGGCGCTACCGAGACTCGCGGGTGTTTCTGGCGGCCGCGACGGCGCTGCTGCTGTGGTTTGTGCTCCGGATGCGCGCCGACGACACGCCCGACGTGCAGTCGCTGCAACCGCCGCCGCTGAGCGCCAAGAAGGACGTCCAGCCCGTGCCCAGGGACAGCTGGCTCCGCTTCGGCAAGTGCGCGAGCTACCTCGACTACGCGCAGGTCCCGCACAAGCCGCTGTCGGGCGGCGCGCTGAAGCTCCCCTACATGCGGCCGCCCGAGGAGTGCCGGACGTTCGGGTCGCCTGTCGTGGAGAAGGTCATCGAGGACCTCAAGGAGCGCGTGCTGGACGCAGACCTGGCCAGGCTGATCGAGAACTGTCTCCCGAACACCCTGGACACGACGATCCTGTGGCACGACGCGAGCGCGCCGAGCACGTTCGTGGTGACCGGCGACATCCACGCCGAGTGGCTCCGCGACGCCGCCAGACAGCTGTCTGTGTACCAGCCAATGGCCAAGTACGACCCGCAGCTGCAGGTGCTGATCAAGGGCGCGATCGCGCAGCAGGCGCGGTACATATACACCGCTCCGTACTGCAACGCGTTCCAGCCGCCCGCCAAGTCCGGGGTGCGCAGAAAGCCCTCCAGCGTCGACTACGTGTCGCCGTTGCCGCCGTGGCGCCACGTGTTTGAGTGCAAGTGGGAGATCGACTCGCTGGCGTCGTTCCTGACGCTGTCCAACGAGTACTTCGAGCACACCGGCGACAAGTCGTTCATGACGGAGGCCTGGCTCAAGGCCGTCGAGATGGTGCTCGTGATCCTCAAGCGCGAGAGCTCGCCCACCTTCGATGCCCAGGGCAACGTGCTGCCCTTCTACTACTCGTTCCAACGCGACACCCGCATCGGCACCGAGACGCTGCCCCTGGCGGGCACGGGCAACCCGGTCAACTTCGACACCGGGCTGGTGCGGTCGGCGTTCCGGCCGTCCGACGACGCGTGCACGTTCCAGCTGTTCGTGCCGGGCAACGCGCACATGTACGTGGAGCTCAACAACGTGGTGCCGCTTCTGCAGGAGGCGGGCCAGACGAAGCTCGCAAAAGTCGCCGCCGACTTTGCGCGAGACATCCACAACGGCATCAACAACCACGCGGTGGTGGAGCACCCGGTGTTCGGCAAGGTGTTCGCGTACGAGGTGGACGGCTACGGCAGCGCCACGTTCATGGACGACGCCAACATCCCGTCGCTGCTGTCGCTGCCGGACCTCGGGTTTGTGTCCGCTACGAATCCGGTGTACAAGGCGACGCGCAAGATGATTCTGTCCAAGCGGGGGAACCCCTACTACCTCAAGGGCGCGTACTTCCACGGGATCGGCGGCCCGCACATCGGCATCAACAACGCGTGGCCCATGTCGCTGCTGGTGGCGATCCGCACCACCGACAACGACGAGGAGATCGCTGGCTACCTCACCACACTCATGCACACCACCGCGAAGCTCGGGCTCATGCACGAGAGCATCAACGTCAACTCGCGCGGCGGGCTGTCGTACACGCGGCCGTGGTTCGCGTGGTGCAACTCCGAGTTCGGCAAGACGATCCTCGACCTCGCCAAGCGCAAGCCGCACCTCATCTTCAAGAGCGACTACGCGCACACCCCGTACGACATCGACGACGCGATGAAGCAGGTCTAGGCGAGGCCGAAGGCGGGGCCGAAGCGGTCAAACCCGGTTGCACGGAGGATCCAGTTTCCGGCTGTATAGCCCTTTTTCAACCAGTTCCAGCTCCACCGCCTTCCACTTGCGCCACTGCGCGGCGCTCTTCATGTCGAGGTCCACCAGCTGGACGTCGTAGCCATCGTCCAAAGTGACCAGTAGCGTAACGTCCCGCAGCGCCATGTTCTCCAGGAACCGCGCGCTCGCCGCCCCGTCCAGCGCCCGCGTTTCCGCGTGCATGTCCATCCCGCTCTGCAGCTCGAACAGCTTCGGCACCACCGAGCGCAGCGGCGCAACCAGCGCCCGCGACAGCCCGCACTGCGCGAGCCAGCGGGCTGTGGTGGTCTCGCTCAGCAGGTCCAGCGGGCACGGAGCCCGCTCGCCGGTGCGGTGGATCGACACGGCGCAGTTGCGGCACGTCAGAACCCCCGCAGGCAGCGAATACAGCCACTTGGGCTTGATCTCCACCACCGTGCGGTCCGCGTAGCTCCGCACAACGACGTGTTTGGACGCCTTCCTCGTTTCAGCCACGCCTTCCGGGAACACGTTCGGCATCACGATCCCGTAGCGCTCCTCCGCGTTTATGGCGGCCCGCTGCGCCATCGCCGCTCTGAAGGCGCCGTCCAGCGCCACCACATCCATGGCGATCACCGGCAGATGCGCGCGCATTCGATTGGCGTACCACGCCACCGTCTGGGTGGCGACGTACGCGTCCGAGGCCAACCGCAGCCTCAGCACCTTGCCCTGCCACTCCGGGCGCCCGCCGGTGTGTGTGAAGACGGCGTTGGCGCCGCCGGTGGCGAGCAGAGCCCATTCCGAGGCGACAAGGCTCATACCGATGGATTGAAGGAATACAAAGAGGGAAAGGAAAACAAAGAATACAAAGGATTACGGAAAAACGGAAAAACGCAAAAACGCAAAAAACCGGAACCGTGCGGCGGCCACGATCGACTTCCTCACAGCGACACGCCGCCGTCGATTGCCACGACCGTGCCGGTCGAGCTGGTGAGCTTGGCGAGGTGGACGTAATGCGAGGCACACTCGTCGAGCTCCGGGATGCGCTTGATCGGGCTCAGCTCCTCGGACTTGGCGATCTTGTCGGGCCCGAACCGCTTCCCCCACTCCGTCAGCAGCAGCCCGGGGCACACCGCGTGCACGCGGACCCGGGTGCCCTGGGTCTTGGCCAGGAACTTGACCATGTGGATCAGCGCGGCCTTGGTGACGGCATACGGCATGCTCGATCCAAAAACCATGCGGCCAGCCACGGAGGCGCTCACGAGAAAGCTGCCCTCGGCGGCCTCGAGGTGCTTCTTCGCCGCGCGGTACAGGTAGAAGTGCGACTTGACGTTCGCGCTGAAACACCCGTCCCACATGGCATCGTCCAGCGAGTCCAGGTCGTCGTAGGGGATGATCTTGGTCCAGCCCGCGTTGGAGACCACGATGTCGAGCTGGCCGAACGCCGCCACCGTCTCGTCCACGATCCGCTCGGGCTCGCCGCTCTCGAACACGCTGCCCTGCACGAGCACCACCCGCACACCGTGCGTGGCCTCGAGCTGCCGCTGCAGCTGCTCTGCTCTGTCCCTCGAGTGGGCGTAGTTGATCGCGATGTTGACGCCTTCGCGGGCCAGCTGTTCTGCGATCTCGGCGCCCAGGCCGGCCGAGCCGCCTGTGACGAGCGCGTACTTCCCGGAGAGGTCGAGCATGATTGTTAGATAAGGAAGAAGGAGGAGGAGGAGGAGGAAGAAGAAAGGTGAGGTGAATTAAGGGGCAGAGCCGTGCGGGGAAAATTGTTTTTATTTTGTTTATTTTTTTGGTTTTTTTTGGTTTTTCTTAGTTTTTCAACTTTTCAGTCTTTTTCCGCTCTTTCCTCCTCAGATCTCCGTCTTCTTCCCCACAAACACAACCTCGCCCTCCCCCTTCAGCATCTCCTCCAGCCCCTGGAATGCCGAGTTCAGCGGAATCAGCACGTGGTTGAGCACCGCGGAACGTGCCAGGTGGCACGGGTACCGCAGCCAGTTGATGCGGCCGCTCTCGAACCGCCGGGCCCGCAGCACCTCTGTCTCGAAGATGTGCACCAGCGGGCCGGACGCGCCCAGCTGGCCGACGATGTGCGCCAGCAGCTCGGCGTCGATGTCTGCCGACTGCATGAACCCGGAGCGGATGATGCAGCGGTACAGCCCGTCCACGCCGGCCACCTTCTGCAGCGCCAGCCGCTCCGCCGCCTCGAGCACCGGCACTGTGCCGACACGCGTCTCGACGACAACGAGCACCGCGGGCAGCGTCTGGAACACTGTGAGGATGTGCCGCACCATGTCCGGCAGGAACTTGCGCACGGTGAGCGGCACGGACGTCTGGCTGTACAGAAAGGCCACGGCGTCGGTGCGGGCGATGGCGATCTGCGCGGCGCCGTTCTTCAGAATCAGCGCGTGGCTCTCGGCCTCCTCGGCGGCCGGCTGCTTCAGGTCCAGCACGGCGCTCTGCGTCACAAACAGGTCCTGGACGCTGCGGACGCCGTCGAGCTCGCTGTTCACCTTGAGGCTGCGGAACCAGCGCCAGCCGCTGATGAAGGTGAAGCACAGCACCGTCATCATGAGCGGGAACCACGCCCCGTGCACCACCTTCTTGAGCCCGGAGGCCACCAGCGTGCAGTCGAGCGCGCCGAACGCGAGGAAGAACGCCAGCGGGAACACCACGCGGAACCGGAACACCCACACCATCAGGATGGTGATGAGCACGGTCGTCACCAGGAAGTCGAGCGAGACGCCGAGCCCGTACGCCGCGGTGACGGCGGCGCTGGTGCGGAAGCCGACCGTGGTGCAGATCACGCCCACCATCAGCATGTAGTTGACGGCGGGGATGAAGATCTGGCCCGTGTGCTTGGCCGAGACGTGCACCACTTTGAAGCGCGGGAAGCAGTCCAGCACGATGAGCTGCTTCACGATCGAGAACACGCCCAGGATGAGCGCCTGCGACGCGATGATGGTCGCCAGCGTCGACACCACAAACACAAACCAGTAGAAGCCGCTGCCGACGCCGCCCGGGATCGAGCGGTAGAAGATGTTCCCCGCCGCGTCCGGGTGCCGCACGAGGTACGCCGCCTGGCCGAGGTACGTCACGATGAGACACGGGTACACGAACAGCACGAGCGTGAGCTGGATCGGCAGCCGCCCGAAGTGGCCGATGTCCGCAAACATGGCCTCGGTGCCGGTGACGGCCAGCATCACGCCCGAGAGCGTGTCGATGTCGCCCTTGGCCCGCAGGAAGTCGATCGCGTGCTTGGGGCTCAGCGCGCGCATGATGGCCGGGTGCATGCTGATGTTGATGCAGCCCATGACGAAGATGCACACGAACCACACGAAGATGATCGGCGCAAACAGCATCGAGATCTTGCCCGAGCCGAGGCTCTGCGCGCAGAACAGACACAGCAGCACCACGCACGAGATGGGCAGCACCTTGCTCTCGAGCGCGGGCGCCGCCACCGCGATGCCGTCCACCGCAGACAGCACGGACGTGGTGGGCGTGAGCAGGCCGTCGGAGATCACCAGACTGCACCCGACGAAGCACAGCGCCAGCGTCACCGTCGGCAGCACGCGCTTGACGAAGAAGCTGCCCGTGGCCGAGGACGCGTTGGTGTGGGTTCGGGTGAGCGTGAGCAGGTCCTCCTCCTCTTCGCCGCCCGGGATCTTCACCCCGCGCGGCCCGATCTTGAGCGTGCGCGCGATCTTGGCGTAGATCGCGACCTGGCCGCCCTCGCCGTTGTTCGGCCCCAGCACGAGCACGATCAGCGCGTACTTGACGATCACCACCAGCGTGAAGATCCAGAAGATGCACGAGACCGCTCCGTACACGTCGGTCTGCGTCGGCGGCTCGTCCGAGGCCAGGATCGTCGACACGGTGTACAGCGGGCTGGTTCCGATGTCGCCATAGATGGCGCCCAGCGACGAGAACCCGAGGACGAAGACGGCAGAGGCTCTCTGCTTGTTCTGGGCGGCGTTGGCGGCGTTCCCCTCGGGCCCCGCGGACTCGAGCGACTCAATGGACTCGGCTTCTATGGATTCAGACATGGCTGGTGTACAATTCTACAAAAACTGGACTGGCCACGGGCTATTTATACCCAACAGCGGGAGCTCTGGCGAGCTGAACGGGCCCACAACGCTGGACTGGCAACAGTGCCGTTTCAAAATTGCGAAAAAAAATAATCAATATACAAAAATCCCTCAACTTTGTGAGGTGGTGATCCTGGGTAAATCGTGGAACCACGAACTTTGCAGACCGGAAAAATTTTGTTTTCGTTTTCCAGTTTTTCCCCGCCAACGGCGGACCTTGAGTGATTTTTTTCTGCGACAGCCTCGCGAGCTGCGCCCCCGTGCGAATAAGCGTCCGGGCAGTGGCCACGAAGGGTCGAGAATGGCTGTAGACCTGTGGTGACGTAAACGGCACTCGCCGTTCGTCCATTTCTGGCGGTGGAATTAGTCCGAGCTTTGAGCCGTCTCGAGGTCTCCAAGAATTCCGCCTTGGCCGAGTTTTTCTTCTCTTTTGCCCTCCACAACTCATCCGCGTGGATACGATTGATATCTGGACTTGTGTGCTGTGGAATTTGCATGAGACTTGCATCAAATTTGCAGATATCATGAGACTTGCATCAAATTTGCAGATATCCTGTGGTCAGTGCGCTAGCCGCGTGAGGCTCACTTCTGAGCCGAAAGTGAGGCGCGTGTTGCATGTGGTTTCCCAAAACCTCTCAACCTTTCCCGAAACTAAAACGATTCCACCACCCAGTCGTCTATCTAGCCCGCTCGTTTTCCGCAAACGGGTGCTGTGCGCCGGGGAGGTCTATCTCGGCGGCTAAGTTCCAGATGATGCGTTTTGAGACGGCAGCCTCGATAAGGCACACGCTCGTGGTATATAACGGGATTATCCTCGGAGACGAACCCAGATGAACCGGGGAACGCACACAGCACAAGCATGTTATCGGCTGTCAAATCAGCCTCGGTGTTCCACGTGGACGCCATCAGATCGAACCAGTCTGAGCCGCGCGAGATCGACGCGCGCCATGTCAGGGACGACATGGACCTGCTGGCGGAGATCGGCTACAAGCAGGAGCTGCGGAGGAAGTTCTCCACGTTCCAGGTGTTTGGCATAGCCTTCTCCATCATGGGGCTGCTGCCCTCCATTGCCAGCACCACCAGCACCGGGCTCAGCGCGGGACCGGCTGGTTTCGTGTGGTCATGGTTCGTTGGCGGGTTCTTCATCCTTGGGTTCGGCCTCGGGATGTCCGAGCTCGGATCGGCCATCCCCACCAGCGGCGGGCTCTACTACTGGACGTACTACTACGCTCCCGACAGCGTGCGTGTTCCGCTGTCGTACATGGTGGGGCTGGCCAACACGCTGGCGCTGTCGGGCGGGTTCTGCTCCATCAACTACGGGTTCTCGCTGGAGGTACTCTCGGCCGTCTACATGAACTCGGGCGGCGAGTTTGTCATCACGAACGCCAAGCTGTACGGCGTGTTTGCCGCGTCGGTGGCCAGCCACACCCTCGTGACCTGTCTCACCTCCAGCATGTCGTCGAGGCTGCAGTCCACGTCGATCTGCTGCAACGTCGGGCTCATCGTGCTGTTCTTCATCGCGGTGCCCATCGGCACGGCCGACAGGGGCTTCAACGACGCCAGGTTCATCTTTGGCACGGTTCAGAACTACAGCGACTGGCCCACCGGCTGGCAGTTCATGCTGTCGATGATGACTGCGATCTGGTCGATCGGTGCGTTCGACTCGTGCGTCCACATGGCGGAGGAGGCCAAGAACGCCTCCAGGAGCATCCCGGTCGGCATCGTCGGCTCCATCTCCGCGTGCTGGATCCTCGGCTTCTGCATCTGCATCTGCATGGTCGCGTGCATGAACCCGGACGTGGAGGCCGTCCTGGGCACGCCCACCGGGTTTGCCATGGCGCAGATCGTCGAGGACTCGCTGGGGTCGCGCTGGGGCGTGGCCATGATGGTGCTGATCGCCTGCTGCCAGTGGCTGATGGGCGCCTCGCTGCTCACCGCGCTCTCCAGGCAGATCTGGGCCTTCGCCAGGGACAACGGGCTGCCCTTCTCGCGCTACGTCAAGGTGGTCAACAAGAAGCTCCGCGTGCCGCTGCGCGCGGTGTTCTTCGGTGGGTGTCTCGCCCTGCTCATCGGTTGCCTGACGCTGGCCGGCCCCACCGCCGCCAACGCGCTGTTCTCGCTCGGTGTGTGTGGCAACTACGTTGCGTGGGGCACCCCGCTGCTGCTGCGACTCACCGTGGGCAAGCACAAGTTCAAACCGGGCGCCTTCTACATCGGCCACTTCTGGTCGCCCATCGTGAACTGGGTCACCTTCTGCTTCGTGTGCTTTGCCGTGGTGCTGAGCATGTTCCCCTCCGTGCGCACCGTCGACAGGGACACCATGAACTACACCGTGGTGATCAACATGGGCACCTGGATCCTCGGGCTGATCTACTTCTACGCCTACAAGTACAAGCACTTCCACGGGCCGCGCTCGAACCTCCACGACGACTCGGCCGAGGACATCCGGTTCATCGACGGGGTCGTCCAGGAAACGCCTGCTGCCGAAAAGGCTGCTGAAAAGGCTGTTGAAAAGGCTTGAAGAATGCTTAGTTGTGTATATTTTTCACATCTCGCTTGCACTTTCCTAATTGGGCGATGCGCCGCTCGTAGCCAAAAAGTCAGCCTTAGTATTAAGCCCCCCGCTCTCTTCCTCTCTTCCTCTCTTCCTCTCTTCCTCTTCTCTTCTCTTCTCCCGATGAAACCACACTCGTTCCTCTCATTACTCCTGCTGGTGGCCGTTGCCGGCGCCTTCCAGAGCAAATACGACTTTTACCCGCAGAAAGAGCCCTCCCTCGAGCAGCTGTGGGGGGAGGACTGGCCGTTCTCCGGCATCAACACGTTTGCCCACCTGAACCACTCCCGCTGTCTGATCAACGCCGACGCGGACTTCGACATTGGCGTGATCGGCGTGCCGTTTGACACGGCAACCACCTACCGACCGGGAGCGCGGTTCGGGCCCAAAGCCATCAGGAGCGCCTCCCAGAGACAGACCACGCTCAGGGGCTACAACCACAGAGCGCACTTCAACCCGTACCAGAGCTGGGCCACCGTGCTCGACTGCGGAGACATCCCGATCTCGCCCATGGACAACAACCTGGCGCTGAAGCAGATGACACAGGCCTTCGTGGAGCTGTTGCAGCACCGCTCGGGCAGCAACTCCAAAGTGCCGCGGCTGGTGGCGCTCGGTGGCGACCACAGCGTGCTGCTCCCGCACCTGCGGGCACTGGCCGAGATCCACGGCAAGATCTCGGTGGTGCACTTTGACGCGCACCTGGACACCTGGCTGCCTTCGAAGTACCCGTCTTTCTGGAACAGCGAGCAGTCCAAGTTTACCCACGGGTCCATGCTGTGGATGGCGCACGAGGAGGGACTCATCACGGACGACAGCAACGTGCACGTGGGCCTCAGGACCAGGCTGAGCGGCACGACGCCCGAGGACTACGACGACGACGACAAACAGGGGTTTCTGAGGGTGGAGGCGGACGAGATCTGGCTCGACGGCATCGAGGCGGTCGTCACCAAGATCCTCGCACACATCCCGGAGAACGCACCGGTCTACATATCCGTGGACATCGACTGTCTGGACCCTGGCTTTGCTCCGGGCACGGGGACCATTGAGCCCGGTGGGCTGCTCCCGCGTGAGCTCATCCAGCTCCTGCGCAGGCTGGAGGGCCTCAACCTTGTGGGTGCGGATGTGGTGGAGGTGAGTCCGGCGTTTGACCACGCAGAGGTCACAGCGACAAACGCAGCACAGGCTGTCTACGAGCTGATCACCAGCATGGTGAAGAAGGGGAAGCCCCCGGCCTTTGTACACCAATAGTTCACTCTGGACGTAAAGATGTACATCAATAACGCGTGTTCATTCTGGATTCAGTACAAACGACGAAAAGTACTTGATCGCCGAGTAGATCTCCTCTCCCACGGGCTCTATGAACCTGCTGGGCAGCAAGAACCCGTGGTTGCCCGAATCGCGCAGCTTGAGCTGGAACGCCCAGTATGCTCTGTTATGGTACATGTAGTCGAGTGCAGATCCGCTGCCTAGAGCAGGCAGGAAGTCGGCACCTTTGTCCTGGCATGCACTCAGCACCCCGTAGACTTTGCCCGACGAAAGCCTGATTGCCTTGGACAAGCCGTAGGCCAGCTCCAGCAGGTTCTCCTCGTCTCTGGGCATCTGCGAACACGAGTAGGCGTACGGGTACAGAACCTCCTGTGCGTAGGAGTGCAGGTCGATGTAACCGTGGATGGAGTGCTTGTGCTTGGTCTCGTTGAGGTACTGGTTGATGATGCGCGCTTCAAGCGACTCAAACGCCTCCTCGCCGCTGTAGTCTTCGCCACAGGGCAGGTCGTCTGACTTCTGGAAGTGGAAGTCGAAAGAGTGGTCGATGTCGATACCCCAGCACCGGGGGTGGTACGTCTCCTGTCTGTTTTTCCTCCACAGCCGGTCGGACTTCCACGAGTACTCGTAGCCGTCGGGGTTGGTGACCGGTATGAACAGGAAGTCCATGTTCTCGAGGTAGTACTTCGCATCTGCGTTGCCAGCCTCGTAGTCCTCGATGAGGTGGTACAGGATGTAGCAGGCCGACGAGGTGGATATCCACTCTCTGGCGTGCACACCGCCGGTTATCACCACGGTCCGGACGTCCTCGGTGTCGTCTGCGTGCGAAGACACGCGCAGCGCCTTGAGGTCTCTGCCCTCGTAGGTCTGGCCGATCCACACCACCTGGAGCAGCTCCGGGTACGTCTGGACCAGAAGGTCGAACCACGAGTATATGGTCGCCAGGTCTCTGTACTTCCTGAAGAAGAGATCCACCTGCAGCTCGACCCCGCCGTCGTCCTCTGGGTACGACTCAAACACCGCCTGGGGCAGGTCCTGCACCATGAGCTCCACGTCAAAGGCGCCGGTCACCTGCGCAAAGACGACCGCCACCATGGCGCGCATGGAGCCGCTGTCGCTCTCCACGTCCACGAAGCCGCCCGTGGCAGAGGTTGCCCATATGCTCATCCCCGGCGTCTGTGCTACCGAGCGCACGATGGCGCCGTATGTCTCCTCGTCGTCGAACCTGAGCCGGAACACATAGCGCCCGGCGTACTGGCCCAGGTCTACCGGCCACTGCGACTCGTCCACGCTCGTGTAGTGTATCTCGGCGCCGCCCACCGGCTGCGCCATCAGCTCGTCGAACTGCGCGAGCTTCTCGGACACACTCGCCCGGTGCAGCTCGTGTGTTGTGCAGAGGCTGGGCAGACGCAGCGCCAGGGGACTCAGTCTCTGCAGCGCAGCAAAGCCCACCAGCACGCAAACCGACAGAAACACAACCACCGCACGCACTGCGGGCCTGGGTCTCTGCTTCTCCATGATTCGATTGGCCGGTTTTATTCTTCTGTTCAGGAAAAACGAGAAGAAAAGCGTGGTGGCCTTGTTTCTGTCTACGGCTTGTTGCCTGAGTCGTTTTCGGATTTACACGACTAACTAAAGCTTCTTTACATCCTCGACCTTTACACCCGGTTTGACGACGCGGGAGTGGATGAAGCGGTGGGTGAGGAAGTGCGAGAAGCCGACGAGCGCCACCACCACGAAGATCACTGCGCGTTGCGGGGTGGGCACCGCCAAGAAGGGGTACGGGTACGCTGAGGTCGCGTCCATCAGCGTGTACAGCCAGAACCAGTAGCCGTATGCTATGGCGGTAACAAGCAGCAGCGCGCGCCGGGGCTGGATGTGCCAGTTGGGCAGGAAGCAGTAGAAGTCGACGGCCAGCGTCACGGTGGGGACGGCGTGGATGGCCAGGTCCAGCGCCACAGGGATGCCCGCACCCGCGGTCATGATCAGCGGCAGGAACCACAGCCGCAGCGGCCAGTACACCGTCGACACCGTCAGCTCCAGCACCGTGGCGACCGTGTGCAGGTAGCGGTGTGCGTTGAACAGCGTGGGCGACGTGGTGGCGTAGGCGGCGATCGAGAACACGTTGTACGCGAGCGTGACGGCCAACGAGATGTTTGTGAGGAACTGCCAGTGACCCGCGTGCGCCAGTTGTGCCGGGAGGCGCAGATGGATCAGGATGGACGCCGCCCACGAGTGCACAACCAGCGCCACGTAGTGCAGCGCCAGCGCGTACGGGTTGTCGAGGCCCCTGTTGAAGAAGCGCGACCAGTCCATCCGCTTCGCAAAGGAGTAGTAGCTGACCACAGCCGGCAGAAAAGCCCCCAGCGCCATATCTAGATCTATGTTGTGTTGGCGGGGGAGAACAAGAAGAGCAGAAGAGCACAAGCTGTGTTTGGGCGCCTGTCACGGGCGTGTGCTACCCAGTCTGATTTGAAACTCCCGGCACGTGACGATTCTGAAGATTCCGAACTTAACTAGAATAGACCTAAGCGAATAAACTGAACCTGTTTCGCAGCTCGATTTGAGCGATGTCTCGCTCTATTTGAGCGATGTCTCGCCCGATTTGAAATTGCCCAACAAAGTATGCTGGAGTGTGGAACAAGGGAGGGGAGCTTAGGAGGGGGCGACTTTGCTTGGAAATGCGGGAAACCTGAGATTTTGCAGCAGCCTTGGTACCGCCCGCATGCACGTCTCGCCGAACATCGTGTGTTCATTTATATACTGACGTTCAAGACAATATACGTAGCCCATAGAGACTCTGGGCGCATTCAGACACAGGTATATTCATGTTGTTTCAGGTATCGAACCACGGCGTCTACAGCGTCTAATCGACGATTCATGCATCGAACACTCATAATTAATAGGTGCGATCAGAGTTTCGGCCAATGAAAACAGACCTCCGATTAAGGTTAGACTACGGTGAGCGTGGGCTCGTTTATGGTTGCGAAAAGGGGCCGATTGTTTCAGGTGCTCGAGTCGCTCGCGTTCGCCCATGTTTATGTTTATATTCGCCATGAAGACGTCCGTGTAGATGAACAAATAAACGGATAAATGGGGAAGGCAGATTGCTGAGATACGAAAGGGTGTAATTAATCCCGCGTGCATGAAAAATACGCTTGAAATTCGCTACCAGTGTCAGAGAGACTTTGGGTCCCCCCCAATCTTGCCATTTTCCAACCTTTTTAGCATTTTGTGCGTTTGCGCGGCCGCAGAATATAAAGCTTTGCCCGTTCGCACACCTGTGTCTTCCTCCTCTCCAGCCGACCATGAAGCTGAACCTCCTCATACTGCTAGCGTTCACCGTGACGTTTGTCTCTGCATCGCGCTACGTGCTGGTCTTCGAGACCGGCAAGTCTACGCCCAAAGAGTAAGTACATTCCTACGCACACCACACGAGCGTGCTAACCTTTTCAGTCTCATCCACGGGATCAAGACCGCCATAGAAACCCTGGGCGGCCGCATAACGTATAGCTACGAGCTCACAATCACAGGCTTCTCATTCGACCTGCCAAAGAGCCTGCATGAGCAGCTGGAGACAGTCTCCTCCAGGTTCGCCTCGGAGAGCTACCCTTTCTTCATAGAGGAGGACTCGTCCGTCGTCAGCTAGTTCTTGCACTCGTTTCCCGCTCGCTCATTCTATATTTTCGGTTTCGCTTCGCCATTTATGTCATTCATATCAGTCAATACATTACATAACACATTACATAAGCACCCCTTACCCGATCCTTGCCGCCGGTCACGCTCTGGAATAATCATGAGATTTCCGGAGGGAACCCCTCTTTCAATATAAATACGGCCTGTGCTGGCGCATTTTTCTTCTTCTGCGACCATCACTCCACAACAACACAACAATGGCCAGAAAGAATAAGTCTATGATTGCTCACACCGAGCCCACCAAGGTAACGCACCTCAACCCCAAGCCCACGAGAGATGCGGCTGAGCCAGCACTCAAGTCGTTTGACGATCTCGATGGGTTCGAACAGTTCCTCAAGGACGAGTCCTGGGACGACGAGTTTGACTTCCTGCACGCGCGGTGCGACTACATCCCGCCCTTCGTCCTGAGCGAGTGCCACAACGACGTGGAGAAGATCAAGCCCACCATGAACTCGCGCTCCAAGAAGTTTGTGCGCAACCTGCACCACCACCTCGAGCGCCACCTCCTGCAGGAGATCAACCGCATGAGCGGAGTGGACTACAAGTTTGAGAAGAGCCAGGAGGCAAGGCCTGACGGCAAGGTGGTCTGGCACTATAGAGACACGTCCAACCACGGATTCGACCAGGAGGCCGCGAGTAGGAGATGGAAGGTGGAGGTCGACGTCGAGTGCAAGCCAGACTCACCCTACGTGTCTGTCGACATGAGATCTGTGCCGCTATGAGGTTTTTAACGAGTAACGAGTTTTATACGAATCTAATGAGAATGAGAACATGCATCTCCACGGCTTATCGCCCGGAAAATTTCGCCCGATCGGGAAGGCACGATCAGCGAGACCCCTTTTATACGTCTCTTTGTAACGGGGAGATTCCACGCAAACGACGGCTGCACCACGCGTGTGCGGTCGTACGTTCGTCGTACGTTGCTCTGGGCCTATCAGGTGTCTGGCCTCGCAATCTCAATTCTCACCCAGGCGGTGCTGGGGCAATCTATTATGAGCGCCAAGAGTTGAGCCAGAAGGGTCCACAGAATTGACCCTTTTGGGAAACCGCTGGCAGCCCGGCGCGAACGGCTCTCCCCTCCCAGTGTGCTCTGAGCCGGCTCTGCTGCAAACACCATCAGCACAGAGCAACGCGCTGGAACATGAGTAGTGTAATTGAGCAGCTGTGATCGATACCCGAAATGACGGATCAATCGGAGAAACAAAAGCAAAATCGATTGGGCGCCTGCGTTTTTCCACATCAATTTTTCCGCGGCAAATTGGCACCCAAGACGTTATCTGCATATTGCTTATCGCGACCGAAGACATATATAAGCTAGCGTCCGCTTCCCCTCCGCCCCCTCATTTGCACCCTTAAGCAAACATGGGTTACGCTAACAGTGGATTTGGCTCGGCTATGCTGCTGCGCGCCAGAGATCTGTCCACCCTGGCCGACGAGACGGCCACTCTGGATCACGCCGACATGGGCTACGTGATGTTCTGCACCGTGGGTGTGTTCATGATCACCCCGGCCATCGGGCTCTTCTACGGAGGCGCCCTCAAGCGCAAGAACGTGGTGCAGATGTGCTTCCAGTCCTACATGACCACCGCCGTCATCACCATCCAGTGGTTCCTCATGGGCTACTCCCTCGCATGCTCCACCACCTCGTCCTCTCACGTGCTCGGCAACTTCAGCCTCGGAGCGCTCCAGAACACCGCGGCCAAGCCGCTGTTCGAGGGCGGAACCATCCCCTCGATCGTCTACTTCACGTTCTCGGCCTTCTTCCCGATCGCAACCGTCCAGATCTTCGTCGGCGCCATTGCCGAGCGCTCCAGACTGCTGCCGTCGATGGTGATCGGCTTCGTATGGACCACCGTGTGCTACTGCCCGTTCGCGTACGCCACGTGGGCCGGCAACGGCTGGCTGTACCAGCTCGGCGCGCTCGACTTTGCCGGCGGCGGACCGGTCCACATCGCCTCGGGCGTCTCCTCGCTGGCGTACTCGCTCTTCATCGGCCCCAGAAAGGAGTGGAAGACCAAGGAGGGCCGCGACTACAAGCCGTACGCGCCAATTGCCGTGTTCACGGGCGTCACGCTCATCTGGGGCACCTGGCTGTGCTTCAACTCCGGCACGCTGCTGACCGTCAACGTCCGAACCGGCTACATCATGGCCAACACGCAGATCGCCGCGTCGTTCGCCATGTTCTTCTTCGTCCTGACCGACTACTGCTTCACCCGAAAGTTCTCCATCATCGCGGCCTGCGAGGGCGCCATCATCGGCCTCGTCAACATCACGCCCTCGTGCGGCTTCTACTCCCCGTACTGGGCCGCCGTCACCTCGGCGTTTGTCGCCACGTGCTGCCGACTGCTGTACCCTGTCAACGAGTGGCTGGCCATCGACGACACCACGCACTCGTTCGTGGTGCACGGCGTTGGCGGGATCCTCGGCTCCATCTGCCTCGGGGTGTTTGCGTCGCCCTACATCGCCGGGCTGGACGGGGTCACCGAGATCGAGGGAGGCTGGATCTTCCACCACTGGAAGCAGATGGGCTACCAGTTTGCAGGCTGGGTCTCCACCGCGGTGTGGTCGTTTGTGGCCACCTACGCCATCTGCTTCCTCGTGGACAAGGTCCCGGGGCTCAAGCTGCGCGTCTCCGAGGAGGAGGAGCTGCTGGGCATGGACGCCCTCGAGATGGCCGAGATGGCCGACGACTTTGACCTCGACGAGATGTTTGCCAAGTACGCCAGCGGCTCTGTCTACTCCAAGTCCGAGGTGATCGAGGCCCAGACCTCGCAGAAGTCCAAGGCCCAGACCCACGTCAAGGTGGACGACGTTGTCTGAAAATTTGTCTTAGTTTTCCTATAAATACGAACACGCTTTTCACTCGTACTCCCCGCTCGCGATCCGCGCGATTATCTCGTCCTCAACCGGCGCGATCTCCAGCTCCAGCTGCTCGATGGACGTGACCGCCTCGCCCGTGCGGCGCCTGCGCTCGACAAACGCCTGTCTGATGTCTTTGAGCGCCGCTTTCTTGGCCAGCTCCTCGCGGGTCCAGGGCAGCAGGCTGTACTTGACGGTCTTGTCCTTGGAATAGGCCTCTGTGCGCAGCTTCTCAAAGAACACCAGGTCCTCGGGCCACTGCAGATCGTGGAACTTGAGGGTGTCGCCGTGTCTGGCCAGAAAGTACTGCTCCTCCCTCTGCTGCTCCTCCACCGACGGGATGTCCACTTTGTTGGCAAACACACGCGACAGCCACAGCGCCTGCACCTCGGCGGTTCTGTTGGGCAGGATGAAGCGCGTCAGCCCGATGAACGCGAGCCCCGGGTGGTATGTCGACAGCGTGTGGTGGTAGACACCGTGCACACGCCGCCCGTTGGTCAGCAGCGGATGCGCAGACGCGGCATTGAGCTCGTTCAGGAAGGGAAACGACCGCAGGTACCCGGTCGCAAACACGACATGGCCCACGTTGTGGACCCGCGAACCGTCGGCCAGCAGCAGGCTCTTGGTGTGTGGCTCAAAGCGAGCCACGTCCGCCACGATCTGGATGTTGTCCGAAGCAGGCGCCGGCAGGTAGCTCTCCGATCTCACCGACCGGTAGACCCGCCGCACGGCCGCCAGCTGCAGCGAGATGTCGACGCCCGAGGTCCCGTTGCCGATGACCACCACCTCTCCGTCCACACCGCGGAACTGCTCGGCGTGTCTGAACGTCTTGGAGTGGGTCACCGTGCCCGGCCACGCTCTGGTCCACTCCGCGAGCCCGTCTTTGTCCGGTGCGTACGGCGCTTCGTATGGCCCAGCCACCACCACCACCGCGTCGAACACCTCGGTCTTCTCGTACTTCGCATTGGCTACGGCCCCGCCTGCGGTCTCGTCGTTGACCTGCCTGGACTTGATCTCCCACTGGTGGGTGTCCAGCTGCCTCAGAGAGTACACCTTCACGCCGTACTCCGTGATGTCAGCCACCCGCTCCGCAAACCGCCGCACGTACTCGACAACCTCGGACCGGTGCGGGAACAGCGGCACCTCCTTGCCCCACGGCAGCTCCGAGTACTGCATGAAGTGCGTGGGCACGTTGGTCTCGAGCAGATCGTACGCGGCCGACGTCCACGCATATCCGTCGCCCGAGCGGATTGCGGCCTGGTCGCTCAGGTGGTCGGCCCCCGGAACGCCGTAGGCCTGTGTTTCCGGCGTGTAGTGCCACAGACCGCCGGCTGCCGGTCTCTTCTCGAAAACTTTCACGCGCCGGAAGCCGCCCTCCTTCTTGAAGACGTTGGCCGCGGCGACTCCCTCCGCACCGGCGCCGATAATCGCCACCGTCTCGATCTGCCTGGGGAAGAAGCTCACCATCGTGTGCTCGCCATGCCCGGATCAAGGGGCGCTGGCTGTCCGGCCCTATTTATATGCCTGGTGGGGTTGCATGAGCGATGGCACCGATGACGACATCGCGCTGTGGCTACCCCATGTTTACTCAGCAAACGCGCCGATTGGACCCTGGCGGTAAGCAGTACGAGCGTGTATCATGTGTATCTATGTGTATATGTGTATATCTATGTGTATACTGTATATCCATGTGTATATGTGTATTTATGTGTATCCGTGCGAATCTCCACCTGCAGCTGCCACGGTGCGGCTCACTCGAACCCAAACAGTTGCCGGTCGATCTCGGCCATGACAAAGCCCTCTTCGCGCTCGAGCTCCTCGATGGTGGACGCAAGCTTGCCCGTGCGCTTGCTGTAGGCGATGTACGCCTCCTTCAGCTGCTTGATGCTTCCGCGTAGCCTCGTCTGCTCCTCGTTCCAGGGCACCGGCATGAACCCCCTGTCGCCCGTGGAGTAGATCTCCCTGTTGAGCATGCGGTAGTAGATCACGTCCTCCGGGAAGTTCATGTCGTGGAAGTTGCGTCCCTCGCCCTTGGCCGCAGCGATCTCGCGCTCCTCCTGCTCCATGGCGGCGACGGAGGGCAGCTGCAGACGCCCGCTCAGAACACGCGCGAGCCACACGCCCTGCGTCTCGGAGAGCCTGGTGGGCAGCACGAACCTGGGAAGCCCGATGATGGCCAGACCGGGGAAGTTCCGCGCAAGACAGTGGTGGTACGTGCCGATGACATGCGACCCGTCGGTGACCAGCGGGGTGTGCGACCTGTTGAGCTCGTTCAGGAAGGGGAACGACCGCAGAAACCCGGTGGCGAAGATGACGTGCTCGACGTTGGGCACAGCGGTGCCGTCTGCGAGGTGGACAGACCGGGTGGCAGCGTCAAAGCGGTCGATGTCCTTGACAACCTTGATGCGCTCGTCCGAGCCGGCAGGCAGCAGGTTCTCGGAGCGCGCAGACTTGTGGATGGTCCTGTCCAGCAGCGTGGCCAGCTGGAACGCGATGTCCGAGGCCGAGGCCGAGTTGCCCACAACCAGGATCTCGCCCTTGGCGTCCTGGAACTGTCTCGGGTGTCTGTAGGCCTTGGAATGCGACACAGAGCCGGGGAACCGCGCCACCCAGTCCTGTAGACCCTTCTTCAAGGGCACATGCGGCATATCGTAGGAGCCCACCGCCACGATCACCGCGTCGAACACCTCGGTGGTCTCGAACTCCGGGTTCTCCACGAGACCGCCGCCCGTGGCATCGTTGATGACCCGGCTCTTCACCTGCCACGACTTGTCCGGGAGCTGCGTCACCGAGAACACGTTGGTGCCGTAGGAGACGAGGTGCTCCACGTCTCTGGTGTAGGTTCTGATGTACTCCAGCACGTCTGCGCGCTTGGGGAAGAGCGGGATGCCCTTCCGCCAGGGGAACCCGGCGTACTCCATGATGGACGAGCACACGTTGGTGTCGAGCAGCTCGTAGGCGGCCGACGGCCAGACGTAGCCGGTTCCCGGGCGTCCAGAGCGCACCACGTCCTCCCCGTACACGGCGGCCGGGTCTGGCAGCCTCTGGGGCTGAACGGGCACGAACGGGTCCAGCGAGGGCACCTCTGTCTCGGGTGGCTCGGCGTAGTAGTTCCACAGCCCGCCGGCCACGGGTCTCTTCTCGTAGATCTTGATCTGTGTGAAGGTCTCCTCTGCCAGCAGCGCCTTGGCGGCTCCGGCTCCGCACGGCCCGCCGCCGATGATGGCGATGCGCTCTATGGCCCTGGGGAAGAAGGTCATGGGGAGGGAGGGGAAGGAAGTGGCCAAGAGGGGAAGGAAGTGGCCGAGAGTGGAAGGAAAGTGGAAGGAAAGTGGAAGGAAAGTGGAAGGAAAGTGGAAGGAAAGTGGAAAAGAGTGGGAAGAGTGGAAGGAAAAGAGTGGGAAGATAGAAGGAAAAGAGGAAAACCGCTTGACTCTTTGCCACCCGATCACGCCATCCCAACACCAACAAGCACCAACAGCGCGATGCCACAGAGGCTGCACTTCTACCACATCGACCGCACGCTGGTCAAGGACGTGTGGATAAACCCGGGGCTGTGGGACGCGGAGTCGCGGCGACGCATCGACGAGCAGGTGTTCGCCACCGACCAGTTCTTCGGCGGGCTGCTGGACCTGATCGCGCTGGAGGACCTGTGGAACGAGGACGTGGGCCAGCTCATACGGCAGGACCTACAGGACCCGGCGGTGACGCCCGTGCTCGTGTCTGCGCGGGACCACTTTGAGTTCCACGCCCGGCTGCACGCGGAGCTGGGCGCGCTGCTCGGCGCCGGGTTCGAGCTGATCCTGACGGGCGAGCCGGCCAAGCTGTGGGCGTACGTGGAGAACCGCATCGCGCGGTGCGCGGAAGACCTGCGGGAGGTGGTGTACTACGGCTCGTGGCGAACGGCCGCGCTGTTCGAGCAGCTGAGGGCACTGTCCAAGACACACCGGTTCCAGCCGTTCTTCGTCGAGCTGCCGGAGCTGAAGTCGCTGTGCGGACCGTCCGACGAGCTGGAACTCGTCGCGAACGCGTACACGGGCATCCGGCAGATCAACACCTACCTGTACGAGCTGACGCAGGCGTCGCGCATCCGCGTCATCCAGTACTTCGAGCAGCTGCTCGGGCTCTCCGCACACAACCTCGTATACGACTGTGCCGGGGTGCTCATCTCCAAGCCGGGCAAGCAGCTTCCGCGGGCCGAGATCGCTCAGCTCGGCCACGGCGAGTGCGTCAAGATGGTGCTCACGTCGTACGCCACGTCCAAGAACAACGACTCGGTGCGGGTCCGGCTCCTGGCCAACCGCGAGAACACCCGCAGTCTGCTGGGCGACATGTCGATGCGGGTAGCGCACTCGCCGGCGGCCGCGCCCATCGACTCGAACCCAAACCGCAAGTACGACGACTGGGTGCTGGTGGAGGACTACATAGAGGTGGATACGTACGTGAAAGAGCGCACGGTTTACAGACTCAAGGGCCCCAAGCTGGCCTGGAAGGACTAGCAGGTGTCATTATGATAGGTGCCATTAGACATACCATTCCCGTTTCCATTAGACATACCATTCCCGTTTCCGTTAGAGATACCGTTCCCATTTTTCAAAACCGTAAACGTGAGGCGGAAAGCCGCGAAAATCTAAATCTCCTCATCACGCGCCTTTCCTGTTCTCCTCTTCTTCCCTCTTCTCTCCATCCTTCTTCCCAGCCAATCAATCAAATGGAAGAGCAGCTGAAGGCGGCGCGCCTCGAGATCCACTGGCACGACAACAACCTGCCGGTCTACTCGGTGGACCTGCAGCCGGTGGGCCGCAAGACGGCCCGACTGGCCACCGGTGGCGGCGACAACAACATCAGGGTACGTGTCGGACCGTTCTGGACCGGACCATACTAACGACGCAGATATGGCGGCTGAAGTACGCCGACGGCGGCTCCGTGCAGGCGGTGGAGTACCGCTCCACGCTGGCCAAGCACACGCAGGCCGTCAACGTGGTTCGGTTCGACCCCAGGGGCGAGCTGCTCGCGTCCGCGTCCGACGACGGCACCGTCATGGTCTGGCAGCTGTCGGACACGATCGTGCGCGAGTTCGGGGCCGAGGACGACGAGGACCTCAAGGAGAGCTGGGTGATCAAGCACACGTGCCGCAACTCGACCAGCGAGGTGTACGACCTGTCGTGGTCGCCGGACTCGCGCTACATCGCGGTCGGCTCCATGGACAACGTGGTTCGCATCTACAGCGTGGCCACGGGCCAGCAGGTCAAGCAGGTGGCCGAGCACAACCACTACGTGCAGGGAGTGACGTGGGACCCGCGCAACGAGTACATCGCGTCGCAGTCCGCCGACAGATCCGTGCACATATACAAGCTGAACGCGTCGCCGGACGGGCTGAGCCTGGCGCCGACAACCTACTTCAAGATAACCAAGGGCGAGATCCCCACACACCGAATCCCGCTCACGTACGAGAATCTCGCGAACAAAGACCGCCACTACTCGATGGAGCCGCCCACCCACAAGCGCAAGCTGTCGACGTCGTCCACAGGCTCCACAGCAACCACAGCGCCGGCGCGCTCGATATCCCCGTCGCCCGTGCAGCCGCTGCCGGCAGTGAGGCCGATGGACCCGCCGCCGGGCTCGACCGGCTCCTACAGACTCTCGTCGCTGTACCACAACGACACGCTGCAGTCGTTCTTCCGCAGACTCAGCTTTTCGCCGGACGGGTCGCTGCTGCTGACGGCGTCCGGCGTCTTCAGAACACAGGAGGACGACCAGTCCACCACGCTCAACACGGTGTACATCCAGACCCGGGCCGGTCTCAACAAGCCCCCCGTGGCGCATCTCATCGGCCTCAAGAAGCCCGCCATCGCCATACGCTTCTCCCCCGTCATATACAAGCTCCTGGACGCGCCGTCGGAGGTGATCAGCCTGCCGTACCGCATGGTGTTTGCCGTCGCCACCCAGAACTCGGTGGTGATCTACGACACACAACGCGTCAGGCCCATCGGGTACGTGTCGAACATCCACTACGCGGTGATCACGGACGTGTGTTTCTCGCACGATGGCAGCACGCTCGTCGTGTCGTCGGCCGACGGGTTCTGCTCGTACGTGATCATCTCCGACACCCTGCTCGGCGAAGTGCACGAGGCGGACCTCGCCACGCTGATCCAGAGACACGAGACTCCCCAGCCAAAACAGCTGCAGTCGCCAGTGGTGGGTCCCTCCCAGCCGCCTGTCACCGTCCAGGAGCTCCTGCAGATGCAGCCGGAGAAGAGCTCCAGCATCGAGGTGATCGACATCACGGACCCCTCGTCGTTCGAGGAGGATGCCACTACCAGGGATACCAGGGACGACAAGAAGGAGGATACCAGGGATACCAGGGACGACAAGAAGGAGGATACCAAGGATGCCCGGGACGACAAGAAGAAGAAGAGGAGGGTCGCTCCGACCCTTGTGGAGTCCAAGTAGTTGTTAATACGAAGAGTTGTGCTGTCGGATCTCAGTACTTGTTAATACGAAGTTCAGTCTCCGTCGAGACGTGCGGCGACAACTCAGCAAGTGTGCACGACCCCATACCAAACCCCTTTTCAGGCCAGCTTTGGAAGGCCAGCGTTTCCACGACGGCACGCATCAACGAGCTGCACACCAAGATGGACAACGCCACGATGACGTTTGCGGTGAGCCTGGTGGTGGCGTTTGTGTTTCTGCGGTGGTTCATCTCGACCGGGGATGCCACGCAGGCGATACCCGCGGCCACCGCAGCAGCCAAGGCGCCCACGCGGGCCAAGCGAGAGGTCAACAGCGACATGGTCGAGGTGGTGCAGTCGCTGCTGCCCAAGACACCCGAGTCCGACATCCGGGCGAGTCTGGAGAAGACCGGCAGCGTGGAGAAGACGGTTGAGGCTTTGATGAAGAAGAAGGAGTTCAACTTCCAGGCGGAGAAGGACCGGATGATAGCCGAGGCGCGCGAACGGTACCTCAGCAAACACTAGGCTACGGCAGACTTCAGGATTATACACTCAACTTCAGGATTATACACGTCACTGGTTGAAGTCCAGCTTGAACTTTTTCTCTGTAGCGGGTTAGTACGGGGGTGCTGAAACATGCAAACACACATACCCTGGTTGATCACCTTGTAGATGAAGTTGGTGATGATATCGCTCTCCTTGACCGGTGTCGTGAGGTAGTGGCTCTTGACCACGCCGGCCAGCTCGCGCTTCGAGATCCGGTTGCCCTTCTGCGCGGAAAGCGTGCTCTTGGCCAGTCTGGACCGCAGCACCTCGCCGTACTGGCTGAAGCTCCGGGGGATGATGTCCTCCTGCGGCACGTTGGGGTACTCCTCCGGGTTCGGCAGCAGAAACAGCTCTCTGTACTTCCGCAGCGCCTCGTTGGGCAGACTCTCAAAGTCCAGCGGGTCCACCGGCTGCTTGTCCTGCGGACCGTTGGAGTGTATGTGTTTGGCCAGGATCTCCTTCTGCGCCTGCTGGAGCGCCAGGTTCCGCGCCTTCGTGGACGACCGGCTGTTCGACTGTGCCTGCTTGGGCTGCGTCTCCGATTCCGATGCCGAGTAGTCTCTCCTGGCCATGGCTGAGGGTTGCTAGGAAGAAGAGGGACGAAACAAGGAGCGGGCGCTAAAACGGGAGATGGCGACAATATCGTCGTGCCGCGTGCCAATTGGCGCCGCACAAACACAAGCCGGATTACGTAAGACTTTTCACATTTCACTTTTCATTACAGCACAACAGAAGGTTGTCACCTGGAGAACTGCAGCGGGGGCAGGACGATCTTCGACTTGGGGTCGACGGCGTCTGCCTTGGGCGAGGCCTCTCCCCTGAGAGACTGCGCGTACTGGAGCGGCGGCTGGTACGGGCGGAAGTCGTCCAGGTTCTTGAAACCGGCGTAGCGCGGGTGCGCAGGGTTGGTCTTCTCCACCAGCGCCAGCTTGGCGTACACCCGTGTGTTGAGACACGCGCGGAGCGCGGTGTGGAACCTGTCGAGCTCCTGCGGGTCGATGTCGAGAACGCCGAGCCAGCTCTCGAAGCAGAGCTCGATGTTCTTGAAGTGGAAGAAGAAGGCGAGGTCATCGTTGACGATGTCGCGGATGGTCTCGACCTTGGGCTCCTTCGACTTGTTGTTGATGAACTCGCCGATCGTGATGCTGTGGGCACGCCCGCGCTCGCTCTCGAGCCCGACGCCCACGTTGGCGCCGAGCTCCCGGATGGCGTACAGGATGGCCGTCAGCATGGAGCTCTCCTCCTCGTCGAACTCTGCGTCCTCGTACGAGTGGCCGCGCTCCCTGTAGTACAGCAGGATGCGGAACAGCACCAGGAAGTTGGACACGACAAACTCGACAAAGATGCGGCGGTTGGCAGGCAGCGACAGAAACCCGACCCGCTTCGCGAGCGAGCGCTTGGGGAACACGCACGCAAGAAAGATCAGCGGCAGCGACGTGATGCCCAGGTTGTTGTTGATCACCAGCAGGTTGGTGAAGCCGGCGCCGAGGTAGTCGACCAGGTTCTGGCCGATGTCGTCGCTGGACAGCCACCGCGCGCCCAGCGGCAGGAACTTGCCCAGGTCCGTGTCCACCTGCAGCTTGTTTGCCACGCCATACGTGGCCTCGATCGAGTACAGGAACTCCTTGAGCGTCAGCGCCAGCAGCACCCACACGTACTCGTCCTTGGGCACACACACGTAGCGCGAGAGCAGCTCGGTGTACTTTTGCGGGCAGCTGAGCAGCAGTCTGCGCTTGGCCAGGACCATCGCGTTCAGGAAGCGCGCCTCGTTGTCGTTTCCGGTGCTGTCGGCCTCCTCCTTCTGGCGCTCGAAGAGGCTGCAGCTCAAGTTGAAGGAGCGGTTCGCGATGATGATCGAGTTGTGCAGCGAGTCGCGGTTGTCGTCGAAGACGCCGCTGCTCAGGTTGAGGCGCGAGCTGGCGGCCGCGGCCTGCGCGTCGTTGAACTTGATCAGCTGCAGCTCGTTCATCAGCGCGCAGATCACGATCCGGTCGGTCAGCGCGAGCCGGCCGTCCGGCGCGTCGGGCGTCACCGCCAGCTTCGTCAGCCTCAGCCCGAGCGGCTCCTGCAGCCGCGGCTCCTCCTTCGGCAGCTTCTTGTCCAGCAGGTACAGGTGCAGCGACGACGGCGACTTGTTGAAGATGAACGAGTACTGCGAGAGCAGCACGTACGCAAACCACAGGTAGTTCTTCACGGCCGCAGACCCGCTGGCGGTGTTCGTGTTCGCGGTCTGCGTGGACACGATGTTGTTGAGGTACTCGAACAGCACGTCGATCTGCACGCTGAGCCCGGCCTGGTCCGCGCGGAAGTCGTACAGCGCGATCGAGCACATCAGGATCAGGTTCTCGACAAACTCGTCAAAGTTGGCCGAGTTGTAGTTCACCTCCAGCGTGGAGATCTTGCCGATCACCGTGCTCCACGCGGTGTTGAACAGCGTGGCCGCGTCGCCAAAGTCCTCGCTCTCGCAGGCCCCGATACACCCCACGATGTACAGCAGCTCGCTGGACGCCGTCAGCTGCGCCAGCTGCGCCAGCCTGCCCGGGTCCGGCAGCCGGTGCGCGGAGACCGTGCCGTACGCCAGCAGGTAGCTGGAGAACTTGCTGCTGAGCGCGAGGTCCTTGGTCAGGTGCTCGAACTTCCTGGCCAGCGTCAGCAGCGTGACGATGGTCTTCTCGGTGAGCCGGCTGGACGCCACCACCGGCTCCTCGGGCGGCGTGGCCAGCGCGGAGGCCGTGTCCGGGGCGTCTGGCCGCGTCGCGATCGCCGACTCGATGTTGGACTTGAGCATCAGCCCGTGCACCGTCCGGCAGTGCCGCTGGAGCAGGTCCCTGCGCACGAACGCGTGGTGGCACAGCGTGCACTGGAACGGCTTCTCCTTGGTGTGCGAGCGCTCGTGTCTCTGCTTGTGCTCGGACCGCGAGAACGAGCGCGCGCAGAAAGAGCAGATATATCGTTTGGTCATGCTGGATTGCGCGGGAGGCAGAGGAGCGCGAAAGAAACAAGGGAAGAGGGGCGGTAGCGGAGAAAAAATCTAGAAAACAGATGAACCCCGCTTTTGTCCCCGCTCTTTTGGGGAGACGAATCTTGGAAAACGCATTGTTTTTCCGAAACTCTGGTTTGTGGCAGCAGCACGCCGCCTTAATGCTTAGAACACAAACGGGGGTTAATACTTAGAACACAAACGGGGGGCCGAGCGGATACCCGCCGAAACCAACCGGGAATACAACCCAAGTGGGACGGAAACGGGTTTCTCGGACTTTTTGCTAAGCGCTGATGCTTTCCGGCCCAGTTCTCCGGGTGGTGACACGGGAGCCGGTGGCAGTCGGGCCTGTGAAATTTTTTCCGCGGCCTCGCAGTCTTCCCGCTCACCTTTGAAGAGTGAAGGAGATGATTAGAATAATTATACTGCGTTATCGTCCTGACATTACAAGATGAAGTCAACCTATGTATCCTATGATCCTTCCCATATTAAAACACAAACTTTACACTAGTCCAGGTTGAACAGCCGGAGGATCTTGCGCCCGACCTTCTTGGGCGGTGGCCGGTCCTCCTCCTCCTCCAGCGGCGACGTGTTGGCCGTCGTGCTCGTTGCCTGCGACTCCTGGCGGGGCTCAGTAGATTCAACCTCGTGTAGCTGTAGAGCCGACTGAGGTGGGGCAAGAGCAACTGCCGCTGGAGCAGCCGGAGCGACCGCAACGGCCTTTGGAGCAGCCGGTGCAACCACTGGAGCGACCGCAACGGCCTTTGGAACAGCTGGAGCGACCGCAACGGCCTTTGGAGCAGCCGGTGCAACCGCTGGTGAAACTGGCTCGTGGTCCGGAATGGCCACCGTGATGCTGTCCCTGTCGCTCTCCCTCTTCTTGCTCTTCTTGAACTTGAAGAACGACCTCTTCTTCGACACGACGCTGGCCACCTCGGACCGCTGTTCTGTGATCGAGGGCGGCCGCTCGTGATGCACCTGTTCGCCGTTCAGCAGAGCCGAGGCGTCCGACTCTCTCTGCTTCTTCAGCAGCTTGACCTCGTCCTTCATCTCCTTCTCCCGCGACTTCTTCTTGCGCGGGTCCTTCTTCGTCTTCTCAGGCAGCTCCGTTCGCAGCGAGTGTGTGCGGAACGAGTGGTTCACAGGCTGGTAGTGCGGGTGGTTGCTCACCTGGCTGCCCGTAGATGTGATGGACATCGTCCTGCTGGGAACGGCGGGCGTGGCCGTCGCTATGGGTGTGGGCTTGCCCTCTGGTCCGTACACCTTCTTGAGCGCTATCTGGTAGGCGCGCTCGTACATGTCTTCGTCGTACTGCGCGGGCGCGGGCTTCGGCGGCGAGCTGATCTTGACCGTCTTCCTGGCCGACTCGAACGAGTTGCGGCTGCGGTACGAGCCCACGTCCTCCGTCACCTTCTGGTTGGGCAGCAGGTCGTACGCATCGCTGTACACCGAGTCGCCCGAGTCGCTGTCGTCGTCCGAGATCCGTGTCTTGCGGGCGCTCTTGGTGCGCAGCACGCCCGTCGGCGGCACCACCGGCGACGAGCTCTTCGAGTTCTTGAGGATGGAGCGCACGGGCGACGGAGCTGGCTTCACCAGGTTGCGGTACGAGTGCTGGGGCGGCTGAACGGGGTGAGCAGGCGGCTGAGCAGAGCTAGCAGGCGCCTCCGCACGGCTAGCAGGCGCCTCAACACGGCTAACAGGCGCCTCCGCACGGCTAGCAGGCGCCTCCGCACGGCCCACACGCTCGACTGGCTCCTCCACAAACTCCTCCTCCGCAGGGATGCCGCCTGAGCCGGGCTCCTCGTCCAGCTGGTAGAAATCGTCGTCAAACTCCTCCACGATGCTCTCCATCTCGTTGGCGTTGGGTGCCGAGTGCACGGGCAGCCGGTTGGACTGGATGGTGGTGGTCTTGACGATCTCAAACGCGCCCAGCTTCTGGATCGTCTGCTTGGTGATCGACTTGGTGCGGCCGTCGAGGCTCTGCTCGCGCACGGTGCGCACTATGGTCTTGCCGTCCGGGCCCGGTCTGGTGGTGGTGGACGTGATGGAGTTGGCTCGCGACGACTGCGACGTCAGTGAGCCCGTCCTGGGCGCCGGGCTGTAGTAGGAGGGGCTTGCGGCCGTCAGCGAGCTCGTCCGGCGCTGCTGTGGCGCCCTGAAGGACCGCGAGCTCAGCGAGTTGGAGCGCGCCGCCGCCAGCCCGGGCCCGCGCGGCCGCTGCTGCGGGCTGCCGCCCGTCTGGTACTTCCGCAGCGCAGCGGCCGCCGCCTGGCCCGACAGCGAGTCCATCGAGGCCGCGCGCCGGGGCGGGGCCGAGGCCGCAGCGGCTGCAGCCGCCGACTGATCTGGCTGGACGTAGTAGTAAACAGGAGCGTCTCTCCTGGACGGTTTCCGCGAAAACAGCCCCATTGGTGATTCCTGGTGGGCAACAAGAGCAGCACGGCCAACGGATTCGGTACGCTCGCGGGAATTCAGCACGCAGTGGCAAAACAAACATGAAATTCGAGGCAAGCAAGCCAGGGGCGCCCCTCTGAAACGGGGATGTGCGTGCACCGATTAATCATTCCCAAAAAAAAGCCGAGGGACGTGCAGCAACCAACCGTGTTTTGTTTCGTGTGGCGCACGACCCGTGACCACGTCGAAAAAGCGCCGGGCCTTGTTGGCCACTCGCCCGCCCTCGGATCCAACCACAAAATGTCCAACGTTGAGGAATTGAAGGCTCTTGTTAACAAGCTGCACGACAGAATCGCCACGCTCGAGCAGAAGGCCGGGCTCACGCCCGTTCTGCCACCGGCCATCCGCATGGTGCTGATCGGCCCACCGGGCGCCGGCAAGGGCACGCAGGCGCCCAACCTCAAGGAGAGGTTCTGCGCGTGCCACCTCGCCACCGGCGACATGCTGCGCTCGCAGGTGTCGCAGAAGACCGAGCTTGGTCTGGCGGCCAAGAAGATCATGGACCAGGGCGGGCTCGTCTCGGACGAGATCATGGTCAACATGATCCGCAGCGAGCTCGACAACAACGCCGAGTGCAAGAACGGCTTCATCCTCGACGGCTTCCCCAGAACCATCCCACAGGCCGAGAAGCTGGACTCGATGCTCGCGGAGAGCGGCAAGCCGCTGCAGAAGGCGGTCGAGCTCAAGATCGACGACGAGCTGCTCGTTTCCAGAATCACCGGCAGGCTCGTCCACCCGGCCTCCGGCAGATCCTACCACAAGGAGTTCAACCCTCCCAAGGAGGCCATGAAGGACGACATCACCGGCGAGCCGCTCATCCAGCGCTCCGACGACAACGTCGACGCCCTCACCAAGAGACTCGTCACCTACCACAAGCAGACCGAGCCCATCGTCGAGTACTACAGAAAGAACGGCATCTGGTCCGGCGTCGACGCCTCCCAGGCCCCCAAGAAGGTCTGGGCCGACATCCTCAAGTGTCTTGGCCAGAACTAAGTTGTCTAGGTAACATCTGACTGTAAATACTCACCGAACCGTAGCCGGATCCGGAAATCCAAGGTGTGGCCCAGCTGACCAATCCACGTCAAGTTAATTGCAAACCCAGGTTGCCCGCGGATGCGCTCCCCATACTTCGCAGATTGTGGCCATCTAGAAGCGCATGTTGCATGCCAGTCTGCCTCGGTCGAATGGAAACGCACACACAACCGCGACATTTTTGGGTGTGCCGGCCTGCATGCACGTTTTCTGCCGCGACCCTTGGTTTCGAGGGCACCACCACACCGCGGGTCTCTGCTCAGTTGAGCTCCAGGCGCCCGCTAGCCCCGTGCTGGGAGCGCAGCGTCCTGGCGCTGCTGGGAGCGTCCAAATAAACGGAAAAAACGTTTCCGGGCCCAACAAAAGCCATCGAAACACAAAAAAAACAAGAAATTAAAACGTAACCGGCGTAATCGGCACCCCCTTTTGCGTTGGCAGAAAAACCACCGCCAGCTTTCCCTCCCTTGTCTTCTTCCCTTCTTCCCTCAAAACAAACCAACCATGTCTTCTGTTTTGAAACAAAGAGTCAGATACGCGCCCTACCTCGACAAGCTGAGAACGCCAGAGCAGTGCATTGAGCTGTTCAAGCACGGCCAGTACCTGGGCTGGTCGGGCTTCACCGGTGTCGGTGCGCCCAAGGTGATCCCCACCGCGCTCGCCCAGCACGTCGAGGACAACAACCTGCAGGGCAAGCTGGGCTTCAACCTGTTTGTCGGCGCGTCTGCCGGCCCAGAGGAGTCCAGATGGGCCGAGAACTCGATGATCCTGAGAAGAGCCCCACACCAGGTGGGCAAGCCCATCCAGCAGGCCATCAACGACGGCAGAACCCAGTTCTTCGACAAGCACCTGTCCATGTTCCCACAGGACCTGACCTACGGCTACTACACCAGGTTCAAGGACAACGATCTGCTGGACTTCACCATAATAGAGGCCACCGCCATCACCGAGGACGGCTCGATCGTGCCTGGTCCCGCCGTTGGTGGCTCGCCAGAGATGCTCAGTGTCTCCGACAAGATCATCATCGAGGTCAACACCGAGACCCCCTCCTTCGAGGGTCTGCACGACATTGACCTGCCTGTCAACCCTCCCCACAGACAGCCATACCCATACACCTCTGCCTCGCAGAAGATCGGCAGAACCGCCATCCCGGTCGACCCCTCTAGAGTCGTGGCCATCGTGGAGTCCAAGCAGCGCGACAAGGTGCCTCTGCCCACTCCCTCCGACCAGATGTCCCGGAACATCGCCGGCCACCTCATCGAGTTTTTGAACCAGGAGGTCAAGTACGGCCGTCTGCCCGAGAACCTGCACCCACTGCAGTCTGGTATCGGTAACATTGCCAACGCCGTCATCGAGGGTCTTTCGGACGCCTCCTTCAAGAACCTCACCGTGTGGACCGAGGTTCTGCAGGACTCGTTCCTCGACTTCTTCGAGAACGGCTCCATGGACTTTGCCACGGCCACCTCCATCAGACTCTCCGAGCCAGGCTTTGAGAGACTCTTCAACAACTGGGATCTGTTCTCGCAGAAGCTGTGCCTGAGATCGCAGGTTGTGTCCAACTCCCCAGAGATCATCAGAAGACTCGGTGTCATTGCCATGAACACCCCTGTTGAGGTTGACATCTACGGCCACGCCAACTCCACCAACGTCAACGGCTCGCGTATGCTGAACGGTCTCGGTGGCTCTGCCGACTTCCTCAGAAACGCAAAGCTGTCCATCATGCACACTCCTTCTGCCAGACCTTCCAAGACCGACCCCACCGGTATCTCGTGTATCGTGCCATTTGTCTCCCACGTGGACCAGACCGAGCACGATCTCGACGTTATCGTCACCGACGTCGGTCTCGCCGATCTCAGAGGACTGTCTCCAAAGGAGAGAGCCGTCACCATCATCAAGAACTGTGCCCACCCAGACTACGTTCCCCAGCTGCTCGACTACTACGACAGAGCTCTGTTCTTGGCCACCAAGAAGAAGACCCTCCACGAGCCACACATCCTCAGAGACGCGCTCAAGATGCACCTCAACTTCGAGGACTTCGGCACCATGAAGCTGGAGTCCTGGGACAAGAAGTTCTGAGTGAAATTTTGTTGGTCCGTTGGTCAATACCCCGCCCAGTGTTTACAAACCCAACCGAGATCGGATTGCTGTGCGATTCCGGTATTCCCAACGCCACGACCGCGCCTGCTGCCACACAAGCCCACGAGATAACCGATTGCTAGATTCTATATACAAATTATACAAATATAAACACTTTGGGCTTATACAGAGCTTGGTCGCATGACAGAGTCGTGCTCCACCAATTGGGTGCCGCACTTCCGCCGGGGGCTGGCTATTTTGGGGGGCGACTCACATGCTGGAGCTCACCAGCTACTTCAGCGCTAACAGCTACCATGGACACGCTCAGCGGGTTACCGGCCGTGCTGCTGGTGTTTCTCGAGTCGCTCATCTCGTTCATCACTTTTCTGCTGCCGAAATGGGTCATCAAGGACTGCACACGGCTGACGAGGCTCATCTTCAGCGGGGTGAGCAGCGTGCCGCTGTACTCGAAGGACCCGATATACGATGCGTTCATCCGCGAGATGGGCACCCCGCAGAACGAGGCGGAGGACAGCGACGACGACGACGACGACAGCGGGAACGAGACGATCTCGCTCATCAAGAAGCTGAAGAACGCGCGGTCCATCCGCGAGATGTGCGGGGTGTTCGGGTACGGCGTGCAGGACCACCTGGTGGTCACCAAGGACGGCTACTGTCTCACTCTGCACCGCATAGTGCCGCGTGCGGACACTCCGCGCAACGGGAAGGTGGTGTACATGCAGCACGGGCTGCTGATGTGCTCGGAGGTGTGGGTCACGATGTACCGCGAGCGGCTGAACATCCCGTTTGTGCTGGCGGACGCAGGCTACGACGTGTGGCTGGGCAACAACAGGGGCAACAAGTACTCGTGCAAGCACGTGTCGCGGCGGGTGGGCTCGGAGAAGTTCTGGTCCTTCTCGATCGACGAGTACGCGCTGTTCGACATCCCGGACTCGCTGGACTACATCCTGCGGTGCACCAAGAAGCCCAAGCTCAGCTACATCGGCTTCAGCCAGGGCTGCACACAGGGGCTGGCGGCCACCTCCATCAACAGACAGCTGAACGAGCGCATCGACCGCATGGTGCTGATCTCGCCGGCCACCACGCCGCGCGGGTTGTCCAACTGGCTGATCAACTCCATCATCAACATGAGCCCGGAGATCATGTTTCTGCTGTTTGGCAAGCGCATCCTGCTCAAGAGCGCGTACTTCTGGCGCAACACCATCTACCCGCCGCTGTACATCAAGGTGATCGACTGGGCAGACGACATCCTCTTCAACTGGAAGAGCGACAACATCAAC
Organism: Kuraishia molischiana; assembly: GCA_024271875.1. Classification (NCBI taxonomy): domain Eukaryota; kingdom Fungi; phylum Ascomycota; class Pichiomycetes; order Pichiales; family Pichiaceae; genus Kuraishia; species Kuraishia molischiana. The sequence goes on from JANBXH010000005.1 coordinate 48,934, forward strand.
TACATGCAGAAGTTTGTGTCGTACTACCACCTGTACTCGACCACCTCGGTCAAGTCCGTGGTGCACTGGTTCCAAATTATCAAGTCTAAAAAATTTCAGATGTACGACGCTAACCGCAACAGCGCCGACTTTCAGACCTTCCAGTTCCCCATTGGCGGCCACCACAGCAACATCATGGTGATCTACGGCACCACCGACTCGCTGGTGGACATCGACCTGCTGCAGCGGCAGCTGTGCACGATTGCGCGCACCGAGGCCATCGCCGGCCACGAGCACCTGGACCTGATATGGGGGTCGCAGGTGGACTCGCTCGTGATAGCGCCGCTCTGCGAGTTTCTCAAGTGAAAAAAGAAAGTAACGCATGGAAACAGAAAGCGGGCCTTCTAGACGACCCAGAAGCTGATCCAGATCATGGGCGGACGCGGTTCTGGATCGGATTTGCTGCGATTTACGCGCCCATTTCTTTTGGGGTGTGGCATCAGCTGTTAAGGTTTGGAAAAATTAAAGGCCAAAAGTTTGATTGAAGCTAAAAAAAGAAAAATCAGAAAATCAAAAAACAATTGCTAAGATCTCAAGCCCCCCAGCAGGCCCAGAATCGCGGAGCAGGATGATGGGATACGGAGCAAGAGCAATTATTCGGTTTAGGCAACCGTACGTTGCTGAGGCCCTAAACATGGGTTGCGCGGATGTCGCGAACCACCACAGCGAGAGCCTCGACGCTTGGTCCTATTGTGCTACCTGCCGGGTCTTGGCAGAGCTACACCAAGACATTTTTTTTGCCACCGCTGAATTGGCACGAATTAAAGCCTTTTTCCGAGCGAGCTGGGAAATAGCGTTAAAAAAAAGGACGGCGACTAGAAAAGAAAAGGCCAATTAAGCCTGCTAATGCGACCCTTTTCTTTTTCGACCTCTATTGTTAGCTTAACATGCAAATTTGTGTATCAAAATATTTAGAAGTCTGTGCAGGGGGCGAAGGGTGGGATGTAATCGGAACCGCAAGCTTAAATAAACGCCAGCTCCCCACCCTCCGGCTTCGCTCCTCTTCCTCCCGGATTATTTTTTGAGATTTTTTGGTTTCGCTGTTATTTTACTGTTTCGCTGTTTCGCTGTTATTGCTCTGAGATATACACCGATATCTCGCCACCGCTCCTTCGAACCCGAGACTGGAACGCCTCTCGACAGATCGCTACCCGGGGAATCCGCGCGGCCCCCCCGTATTAGTCACACATCACATGGAATCGTACCACGGCCTGGTGCTGTCGCCCAAAGACGCGGTGATCCTCCTGGAGGCCTCGCGGCAGAAGCTCATCCCCACCATCCGCAGACGGCTCACCGAGCGCGAGCGCATACAGCTGATCCGCAACGGCGCGGTGTTTGTGTGGAACGAGCAGGAGTCCGGTATGAAGCGCTGGACCGACGGGATCTCGTGGTCCGCGTCGCGCGTGGACGGCGCCTTTCTGATGTACAAGGAGATGGAGAGCTCGGGCATGATGAAGGACGACAACGCGTACCGCTACAAGCAGAACGGCCTCACCAAGCAGAGCTTCAGCGTCACGCTCAAGAATGGCGTCAAGCTGCATCTCATCAGCTACGTGTCGAACGACCAGCTGCGTGAGTACGACATGAACTACAAGAACGGCATAAAATCGAAGCTGATCCGCCCCACGGAAGACCCCATGTTCCAGGGCATGGAGCTCGACACCTCGCTGTACCCGTACCAGGAGGAGCAGATCGACGTGGCGTACGACACCTTTCTCGACCGGCGCGTGCTCACGTCGCTGAACGCGTCGGCGCCGAAGGTGAACCAGCAGCAGCTGCAGCGGCGCTCGGGCGACCGCTCCAAGTTCAAGATGTACTCGCCGCCCTCACAGCACCTGCACCCGATCCCGCAGCCGGCCACGTCGCCGCAGTCTGCGTACTACCCGCCGCCGCCCCCGCAGATGTCCTACGTCCTCACGCCCACCACCATCCCCAAATACATGGCCGACAGCGGACCGCAGCCGATGTCGATCCCGCACCAACACCAGCTGATGCTGCAGCAGCAGCAACAGCAGCAACAGCAGCAGCAGCAGCAGACGCAGAGCATACCCATTCCGAAAAGACCAGGAATATACCACAACCACAGCGAGGACGGCCGCATGCTGAGCTATCTCGACAAGTGTTTCATATGAACGTTAGGGTCTCTATTTTTATTTTTGCTTTTCTCCTACAGCCCAGTTGCTTTTTTAGTCATACATTCTTTACCCCTCGCCCGCATTCTGCCCTAATATACTTCTAATGCCCAGTTCCAGAACTTTTAGACCGGACTTTTGTCTTTTAGGCCCTTGCCTTCGCTTAAACGCCAGCCATGGGAGTGTACCGGATAAATGAAAAAAGTCTATTTGGTGCGTCACCAGCGGTGCGGCTGAAACCTCGAATATTTTTAGACACGCCCAGCCTCCCGCGGGGCGGTTCTGCTACGCGGTGCGTTGTGTGGTATGTGAGTTACAGAAATAATGACTAGTAAATGGGGGTGATGCAAGAAGTGAAGTGGGAAAGATCAGGCCACAGCCGCGCCTTCACGCCGAAGCAGTGCCGATCTTGTACGTTCTGACGGTGCCGACCGTGCCCTTTATGGTTCCCAGTCCAATGCTTCCGGCCGAGGGCGTCGCAACGGTGGAGTACATCGACGTGAACTTCTGCACGTACTTGGTGGAGATGGTGGCCTTGACTCCGTTGGTGGTGATCGTGACCCAGACGTACGTGGGCGACTCGACGTCCGTCGAAGTGTCGGTGGCCGTGGCGCTGGTCAGCGGGGTCGTCGCCGCCTCGGCCTCAGCCACCGTCGACTCGGTGGAATCGGTGGTCTTGGCGGTGTCTGCAGCCGCTGGCGTGGTCACGGCCGCTGACGTGGTCACTGCGGTGGGCGCAGTAGTTGTGACCTTCCCCTTCTTGCTCGTAGTCGTGGGCGTAGTCACGGGCGTAGCGATGGGCGTTGTTGATGTGGTGAGCGCGGTGGTTGGGGTCAGAGGTGTGGTCGAAGTCGTTGGGGTCAGCGGTGTGGTCGAAGTCGTTGGGGTGGTCAGCGGTGTGGTGGACATTGTTGGTGTGGTCAGCGGTGTGGTGGACGTTGTTGGTGTGGTCAGCGGTGTGGTGGACGTGGTGAGTGCGGTGGTGGTCGGACTCGTGGTGGTGACCGCAGCGGCGATGACTCCGAGCGAAACGGAGAGCAGCACGAGGTGTCTATAAAGCTGCATTTGCAAACCAGGTGTGTATGACGATGTGAGAAGCGGTGAGTGAATGGGAGTAGAAAAAAAAAAGGGAGAACACCACAAGAAAACAAAAAAGGGTGTTCCGTTTCAGAGGCTTTGATCCACGGTGCTTAGGAGGCAGGGGATTCACGACAACCTTTCGAGGAGAAGTAACCAGAACGGTCTCTTTTTTTTGGTCTCAGAAGCACAGGATAAAGAGGGTGGTGAAGTGGTTTAGGCGACAAAAAGAGGACGAAGAATAGGAGAGGAAAAAAGGGGAAGAAATGGGAAGAAATGGGAAAATTTTTGCAGGCGAAGCTATCCAGACACTATCTAAGCCACCTGTTTGTCAGAGGCTTCGAGCCCGAGAAGGTCCAGCGCGGCAATTTCAAAAGTCACCGGAGCGGTTTTTTTTTTCTGCTCCGACGAGTTTATCCGTGTGGAAAAAGAAACGATAACACAAAGAAGCCACGTCTGGTTTCTTTTTCCCAGCGTTTCCATGGCTGCAGACACGATCCACGGGTTCGACGAGTTTCCACGACTTGGCTCCGCGAGCCAGGTCGCTGGCCTCGAAAGCCCAGCTTAGCAGTCTACTCGAAATAGGCAAAATTTTTCACCTCCGTTAGATCGGAGCCAAAACAAAACCCACTGGCTTGGGTTTGAACGCAAGAGGTGCTGGTGTTTGGGTTTGGAACCAAACCCGAGCGCGAGCGCGCCTAAATCTGCGTATTATTATTTTCCAAAAGGTCCGCGGTCAAGATGAAACAGCCCCCCTCCCGCTGAGACGCTCCTCCACCCGATCCTTGACGCTTTACGAACCTGCGATGTGCATCCCGAGTAGTTCTCTCACCTCGAACGCGTCACATTCAAATCAGACCGCTCGAGGTGAGGAAATGCGGAAAAATGTCGAGCTTCTCGGGCATTTGGCAAAACAAAAAGTATAAAAAAACTGGGTCGAGACACGTCTATGCGTGCTTAGTCATTGATTACGTTGCATTTACATATCGGCCATGTGCACCGGTCCCACAAAGCCGTCTTCTTCGATCTTGTCGATGACACTGCGTGCCACTCGCTGGATCGACACCGTCTGCGGCACGAGCCCCGTCTTGTCGAGCTTCCCGACAAGGTCGATCACCGACTTGATGCCGTGTCTGACGTTGCCCGGCTGTGTCTCGTCGAACATGAATCCCGGACGCATAAAGATGGGTCTCAGCTTCGGCTGCAGCTCGTACAGCTCTAGCTCTGTGATCTGTTTGGAGTCCCTGTATCCCCTCGGCGTTGGCGACTGGAAATCGGCGCTGATGTACACGAAGGGGAACTTGTTCACGTACTTGGCGCCCATGAGCGTCTCTGCCAGCAGAATGGCACTCTGGTGGTTCACTCCGTCGTAGGTGTTGAAAACCTGCTTCTCCATCGGGTTGGAGCCCGTGGTGAACACGTTGAACGCGTTGCCCAGCAGCTGCAGTGGGTTGCTCGTGCTCTCGGCATTGACGAGCTTCTTGTAGTCCTGGTTCTCCCATATCAGCCCCACTGAGTGCACCACGGCATCTGTGTTCTTCAGCACGCTCTCGTACGTCTTTGGCTGGAAGATATCGCCCTTCACCCACTCCACTTCCGCACACCACCGGTCTCCGTTCACAGGCTTTCCGCTGCGCGAAACTGCGCTGACTTTCCACCCACGCGACACAGCTTCCCGGCAGATGGCTCGTCCGAGGAACCCGTTGCCGCCAAACACACCAATCGATTTATTCATGTTTCCGTGGCAAAGAGCGGGTGGACCGGTCGGAGGAAGCCTACAAGCGCCCACAGAAATCAACGACTATTTGGGTGGCGCACTACGAGAGCGGAAATACTTCCTGAACTTCTCGGCGTATTACTTCCTAACGTTCTTAACGTATTACTTCCTGAACTTCTTGAGTGGATCCGTCTTCTTCTTCATGGGCGCCTTTCTCTTCTTTCCGTGCTTCTTGTCGAACGCGATGAAGCCGAGGTTCTTCTTCTCCACTCTGGCTCCTGCCGGTAACAGGTACTCGGGCACCCGCTTGAGGTGATCCTGAACGTGCGTGGGGTGGATCTCGAAGTCGTGCTTCAGACTCTTGAGATCCTGCGGGTTCTCCTCAAAGTATCTCTTGAGCTTGTCGTTGTTGATGAGCTCCTGCGTGATCTCCTTGAACCTGGCCTGTCTGACAGCGTGTTTGGTGACGGCTCTGAATCCGTCTTCGCATCTGTATCTGAAGCCCTCGATCTGGGCCATGTCAAACTTGAACGGCGTAAGCTCGAACCCGAGGTTGGACTGGCTCTTGACGATCTTGGCGAGCGTCTTTTCGTCCTTGGCGCACGAGGCGAACGACGACGCCTTGTGCTTCCCAAACTGGTCTGCCAGCACCACGTACGACAGACTCATACCCGACTTGCCGGCTCTGGCGGTTCTGCCTATTCTGTGGATGTACGATCTCGAGGATGTGGGCAGGTCAAAGTTCAGGACACACGCCACGTTCTGGAAATCAACACCTCTCGAAGCACCGTACTCCTTGTCCTGCTTGCTGTCCCGCTCCTCTCTCTTCCTGAAAGAGTTGTTCTCGTCGGTGGCAATGAGCAGGTTGTAGACTCCCTTGTTGAACTGCTCCACGATGTTCACTCTCGACACGAGCGGCAGCTCAGAGTTGAGCACACAGGACTTCACACCGTACTGCTCCAGGAACAGCTTCAGCTTGTAGCCTCTGTCTATGTCGTTGACAAAGATGAGCGTCTTGCCCTTGATGAGCCCAAGCTTGAATATCACGTATGTCAGCAAGAACTTGTCGAACTCGGAGGTCTTGATGTAGTACTGCAGTAACTGTGATTTGTCCTTCGATTCGTCCACGTTCAGCTTGATGATGGCGGCCTCCTTGCCGTTGCATATCTTCGTCTTGAGGTTGTCTATCTCGTCGTTCAGGGTGGCACTCATGAGGAACTTCTGGATCTTGGCAGACGACAGCTGCAGCAGGTTGATCAGCGCGTCGAGATCGTCCTCATAGCCGTACGATATCATCAGATCCGCCTCGTCGATGGCCAACAGCTGCACATCCTGGTACCTAGAGACAAAGTCGGGCTGCGTCTCCAGCTGCGCCTTCAGCTTCGAGGGCGTCGAGACAACGATCCTGCCTGTCTGGTTGTGGAACTTGGCATCGCACAGATTCACGCTCTTCAGGTCCTTGTCGCAGTACGTCGTCAGCTTGTCCAGGAACGACTTGACCTGGTACGCGAGCTCTCCGGTCGGCACAAGCACAACCGCACCCACAGACTCCCCCGTCTGCACCAACAGGCTCTGCACGATGGGGATGCAGTATGCAGCAGTCTTACCGGAGCCGGTGGACGCCTTCGCGAGGATGTCCTTCTGGTGCTCCAGCGAAAACTCAATGGACTTGGTCTGTACGAGCGTTGGGTTGGTGAACCCGAGCGTCTTGATCGCCTGTAGCAGACGAGGATCCAGGTTGAACGCCTCAAAGGACGCAGAGTCGTCCACGTACACGTCCGAGGCAGCGGCTGCCAGCGAGCCTGGTGCTCCTTTCTTTCCCTTAGCCATTATCGTCCTTGTCTCGCAGAGAAGCAGAGTGTGTAGGAGTTTTCAGATTTTTTTTAAATTTTTTTGGATTGAGAGTCGCACGCATTTTTTCCAAATTGCGTGTCGCACGATAAACACTTTATCGGTGGGTACACGCAGCGCGGGGAATGACACATTCCAAGATTGGCAGTTGTGCTTTTGCCGCCACCCAAATGTGATTGGCCAGGTGCTTTTCGACGACTAGTATCAGCGGGGGACTATTGAGGAGCACAGAACCGTTGAAACTCATCAGGTGATGTCGGAAAGCTCGTCTACGCCGCTGATGCCGGCCCCCAGGCGCCGCAACTCCATCTTCAAGCCGGAGCCTGCCAAACCGTCGCTTCTCAGTCCGAGACGCTCCTCCGTGGCGGACCTCCAGCTGCTCCAGGAGCGACTCACGTACCTCCATGAGCTGCGTGTGAAGCGGCTGCTCGGCGACTTTTCGCCGCTGTGCGACTGGATGAAGAGCTACGTCACGCCCGAGCAGCTCGGGGCTATCAAGGACAGCGAGGTGAGACGGTTCTACGCGCGCCAGAACGTGCTCATCGAGCGATACTGCGACATTGACGACATCCTGAGCTCGGAGCTGCCGTCTTCGCTGATCAAAACGTACGGGTCGGATCTGATATACGACAATCCGCAGCAGGACCACCGGGAGAACCGTCCCCACGACATCGAGTCGCTCGTGGCCAACGGCGATGACGAGCAGCAGAACGCCGCGGTCAAGTTCACCATCACGCTGATTCTGTTCATCAACATCGTGCTGCTGGGCGGTAAGGGCGTAGTTGTGTACTGGACGCTGTCCATGTCTCTCATCGCCTCGCTCGTGGACTCGGTCCTGGACCTGCTGTCCTCCGGTATCATCTACCTGGCAAATAACCTCTCCAGAAGGGGCAAGTCGGCGTACTACCCTGTTGGCACCGCCCGGCTCGAGCCGATCGGGATCCTGGTGTTCAGCATCATCATGATCGTCTCCTTCCTGCAGGTGGGGCAGAACGCCATCAGCCAGCTTCTGTTCGACGAAAAGCACCAGGTTGTGTCCATAACCATGCCGTCTCTGGTGATCATGATCATCACCATCGTCGTCAAGACCGTCTGTTTCCTGGCGTGCACCTCGGTCGACAACTCGTCGATCCAGGCGCTTGCCGAGGACTCCAAGACAGACATCGTGTTCAACACATTCTCCATCATCTTCCCGCTTCTGGGCAACTGGCTGTCTCTGTGGTGGGTCGATCCGCTCGGCGCACTCGCCCTGTGTGGCTACGTCGTCATCCAGTGGTCTGTCATCGCCTGGGAGCACATCAACAACCTGACCGGTGCCGCTGCCGACATCGAGGACACAGACCAGATTCTTTACTGCTGCATGCGGTTTGCTCGGTCCATAGAGAAGATAACCGCGCTCCAGACATACCATGTGGGAGACCGCATCAACGTCGAGGTGGACCTCGTGCTCAGCAGCTCGCTCGAGCTCCGCGACTGCCACGACATAGCGGAGTCTCTGCAGTATGCGATAGAGACCCTTCCGGTGGTTGAGCGGTGTTTTGTGCACATCGACTACCGCGAGGGCAACTTCCAGGGCCATCTGACCTGAGTGCGGCGTTTTTTCCACTCTGCCCGGCCAGTTTTTGTCTCACAGAAAACAAAAAAAAACAAAACACCACAAAAAGGGGGCAGACCAGCAGTGTATAAATATTCTAATAGTTGTTTATTCTTATTCTATCTGATCTCCATCTCTGGTATGGCTAATCCACGGTACAAGAAGAGCGACCCGCGGTGCTGCGCGCACATCCCACAGTTCACGCACCAGTCGACAATCAAGACGTACAAAGACCTGTGCGGGCGACCGGAGTACCAGCACTTCGAGTTCAGGCTCCAGATCGAGCAATTGGGGAGGGAGAAGAAAGCGGCAAAGTGGAAGCTATGGCGCGCAAGCTGAAAGCAAGCTTAAATTTCACGTTTCTCGAGAATTTCACCCAAGTGGACAGAGCATAACCGCTACATTTTGCAGACATACTGGATTAAAATGAAACGACAGGCAATAAACTGAAACCGCCCATTCCGCAACAATCCTCTCCTGATGGGTCCACAGAATTGCTGTAGTTTTTTAGCAATCAACCGCTGAGCCCGGAGCAACTCAACGTGCATAGAAGCTTTGTTTTTCCGGGGCAACTGGTGCTCCGGCCTATATAAAGTGCGAGTTTTCACTTCTCCGTGGGTGTTCTGAAAAGTAACCCTATTGACCATGAAGTTAGGCCTGGCTAGTCGTTTAATCAACTTGATTCCCATGCTCCTGCTCCTCGGGTAAGTCTAAGCGGCCCGGCTCGCTCACACCGCGAGACTAACCACCACAGAACGGGTGTGATGATGTTCTTCCTGGTGCTGTGCGGAGGCACAGAACGCTCCGTCATGAAGCACTTTTACTGGCTGGAGGCTGACACAAAGGACTACTCGGGTGCGCAGTTTGACCGCACCAGATGGACCAACTACAACATCTGCGAGGGATCCAGCGGCAGCAACAAGCAGTGCACAAGGACCAAACCGGCGTACCCCTTTTCCCCGAAGGACAACTTTGGCTCTTCCCAGGGACTCCCCAGCACGTTTGTGAAGAACCGCAAGACGTACTACTACCTCAGCCGTATTGGCTGGGCCCTCCTGCTGGTTGGTCTGGCCATGCTGCTTCTGTCGCTGCTGCTGTCGACCCTGTCCATCTGCCTCGGGGTGGTTGCGCTGCCTGCACTCAACGCAATGGTTCTTGCCGGAGCCACCTTTTTCACCGTTACCGCTGCGTGTCTGCTGACTGCGGCGTACGTCAAGGGCCGCAACGCTTTCCACGACGATGGCAAGTATGCGCATCTCGGGGTGAAGATGTTTGGTCTTTTGTGGGCCTCTGTTGCTGCTTTGCTGCTCTCCTTCATGGCAGTGTGCACATCTGGCATCTGTGCCGGTGCCAGCATGTACAAACAGCGCAAGGCGTCCCGCGACGACGAGAGCGAACCAAACTACTACAACCGCGAAGCTGCAGCCACACCGGCAGCCGCTGGCGCCGCTGGTGCAGAGGGTACGCCCCGCACTGGCGGCATCAAGTTCTTCCGTGTCAGCAGAAACGAGAAGCCCGTTTCGGACGAGTACGCTACGACCTCTGACGAACACGATCTCGCAGACGACCACACGGCAGTGAGGGACGACGCTAGTTACCTCCAGCACAGGGAGAAGTTTGCCAAAGAAGTGTAGCTGCACCTAATATCTTGTTATCTTGTTTTTATGAATTTTGTAGATGGAAGAGGCTTCGCAACCGCCGAACCACCCGGCACCTGTGCGACGTCTGTCTTATGGCAGCGACTTTCTCCGCATACTCGCTGTCGCTACCGCTATCGTCTGACCACTGCGTGTCCTCTGTGTGTCTGAACAGCGTCCTCAGACTGGCCCTGACGCTGCGATGTGTGGTGGCACCAAACACCTCTGCGTATCTTGCTGTGGCGCGTACGGAATCAGTCGGCGTGGGCAGCCTGTGCATGATGGTGGCGGGGCCAAACGGATCGCATACAGTCTTGGGCGCACCAGCGCCTCGCAGATCAACCATTGTCGCTCGTGCAAGGGAAGAGCGTCAAGGAGGACGTGTGTACGGTTAAGCGCCAGACATAGAGTGCGACGCCGCACAGGTGGAAATTTCAGCTGTGGTGTTTTAATTTATTTACGTACGTAAGATATCCTGTGATTTAAGCTTCGTAAGCAGCAACGGCCTTCTCAGCAGTGAGGTGGGCAGACATGGGGTTGGTACCGGAAACCACTCTACCGTCGGCAACGGCAAAGGGGGTGAATGGGGCATCTGGAGCAACGTACTCGGCACCGTTCTTGGCAGCAACCTCCTCGACGAGGTCGAGCTTCATGTCGGCGATGACCTGAGAGGCCTGGACGTAGTCCTCTTCGATCTTCTGGAACCCAGTGATCTTCTTGCCCTTGATGAGAGGAGTACCGTCCTTCAGGTTCAGGTTGTCGAAGATGGCTGGACCGTGGCACACAGCACTGACAACGCCGCCGGCCTCGTAGATCTCGGACGCAAGCTTGTGCAGGGCATCTGCGTGTGGGAAGTCAAAGAGAGCACCGTGGCCACCGGCCGCGAAGAAGATGCCGTAGTCGGCGGACTTGAGCTCGGAGGCCTTCTTGACGTCCTTCAGCGCAACGTTGAACGGGTGGGAGGCATCCTCGAAGGTGGCCTTGTCACCGGCAAGAGAATCGTCGGTGGTGGAGTGTGGGTCCAGGAAGAAAGTGCCGGTCTCAGACGCAAGCACAACCTTGTAGCCCTTGGAGACGAAGTACTGGTATGGGTGGAGGGCCTCAGAGTACCAGAGACCGGCCTCAAGACCGTCGGGCCAGAACTTGGACTGGGCAGAGGTGAGAGCGAGCAGAACGGTTTTAGACATCTTGGAATTCTTAGAGTGACTGGGGAAGAAAAGAAGAGAAGAGAAGAGAAGAAGAAGAGGGTACAAGCGGCTATTTAAAGGTGGCGATCGTGCCGCAGCCAAAATCCGTTTTTTCTTTCTTTTTCTTTTTATTCTCCGAACACCGAGGTTTTTATGTAATGAGCGTCTTCTGGACCCTTTTTCTCTACAACTTGGCCGTTTTCTTTCAAAGTTGCATTAGCCCAGCAATTGTTCGAGTTTCTTGTACACCTTGTCGTCGATGACGCCGACCTTGTTGAGATAGCTGTGCAGCGACTTCACGAGGACGAGGATCTCGTCTGGGTTGAGGTTGATCACAACGGTCTGCAGCAGCGACCCAAGCGACAGTCTGTGCGTGGAGATGAACGTCTCGTAGTAGAGGTAACTGAAGGACCCCATCATGAACTGGCAGTCCATGCGGTCGGTGATTCCGCCATGTCCCGGGATGGTGTTTCCAAAATCCTTGGCTCCAAAGGCGCGTTTGAGACCAGAGGCGAAAAACCCGCCAAATGGAGCAATGAGCGAAGCAAAGGTGGCGAGGATCATGGCGTGGAAGTAGATGGGCTTGAAAGACACAAACTCCTGGCCGACGAGCCGGGCAAAGTCTGGAGGCAGCTTGAAGATCTGCGATATGAACACCGGGTTTGGATCGCAGGTGAGGCCGGAGAGCACAGACACGGAAAGATCGCCCTCGACAGGGCAGATGAAGTAGCTGTAGCTGCTCAGGAACCACGACAGCGCAATGCTCATGAGCCCGGTGAAGAACCACGCACCGACGAAACCCTCAACGGTCTTCTTGGGCGAGATCTCGATGAGCTGTGTGCGCCCGAAAGTGATACCGCAGATGTAGGCAAAGATGTCGTTGGTGATGACAAGCCCCACAGGCAGCAGGAACCAGATCATGCCCTGGATGATGTTGGAGATGATGCAGTAGGACTGCAGCACCACAAGCAGCAGCGTCATGTGTGTGATGCAGAGCTGCGCAAACTGGAACTTGTAGTAGCCCTTCTTGAGACTGGCCACAAAGAACACAAAGCCCAGCACGTACAGACAGTACGCGATGAACTTGTGGTGGTTCGAGAGCGATCTTATTATGCCGATGGGCACGTCCATCTTGAGGAAAATGGTGGTGAAGTACGACATCAGCGACTTGCCGTCCAGGTAGTAGATCGACGTGGCGAGGAAGTACCAATTGAGTGTCTTTGTGAAGGGCAGGTTCTGGATGCGCGCAGTCTCTGTGGTGATGGTGATGCACTCCTTGAACACCAGCGTCTGTAGAATCAGCACCAGGGCTATCGTCCATATGTGGCCAGCACCGATCAACGAAAACATGCCAAAGATCATAAATAAGGTCCACACCGTGCGCACGAGAAAGGCCTGTTTCTTCTTCTCCTTCTCGTTGACCACCGGAGCCGCCGTGGCCGCCGGTTTGGCCGCCGGTTTGGCAGGGCTCTTCTTCACGCTTTTCTTGACAGCCATCCTTCAATGCCAGTCGGAAATAGCTGCGCAAAGAGTTTACAAAAACGGATTCAGCAAAGGAGGCGCGGACGCAAACAGCAGACGGCCAAAAAACTTTCTCAACAAGGTCGTGCGCGGATAAGCACATGCTTTTCCTGGTGACCCGGGAGCCAGCTGGCAGACAAGGGCAGACAAGCCAAGGCGCCAATAACCTGCTTCCCAGCGCCATCTTCGGACAAGGGAGAACAGCACGGGTGGATGTACAGGGTGGCAAAGAGCAAGAGCGAGAAGAAGCGCACGGCCGCGGCGCTGGAGAAGATAGATGACGACGTGCAGACGGTGAACACCCTCAAGGTGGAGATGAACAAGGGCAAGGGCGACTGGAAGGACAACAGCAACACACAGATCATGAAGGGCGTGGACTCCAAGGCATACAGGCAGTACGAGCTGGCGTGCGACCGCGTCAAGGACTTCTACCGCGAGCAGCACGAGAAACAGACCGTGGCGTACAACCTGCAGGCGCGCATCAACTTCAAGGCCAAGATCCGCGACCGGATGACGGTGTGGGATGCGCTGGTGAAGCTGAACGACCTCCTGGACGAGAGCGACCCGGACACGGAGCTGTCGCAGATCGACCACGCCATACAGACCGCCGAGGCCATACGGCGAGATGACAAGCCGCGGTGGTTCCAGCTCGTGGGGCTTATCCACGATCTCGGCAAGCTGCTCTACTTCTTCGACTCTGAGGGCCAGTGGGACGTGGTCGGGGACACCTTCCCCGTGGGCTGCAAGTTCTCGAAGAAGATCATATACCCGGAGTACTTCAAGAACAACCCAGACTCGCAGAACCCGCTGTACAACACAAAGTTCGGCATCTACTCGTTCCACTGCGGGCTGGACAACGTGATGCTCAGCTGGGGCCACGACGAGTACATGTACCACGTGGCCAAGAAGCACTCCAGGCTGCCGCCGGAGGCGCTTGCCATGATACGGTACCACTCGTTCTACCCGTGGCACCAGGAGAACGCATACAAGTACCTCATGAACGAACACGACAAGGAGATGCTGGCCAGCGTCAAGGCATTCAACCCGTACGATCTCTACTCGAAGACAGAGGCCAAATACGACCTGGAGGAGCTGAAGCCTTACTACCTCGACCTGATCGATGAGTTCTTCCCGGAGAAGATCATCGAGTTTTGATGACTATTTATTAATGATATTTGCAAGCACCCAGACACGTAGCGGCTCGTCCAGAAAACGTTCAAAATCCCCGAAATACAACTGAACATCTGTGATGCTTTGGATAAGACACGACCCGGGCCCCCTTGTTTGCGCGCGACGCGCCGGCTTGTCTTCAACCTTTCTTCTCAACCACCACAGATGGCGCTCTCAGAGTTCGAGAAACAGCGACAGGCGAACATCGCACGCAACAAGGAGCTGTTCAAGAAGCTCAGTCTGGACTTTCTGTCGGACGATGTGGCCAAGGCGGTAAAGCGCAAAGAGGAGCAGTCCGGCTCTCGCAAGCGCGTCAAGGTTGAGAAACCAGCGGCCGTGCCGACGCGCAGATCGAGCAGACTCGCTGGGGTGAAGCTGGAGCCCTCGGAGGATCCGGTAGACTCTTTCGCAGACGAGGAGCGCAAGCGGAAGGAGAAGCTTGAGGAACTCAAGCGGATTCAGCTCAGTGGCGACATCGCGCTCGCCGATCTGTTTCCCAAGACGGAGGACGGGGGTGAGCTTGAGCGTCTGCAGAACATCTCGAAGAACGTGTCGATGGGCGACTTCTACGATGTCGTTGTGGAGCGCACCAAGTCAAGCGACAAGACTGTCAACACGCTGAGAGACGCGTTTGGCGACATACAGATCTACGACAGATTCGCGCCGAACGACATCAAGCTGACCCCGCAGCGCATGTCCACCATCTTCTTCCACCCAATGACGGACAAGAGAATGGTCATCGGTGGTGACACCAACGGAACCACAGGACTGTGGCTGTGCGAGGACACCAAGGGCGATGGGGAACCGGATATCTACCAGTTCCAACTACACACAAAGAACATTCCCAAGTACGCACTGCAGGACCCCACGAAGGTCGTAACGTGCTCGTACGATGGAACCATCCGCACACTCGACTTGGGCACTCTGAAGTCCAACCTGGTTACCACGTACTACGACCAGTGGGACAACATCAGCGGGATTTCAGACATACAGTTCGCAGACAACAACGTGCTGTACTTTACAACGCTGAACGGAGAGTTCAGCAAGATCGATCTGAGAGAGGGCAAGAAGTACGCGAGTCCGTTCAGACTGCACGACAAGAAAATCGGATCGTTTGCGCTGAACCCGAGCGCAAGCTACCAGATAGCCAGTGCGTCTCTCGACAGGTCACTGCGCGTGTGGGATCTCCGCAACGTGAGCGCATCCAAGTGGTCAGAGTACGAGAAGGCCGAGTCTCCAAACTGCATAGGTTCGTACAACTCGCGTGTGAGCATCAGCTGCGCCGACTGGAACGTCAGCGGAGACATCGTCGCCAACGGTTACGACGATACGATCAACGTGTTCAACCTGGGAGACACCGGTAAACTCGCACCGGATTACCAGTATCCCGTGGGCAAGGCGGACCAGGAGCTGCAGCCAGATACAATCCCGCTCAACATGAAACCGGACCACAAGATCAGACACAACTGCCAGACCGGAAGATGGGTGTCCATCATCAAGTCCAAGTGGCACGTCAACCCGAAAGACGGTATTGAAAAGTTTGTCATTGCAAACATGAACCGTTCCTTTGACATTTACACCGCCGCGGGTCAGCAGGTGGCACACATCACGGACGAGCTCATGACCGCAGTGCCTGCAGTGTGCAGCTTCCACCCCACAGAGAACTGGGTTGTTGGAGGAAGCGCAAGCGGCAAGGTCTATCTCTTTGGCGGAAACCGCTGAAAAGCTGTATAGCAAATGTGCGGCGTAATATTCACACGGCACACGACAGTTGCTGACTTTTCAGAAAACTTTGCTTTTGGCGTCTTCAGAGTGGCGACTCCAGCGTGTTGCAACAACCATGTCTAACATAGCCAAGATCTTCAACCCACCAGAGTCCAGGGACCTCAGCGACGAGGAGGTCAAGGACTGCATCCCGTGCCAGATAATGGCGTCTTTTGCCGGGATAGCAGGCGGAGCATACTTTGCCTCGGGCTGGGCTCTCAAGGGCGCCAACCCTGCGCTGAATCCACCGTGGTGGAAGGCCACCATCAGAACAGCAGGCGTGGGGCTCATCGTGATGGGTGTCTACCGCGGCGGACAGGGTCTCTTCTGGCCCAGAACGTAGGATCCCCCTACGATAGCTCGCGGCCACTCGACCTCGACCACGACCACTGCAAGCTCCCACGACCACTCTACAAGCGCCCACGACCACCCAGCGTCCCCCGCCTGAGATCGCCTGTACATAGCCCTTTCAACCCTCTTAATACCTGTACTTTTCACCAATCACCCGCCGTACGGCCCAATCAGCCGAGAGCCGAGTCAGAATTGGTTCATCCACGACAGATGAATTTAAATTTTCAAAATTTTTCTGTGACTCGTCCTCTGATACGCGGATCTGGGTGCTTTTCTGCTCTTTCTTCCCATCTTTTCTGTGATATCTTCCAAGGATATACTCACGGCCTCCACAAGCCCCCCGTTGGTTCTGCTAATCGATCAGTAGCCCATCCACGCCCGACTCTGCTGCATTACCCGCTTGCTTGTCGCCACCCTCCGCCCCTTATCGCAGCACGGCTCCACTCCTACGTTAATAGATGTGTGGTATACTAGGTATCTGTCTTGCCGACCAGGACTCCAACGTGGCCTCGGAGCTGTTCGACGGTGCTCTGTTTCTCCAGCATAGAGGCCAGGATGCCGCCGGTATCGTGACGTGTGGCCAGAGAGGCCGCTTCTACCAGTGCAAGGGTAACGGTATGGCCCGCGACGTCTTCACCCAGTCCAGAATGCAGGGGCTCATTGGCTCCATGGGTATTGCCCACCTCAGATACCCCACCGCCGGCTCGTCTGCCATGAGCGAGGCGCAGCCATTCTACGCAAACTCCCCGTTCGGCATTGCGCTCTCCCACAACGGTAACCTCGTCAACGGCGGTGAGCTCAGAAGGTATCTCGACGAGGTTGTCCACAGACACATCAACACAGATTCCGACTCCGAGCTGCTGCTCAACATCTTTGCTGCCGAGCTCGCCAAGTACGACAAGTCGAGAGTCAACAACAACGATATCTTCAGCGCTCTCGAGGGCGTCTTCACCATGTGCCGTGGAGCATACGCCTGTGTGGCCATGCTTGCCGGCTACGGTGTGATTGGCTTCAGAGACCCGCACGGAATCAGACCGCTGCTCATCGGCGAGAGAATCAAGGAGGATGGCCAGAGAGACTACATGCTTGCGTCTGAGTCTGTTGTCCTGCGGGCCCACGGCTTCACCAACTACAGAGATGTTCTTCCGGGCGAGGCGGTCATAATACCAAAGAGCACACAGACACCGGAGTTCAGACAGGTTGTGCCCATGAAGTCTTACACGCCCGATGTGTTTGAGTACGTCTACTTTGCCAGACCAGACTCCGTCATGGACGGTATCAGTGTGTACAGATCGCGCATCGAGATGGGCCGCAAGCTGGCCGAGAACATCCACTCCAGGTTCCAGGCCAAGAACCAGGATGTGCAGCGTGAAATCGACGTTGTCATCCCTGTCCCGGACACTTCGAGGCACTCTGCCCTTGAGTGCGCCGTGAAACTGAACCTCCCTTACAGAGAGGGTTTCGTCAAGAACAGATACGTCGGCAGAACCTTCATCATGCCCGACCAGAAGCAGAGAACCTCTTCTGTGCGCCGCAAGCTCAATGCCATGGCGTCCGAGTTCTACGGAAGATCCGTTCTCATTGTCGACGACTCCATTGTCAGGGGTACCACCTCGATGGAAATCGTCAACATGGCCAGAGAGGCCGGCGCCAGAAAGGTGTACTTTGCCTCCTGTTCTCCCGTCATCAGATACAACCACATCTACGGGATCGATCTGGCTGACACAAAGGCACTGGTCGGCTACAACAAGACAGAGCACGAAGTTGCAGAGGCCATCGGTGCCGATGAGGTTTTCTACCAGAAGCTGGACGATCTGTTCGACTGCTGCAAGAGAGAGCCCGAGATCCCTGCACAGGAGCTGGCCCTCACCCCGGTCGTTTCGAGGACCGACGAGTCCAACCCCATCGCGCTCAAGACCGACGTGCCCGTCATAGATGGCTTTGAAGCCGGTGTGTTCACCGGAAACTACATCACCGGTGTCGAGGACAACTACATCCACGAGCTCGAACAGATAAGGGCCCAGAATCAACGCATCAGAGAAGCTGGTCTTAACGGTGGTATGGTTGACGCCAAAGCCGAGAGTGAGATCTCCATGTACAACAGCGGAGACTACAACTGAAAACAAAAACGCGCATAGATCAAAATATAACATTAGAGTTTTTACTTGATTCACATTAGTTCATGAGTCCATGCCGACAAAGAAGCTGTTCAGCATCTTGCTGAAGCCGGGATCGAGGTTCTCGTCTTGGAAGAGAGCCTCAACGTTATCATCTTGCTTGGCATCGTCCCCGAACTCGTTAAACGGGAACTGATTGGTCTTGCCCATGAAGTTGAGGTCTGAGTTGGAAAACAGGCTGACTGTGGCGTTCGACAGCTGGTTGTTCAGATCGTAGTCGGGGCTCGACTGCTTGATACCCCTTGTTGGTTGCGTGCTGTTGTTATCAGAAGCGGTCGTAAGCGACTCGATAAGCCTCACGAACTTCCCTGCGAGTCTGTTGTAACGCATGAGGTACGTCAGAGATGACTTTGCGCTGTTCACGTGAACAAGCATCTCGTTCTCAGACGCGAGGTTGCGAGACTTTTTGTTTCTGAGAAGCAAAAGGTGGGCCAGTGGCACAAGAGCAGCCTGGAAGAGAAAGTAAGTGGCATACCACGAGGATAACACATCAAACTCGTGGTTGGCAACGTAGCGCTGTACTGCAGATATGGATGAAAAGGAAGCGTCGAAGCAGATGCGGCGGCATTGCACCAACAGTTCAGCACACTCTTTGTCGTTGCTGAAAGGCGACTTCAGTTTGTCATCCTCATCAAGGATGGAGAAACGGAACATGAGCATCTGCAGGTTCTTGTATCTCAAGTTCAGTCTCAGCCTGCTGAGGAAGAACCACTTGGGTATCACAAGCTTCTCGCTGGAGTCGAACCAAGAGTCAGGACACACGCTGCGGAGGTGGCCCTCGGAAATGCTGTCGTTCTCGTTGAAGTACAGTGGCAGCGTTGCAATGAACTTGACGAGCAGGCTGTTCATGTCGAGCAGTCCCTTCATCTTGCGGGCATCGTTCTTGAACTTGGACACCCAGAAGAGATAGTTGTATATTCTGGTTGTCACAGAAGTCATGCGCGAGTCCTGTATGAGACCAGAGTAGATCGTCGGGTATGACGTTATGGTCTGCGTGACACTCTTGGCCTTACCGCTGTCGAACAGCTCCTGGTCGACGTTGGAGACGAAGGCAAGATCCACCGATGAGAGGTAGGTTATGGTCAAGGGCCTCCCAAACGTGAGTGCAGTGCCAACGTCAAAGAAGTACATTCCCCACCAGAGCCTTTTCCGTAGCTCGAGCTTCTCGAACTCCTTGAAGTTGGTGGAGATGTCTGTGTCCGGCCGGATGTCTTTGTGGAGACCCAGACTGGTTGCGATTCTGAAGGCGAGACCGGAGAAGTTCCAACCCGTGTTGGGCTTGTTGGTCTTCTGCACATAGTTGCTGAGTAGGACAAGACTCTCCAGCAGTTGTATATCACCGTACTCAAACACGTTGATGTGGTTGAGCAGGTTCTTCACTCTGCGGTAGTAGAATGTATCGATCTTGCCCTCGCCGTACAGACAAAAACTGCCCAGAGCCAGTAGCGTGTTCAGGAGTATCTGGAAGGTTATGTCGTCCACTCCAAAGTCAAGCTCGTCTTCCTTGGGCTCGACGAACTTCTTGTAGTCCTCGAAGAAGGCCTTGTAGTTGATGAACGGGTACAACTTGTGGTATGTCTCAAAGTACGAGTTGACCAAAACCGACTGGAAGTCCACATCGTCCAGTATCTCGTCGAACTCGTCACGCGGTATGTACTCCGGTTTGAGCAAGCCCACGGGCTCCATGTGCTGATCCTCTGCCTCGGTGAAGTTGATCTTGTTGCTGTTCTTGATGTTCAGGAACTTCAGCAGACCGTTGCTCGAGTTGATCCCGAAGAACCCGTTGCTGGAGCCAGCCTCGCTCTCACGGCCCAGAGCAGCCATCCCGTCCACGGACTTGGGGCCGAACAGGTCCTGGTTCCAGTCATCGCGCTCGTCGTAGTACGGATGGTCGTCCTTCTTCGTGTCCATGAGATAGTCCTCTGGCTGCAGATCAAGCTTGGTCCGGAAGGACTCGCTCAGCTCCGCGTCTTCCGAGGGCTCCTCGGTCGGCATCGTGTACTGCTCCACCGACAGGTCGATCTGCTTGTAGTTGTCGAGACTGGCCAGATCTCCGTTCTCCTCGAGCAACTCGTCGATGTTCACGTCCGCGGGCAGCACCTTGCTCAGGAGCCCTTCCAGCGCACGCACCCGGCTCTCCACCTTGGTCAGGTGCGCCCTGGTCAGCGGGGATCGTATCGCCTTCGGCGAGTAGACGCACTTGAAGCCGTGTTCTCGACAGTTGGTGCACTTGGGCATCGTCTTGGAGCACTTGAGCTTGCGCAGTCGGCACGAGTCGCACGCCTGCTGTATGGGCGCACACTTCGGCTTCTTTGCGCTCCACTGGATCTCCATCAGCTGCTATTTGTGTCTTGTCTTTGCGAGGAAGAAAGGGTTTAGTACCCACACCGATTCTCGGCCCCCCAAAAAACTTCGAGCTGGCACGGAAAGCGCTTGGCAGATTTGCTGGCACGGAAGTTCCTGGCAGTCCCGCCCCACAAAGATGGGCGCCAAACGCGAGAACGCCAGCAACTACGCCGTGCAAGACAAGCAAAAGTGTGTGTTTCTTGGTCTATTTATCGATGATGACGTTTGGCGGGCACGAGCAGTTCAGCACGTAGTCGCCGTTCACCATATCGTTACTCTCTACGCGCCGGACGGCCTCCTCGCGGTCCCGCGTGATGCCAGCCGCCAGGTGTCTCTGCACCAGACGCTCCCTGACGTCTGCCGGGTCGGTGTAGACGAGCCACCTGTCGTCTGACAGAGCCGCGATCTCGTCCCAGGGCGCCTCCTTCAGGTGCAGGTAGTTTCCCTCCAGCAGCACCACCTCGCACTCCGGGCCCACTGCGATCGCGTCCTCCACCGGGTCCTTCAGCTTATGGTCGAAGCTGGGTATGCGGATCTCGCTCGTGCGGTCGAACTTGAGCCGGCGCACGAGCTTGGCCAGCTTGGGCGCGTCGAACGTGAAGGGGGCTCCGCGTCTCGCCATCGCGTGCTCGTACTCAAACAGCTCTCGAAGCGCAGCGCGCGAGTAGTGGAACCCATCCTGGCCCACCACCACGGCGAAACGGCGGCCGTGCTTGGCGTCCAGCTGCTCCTGCAGCGCGGATGTGATGGTGGTCTTGCCCGAGCCGGGTACGCCTGCGATGGTGATCAGCACCCGCGACTTGCGAGAGCGGCGTTTCTGGTAGCACTCCTCGACTCGCTGCAGTATCTGGTCGTCTGTGGCGAGAATGTTCTCGCTGTATACGCTGGGAGCCATGGTAGCCTCGGTTGGGTGTCAGAACTACAGCGCAGGAGAAGAGCCGGCCATTTTATCGCCAGCAGAACCAGAAAAACAGAAGTACTCAGTCCAGGCAGGAAAAACATTTATCCGTTAATCCGGCCGGGCCAAACTTCTCCATGGGAAACAGCCGCTGAGGGGCGTTTGCTGCCAAGGGGCCGCTTAGCGCGGGGTGCGCAGACCAATGACGTATTTTGGCGTGGAACTTTCTTCCATTCGGTGTGGGGTACAGCGAGGAGGCGCGGCTGGTAGATTCCCATGGACGCAGCTTCCCCTTTCGGTTTCCCCGGATTTCTTTCTGCTGGTGTGTGTGGGGTTGATTCCGCATCCCATATATATCTCTGCTTGCGCCGGCCCTCGCTCTTGCCCCCCATACTCTCTCCAAACCTGCAAAATGATCAGAGAATTCTTCAAAGACCCGCTTGTCGGGTCCATCGTGCTGTTTGCCTCTCTGGCCGGTCTTCTGTTTGGATATGACCAAGGCGTCATCTCCGGTATCGTGACTATGGAGTCGTTTGCCGCCAAGTTCCCACGCATACACATGGATTCGGACTACAAGGGCTGGTTCGTCTCCACCTTCCTCCTGTGCGCGTGGTTTGGGTCGCTTGTGAACTCGCCCATCGTGGACAAGTACGGGCGCAGGGACTCCATCCGCATCGCGTGTGTGATATTTGTGATTGGTTCTGTGTTTCAGTGCGCTGGCGCCTCGACGTCGATGCTCTTTGCCGGCAGAGCTGTGGCCGGTATCGGTGTGGGACAGCTCACCATGGTTGTGCCCATGTACATGTCCGAGCTGGCTCCGCCCACCGTCAGAGGTGGTCTTGTTGTGATACAGCAGGTGTCCATCACGCTCGGCATCCTGATCTCGTTCTGGATCGACTACGGCACCAACTACATCGGGGGAACGAGGTGCGCACCAGACGTGCCCTATGCCAACGGCGACACGTTCAACCCGTACACCGACGTTCCCGAGGGCGGGTGCACCGGCCAGTCGGATGCGTCCTGGAGAACGCCCTTTGGTCTCCAGATCGCGCCTGCGTTCGTGCTGGGCATAGGAATGATGTTCCTGCCCAGGTCTCCCAGATGGCTGCTGTCGCAGGACCGCGAGGACGAGGCCATCTCCACGCTGCGGTATCTGAGGCGCAAGAACACCGAGGAGGAGATCGAGCACGAGCTGGCCGAGATCAGATCGGAGGTGCTGTTTGAGAGGGGCTACGCCGAGCGCAAGTTTGGCTCGAGCCGCGGCCCCGTGCAGCTGTACCTGCTCGGCATCAAGGACATTCTCACCACCCGGTCCCACTTCAAGCGTGTGTTCATCGGCTCTGCCGTGATGTTCTTCCAGCAGTTCATGGGGTGCAACGCCATCATCTACTACGCGCCCACGATCTTCTCGCAGCTGGGGATGAACTCCAACACAACCTCGCTGCTCGGCACCGGGCTCTACGGCATCGTCAACTTCCTCTCGACCTTCCCGGCCGTGTTCCTCATCGACCGCGTGGGCCGCACCACGCTGCTCAAGGCTGGTGCGATCGGCACCTTTGTGTCGCTGGTGATTGTGGGCGGCATCGTTGGCAAGTTCGGCGACAGCCTCGACAAGCACAAGAGTGCGGGGCGTGCGGCCATCGCGTTCATCTTCATCTACGACGTGAACTTCTCGTACTCGTGGGCGCCGATCGGGTGGGTGCTGCCCTCGGAGATCTTCTCCATCGGCATCCGGTCGAAGGCCATCTCCATCACCACGTCGTCCACCTGGATGAACAACTTCATCATCGGGCTTGTCACCCCGCGCATGCTCGACACCATGAAGTGGGGGACCTACATCTTCTTTGCTGCGTTCTGCATCATCGCGTTTGTGTTCACCGTGTTTGTGATCCCCGAGACCAAGGGCGTGCCACTCGAGGAGATGGACCGCATCTTCGGCGACGAGGAGGCGCTTGCTGACAAGCAGCACCTGGCCGAGCTCGGTGGGGCCTACAAGATCGAGTCGGACAAGGCCTCCGAGGAGCGTCTGGAGACCACCAGCGAGACCTAGGGTGAACCGGGTAATGCGAATCTGTTGTTGAATTTCGTAATGCGAATCTGTTTTGTTGAATTTCGTAATGTGAATCTGTTGTTGAATTTCGTAATGTGAATCTGTTGTTGAATTTCGTAATGTGTATCTGTTTTGTCTTAACTCCCAATTTTTCAGTGCGGCCGGTGTGATTTCTGCACGGATTGCGTCGGAGACGCCACACTTTTGCCGAACACGATATAAACCTGGCCGGCTTTGCCCAGATCACTCCTCCTTTTGGCGTTACTCCCCGAATTTATCGCTTGTTCTAGCATGACGTACTCGGACGAGATCAACGTCAAGGGCAAGGTGTCCAGCGTGGCCATCATCGGCGGTGGGGCCTCCGGTGCCATCGCGCTGCAGACGCTGGTGGAGGAGCAGGCCTTCGGCAAGATCACCGTGTTCGAGAGACGCGCGCAGCTGGGCGGCAACTGGTTTCTGGTGCCGGCAGGCTCCAAGCGCGTGCCCAGCATTGTTCCAGGCGCCACCGATCTCGAGCAGCCGGCTGCGGTGCCGGACCTGAAGGCGGGCTCCGCGGCTTTGGTCCCGCGTGCGGAGAAGGAGCGGTTCGACCAGACCGGGTGCTACCACAACATGAAGACCAACGTGGTGGAGAAGATGATGACCTACTCCGACAAGCGCGAGTGGCCGCGGCTGCTGGAGCCCAAGGAGGCCGGCTTCACCGACGCGCCCTCCGTGCACGCGTACCTGCTGGAGCGGTTCGAGCGCTTCCCGGACTCGGTCCGGCTGCACACCACCGTGGAGACCATCCGCAAGCGCGGAGACCGCTTCCAGCTGTACCTGCGGAGGGAGACCGACACCACAGACGCCTCGGGCGCCCCGCTGGACGAGTGGTCGATCGAGGAGTACGACGCGGTGGTGGTGGCCTCGGGAGAGTTCCGCGTGCCCTACATCCCCGAGTACCCCGGCATCAAGGAGGCTCAGGCTGCGTTCCCGGAGCGCTTCACACACTCCAAGTTCTACGATGGGCCCGAGGTGTTCCGGGACAAGACCGTGCTCATCGTCGGGTCGCGGATCTCGGCCAACGACCTGATCACCTACGCGCACCCGGTCGCGCGCAAGGTGTACAACTCGAGACGCAGCTACACGGAGGCCGACCGCGACTACACCAAGACGGTGCGCAAGCCGGCCATCGCCCGCTTCGTCACCTCCGCGGCCGGCTTCGACGTGCACTTTGCCGACGGGTCTGTGCTGGAGAACCCGGACCTCGTCGACTTCGCCACGGGCTACACGCTGTCGTACCCGTTCCTGAGCGAGCTGGCACCCAACTTCACCGATGGCAAGTACATTCCGTCCTCGTTCCTGCAGACGTTCCACACCTTCGACCCGCTGGTCACCACCATCGGCGTCCACACCTCGGGCATGTCGTTCCGCGTGTACGAGGCACAGGCAACCACGGTGGCACGCTTCTACGCGGGTAAGATCTCGCTCCCGTCGCTCGAGGAGCAGGAGGAGTGGAAGAAACAGAGACTGGCGCTCCACGGACCAACGCGGGCCTTCCACGATCTCTCGTTCGACGAGGGGCCCGTCTTCTTCGACGACCTGGTGAAGCTGGGGGGCGGCGTTGAGAACCCAACAGGAACAGGCAGAAGGTACGCGGTTCTGGACGAGACCGACAGGCGTCTCCTAAAGGAGTCCGAGGAGAGAATTACAAAGCTTCTGGCATGAGTACATAGACCTACTACAAACCTCTAATCAGTCTGGTAACCTCGTCAACACCGTCAACCTTGGCCTCCGCAAGCTTGGCCTGCACCACCTCAACGAGGTCAGAGAGGTTGATCAGCTCACCGTCATCGTTCTCGCCCGTGCCGAGCAGCTTGACCCTGACTTTGCCCTCTGGGAACTCCTCCTTGCCCAGTATCACCCCGAGCGGACAGCCGGTCTTCTCAGCAGCCTCAAACTGCTTTCTGGGGTTGGCCTTGGCCTTGTAGAGATACTCGGTCTCGATACCAGCGTTCCACAGCGTGTTGGCAACCTGCATTCTCTCCTTGAGGAAACCAGTCCAGCCTTCACCACCGCCAAACGCCATGACGAACACCTGTGTGTTTGTGGGTCTTACCTGGGAGTCAAGGCCCTGTCTCTGCTTGATGAGAGAGAAGAGTCTCTCGACACCAAACGAAATACCAACACACGGAATCGACTGGGTCTTACCAGACTTGGTGGTGGGAGCAAACATGCCCACGAGCTTGTCGTATCTTCCACCAGCAGCAATGGAACCGACACCGACGTACTCGCTGGCGTCTTCAGCCTCACTGGCCTTCTTCTTCTTCTCGGCGGCATCCTTTGGAGGAGCAGACTGCGCGGTGACAGCTTCGTAGATGACACCTGTGTAGTAGTCCAAACCTCTGGCAAGGGACATGTCGAGAGAGATGTACTGGTCAACCTCAAGCGCCTCCAGGTAGTCAACCATGGTGCTGAGCTCTTCGATGCCCTCGCTGGCACTCTGGTTGGCCAGCAGCTTGCCGTCCTGCTTCAGGATGGCCAACACTTCTCTGATGGTACCGTTGATCTTGACGTATTCGCCGATTCTGTCGGCAACCTCCTCCGGCTGGTTCTTGTCGACAACCATCTCCTTCTTGACCACTTCCCATGGCGACTTGTCGAGCTTGTCAACGGCAGACGAGATCTTTCTAACGTCCTCATCCTTGACGCCACACACCTGGAAGATACCGTCCAGAATCTTTCTGTGGTTGAGCTTGATCTTGAAGTCCTTGATACCGAGCGAGACCAGACCGGTAACGGCGATGTTCAAGATCTCTGCATCTGGAACCATGGAATCGTAGTTGCCAGCAATGTCGAAATCACACTGGTAAAACTCTCTCATTCTACCCTTGGTCATGGCTGGCTGGTCTCTTCTGTACACCTTGGCAATGTGGTATCTCTTGATCTGCGAGACACCGTTCATGGCAACGTATCTTGCAAAGGGAACGGTCAGATCGTATCTGAGCGAGGTCAACTCGCCACCTTGGTCCTCCAGGTTGTAGATGAGCTTGGAGTCCTCACCGTACTTACCCGCGAGAATCTCACGCAGCTCAAACACAGGGGTATCGATGGTGACACCACCGTGCTTTTTGAACAAGCTGGACAGAGTGCTGAAGATGGCCTCTCTGATGATCATGTCCTTGTCGGCCCAGTCTTTGGTACCTTTCGGGGTCTTCAGGGTGAAGGCGTTTACCTCCTTCTTGCCCTTCTTCGGAGCAGACGCTGAGGCTGTGGCAGCAGCAGCTTTGGGAACAGTGGCTTCGGTCGACATGGCTCTTCGTATCACTGGAATCACTCCACGGAACATATAAATCCACACCTGGAGGAGGAGAAGACGTTGAGTCAGCGGCCCACTCAGCAATTTTTTCCCTTCTTCGCCGTTTGCGGTAGCGCACGACCCACAACAAAATGGTTTTGTTGCCGTCTTGTGAAAAACTGGAGATATGGAAAGGGCGTATTGTACACTAAATCTACTTGAGCCTGTCTAGGATTCCATCTTCACCAATCTCCTCGTACTCCTGTTTCGACACATACAGGTTGTCGAAGTCTGGCTGTGGTCTTGTGCCCAGGATGACTGCTCCGTGCCACGCGCTGAAGTTGCGGTCGAGAAGGTCCGGGTTGCAGTATGTGTTGATCCCGAAGTTAGGCAGGTATCTCACCAGGTCGTTGATGAGTCTCTGCTCGAGGCCTGGGATGAACGTGGAGCCGCTGGTCAGAATGACGCTCTTGAGCAGCTCCTGGTACACCTCGGAGTTGGCCTCCAGCTTCTTCAGCGAAGTGAGCACCAGGTCGGTGAGACCGACAGTGTCGGATGGCAGCTTCAGGTCGGTGAACTGGGAAGCGTACTGAGCGGGCTGGAACAGAGGCTCGGCTAGCTTGTACTGGCCAATGCCAAAGTTGGAGATCATCTCACCGCCGGGCAGCTCGTAGTCCTTGTTGGGGACGTCAACCGGGTGCATCGAATCCGGCATCGTGAACTGGTCTGCCGGAATAGGGTAGGGCGATATGGACAGCACAGAGCTCTTGAGGTCAGTCAGCGTCTTGCCGATCTGGTAGGTGCGGAACGAGTCTGACATTTTGACCTGTCTGTTCTGGAAGCGGCGGGGAACGAGAAAGTTCTCAAAGGCCGCGCTGCCCGCGTTGGCAGACTTGCTCTTGAGGTGCTCGAGCACAAACAGGTTGACAAAGTCGCCGGCAAATTTGGTGTGGTGGACTCCCTTGGCGAGCACCTTGCCGTTGTGGATGGGCGTGACGCTCGCGGTGGCTCCGCCGATCTCGATCACGAGCGAGGTGGGTCTGCCGATCGAGTAGGACGTGCACAACTGCGACCGCAGCAGCGAGAACACAGGCACCTCCAGCTGCTCGAAAGCGGTGTGGAAGACCTGGGACCGGCTCTTCTTGGAGGCCCACGAGTTCTCGGTCACCACGAGCGGCAGCTCCCTCGGGTCCTGCGCCAGCTCAGAGTAGATCCACTGCCACTGCGCCCCAACGGCGTCCCAGTTGTACACAAGCCCGTTCTCGTGCGTTGTGAGCACCTCCTCCTCGGGAAACTGATCTATTGTGTCGCCAAAGTGGTACTCGCCCTCGCTGGCCGAGGTGCGCGAGTACACGCTGGGCACAACCATCGACGGAGCATCGTCGACGGTCAGACCGGCCTTTGTGGACGACGAGCCGCCATCTATCACAACCGCGGGGAAATCAAACTCCATCTTTATCTTCACGCGCGGTTTGGTGGGAAACCGAGAAATGAAGGGGCAACAAACGCCGTGCTTCTTCGTCTCTGTCCAGACTCTGGTCGTGTACCCGGGCCCAAAAGAGCCCCTTCCACAACAAGCCTTCTGAGGCCCGTCGCCTCGCCACCCAAAAACAAGGGGCAGCGGGTCAACAAGCACAAACATGCCGGAGCCGACCAAGGTGGCGGAGTACGAGAAGCTCAAGAAGCAGCTGCACGCGCAGATCCTCAGCAAGCGCAACCTGGACAAGGAGCTGACGCAGCTGGAGGAGGACATTTTCAACCAGGAGACGCAGTACCTGTCCGAGTCGACGTACGGAAACATCATCAAGGGCTTCGACAACTTCACCAAGAGCGCCTCGGCGACTCAGGCCAAGAAGAAGATGGCCTTCGGCGACGACGACCGCATCTTCTCGCTCTCGTCGTCGACGTACGTGAGACACCTCAAGCACGCCAACGGCTCGGTCGACGACCTGGACGAAGACTCCCCCACGGCCAGTCCGGCCGGCCGCAAGCGCAAGGCGGAGTGAGCAGAGTGAAGGGGTGTACATTAGTTTTACGGATAAAAAGGCGTTTCTTAGCGGTTTCGTAGAGGTCGTATACAGGCTGGGTGCTACCAGTGGCCCTGTTTGTTGCTCTGGTCGTCCTTCCAGGAGCCAGCAAGCCCGATGGTCTCACCGGACGCGGCAGACGGCCTGGTCTTGGAGGTGAGCGCGCCGGTGAGGATCCTGCGGCCCCAGCGGCCGGCAGCCGCATCCCCGGTCTCGTCGCGACACTGCTTGAGGAACGGAAGCAGTGCGGTGCCTCCTGTTCCGCGCATCTCGTCCTTCTTCTTGTTGGCGTTGGCGAGGCCCGAGCGGATGGTCTTGGTGGTGTCCGAGCCCATGGTCTTCGCGCGCTGGGCCTGGATCACGATGTACCTCGTCACGATCTGGATGTGCTTGTCCCGGAACGCCTTCAGCATGGCGATGCACGCGTCGTACGCAAGCAGCAGCTCCGGGTGCTTCTGCGAGTTGGCAACCACAAAGGGCTTGACGGTGTTGACCTGCGCGAGGTGCTCGAGGAACCGGCGGTGCGGACCCGGCATGTACTCCCGCATCTCGCTCATGAACACGTTCTCGTCCTTGCTGTCGCCGGTTCCGTGGTGCTCCACGTTCAGCAGGATGTCCAGCGCCTGGATCAGCGAGCTCTGTGCGTTCGAGCCACCCGAGAACAGTCTGGGCTCGGGCTCGTCCCCGTAGTACACCCCGCTGTCGAGCCCCACGCTCTCCATGTTCTTCCAGCCGGCCAGGTACGGCCTGATCTTGAAGTAGAACACGTGTGGGTCGCACATCTCCTCCATGCGCATGAGCACCGAGCCCAGGGCGTCGATGGACTCGGCGAGCGACTGTAGCGTCTCCGTCACCTTGGCGGCGTTGTTCTCGCGCGTATATCTCAGTGCCTCGAGCCCCCTGGCAATGCACGGAGCGCCCATGTACTCGAAGTAGACGCTCACCAGGAAGAACCAGCTCTCGTCCATGGACCCGGTGTATGTGTGGATGGTGGTGATGTTGTCGAGATCCAGGTGTTCGCGGCTCTCCTCGTCCTCAAATATGAGCCTGTAGTTCCACAGACACAGCCCTGCGTACGTGGCAACGGCAGGCAGCTCCAGCAGCTCGGACACCCGCAAAAACGGCGTCGCCACCTGCTGTGGGAGCCTGTTTGAGGGCTCTCCTACGCTCCATATGTACGCGTGTGCGATGAAGCCGAGGATCGAGTAGGCTCGGCGCAGCTCAGGCTTGCCCTCCAGCAGATCGCAACTCAGCAGCGGCAGTCTGTCGACGACAGGGCGAATTCGCTTTGTTAGCAAGAGCGAGGGAATGGCCGCGGCTATGTTCTCCCACGGCTCGTAGTAGGCGTTCGCCAGTCTCGTGACCGGCATCTCCTCGGGCAGAAACCCGGTCACCGGACTGACGTCGTAGTCCTGAGGGTACGGCAGCGGAATCTGGTAACTCATGGCCTGGTCTAGTGCTGGTGAGGAGGAAGAGCCGTGGTGAATGACCGAAATCATCCGACTCCAAATTTTCGCCCGGCTAGCTTTCCCGAAGCAGGAATTTGGTCAGCGCACGTGACCAGTGCGGCTAAATTTCAAAGTTCAAAGGCTAGATCTACTGCGAGACGATATACTCGGCTTCTCTCTTGCCGCTGAGCCAGGCGCCGTGCACACATCCCTTTCCCTCGGCGATGGTGTGCTCGCCTGCAAATCTGACGCGTCCCCAGCCGTCCGCGAGCGCAGTCACGAGCGGGGTTCCGCCGGGTGCAACAGCAGCGATTGTGCCCCTTGCGAACGGATCGCTGTACCAGTTGGTGGTGATCACGTTGGTTGGATCAGGCACCGCTCCTCCCGCAATGCGCTCGACAATGGGCTTGAGCACAGACCATGCGCCCGACGGAGTAGACTCGAAGTACTGCGCCGCAGGACAGGGGATGAGGAACACGAGGGTGTTGACGTCCTTGATGGGCTTCAAGTTGGCAACAACGGCAGGGAAGGACCACGGCTCCGGCTTGTCCTGGGACTGAGTGTTGAAGTCATCGGCGATGGGGGCTCCGCCCTGGACAGGCTGCGGCTCGGGCACCACGAGGAACTTCTCAGCGTCCGGCCAGAACGCCGAGTCGAACTCGAGCAGGACCTTGGCGAGCGACCCGTGCGACGTCTTTGCAATCTCGTCCTGGAATGGGAGCTCCGGGGTGAACTTGATGGCACCCTCATCGGAAGACCCAGCGAGCTTCAGGAGCGACTGTGGCACGGAAACGACCACGTAGTCGGCCTCGTACGAGTCGCCCTGTGCCGTCCTGACGGTGACCGAGGCGTCGCTCTTGATCACCTCCGTCACGGTCTTCCCCAGCAGGATGTTGTCGTCGGGGAAGCCGGCCAGCTGGTTCTCGAGCACCTTGGCGTAGGTGGACACGTTGAAGGCGTCTCTTCCGGCGTAGGGGCCGTACGTGAACTTCCCGGAGGCGGCGTCCCACGACACGGCAGGGCCGATCTCGCCGAGACGCGCCACCGCGGGGGCGTACCGCTTCTGCTCGGCACTCAGCACCCTGTCGTTGGCCTTGAGGTACTCGGCGATCACGTTGCGCAGCGAGGTGTCGTGGCCCTTGAACTCGCGCGCAAACACCTTGATCTCGTCCACAACCTGGCCGATCTTCCACTCCGGCCTGAGGTCCTCGGACGGGGTGACGATCGCAGCAGACGTGTCGTCGTAGACGTAGTCAACGTTTCCGGCCTCCACGCTGCTCCGAAACAGCGGGTTGAGGCCGGCTGCGTGGAACCACGACGCCCCGATGTCGTAGGAGCTGTTCTTGCCCTTGGTGGTGAGTATGCGCCCGCCCACCCGGTCGCGGGCCTCCAGCACAATCACCTCTTTGACCCCGGCCGCGTACAGGTCCACGGCGGCCTTGATGCCGGATATCCCCGCGCCAATCACGATCGCTGTCTTTGGCATGTTGATCTGGGGGGAGAAGAGGAGGAGAAGAGGAGAAGAAGAGGAGGAGAAAAAGAGAAGAAGAAGAGGAGGAGAAGAGGAGAAGAAGAAGACAGAAACAAGCCAGGGAGGCAAAGGCAAAGGCGCGGGTATATTTCCTGCTTTGGTCTGTCAGATTCTCGGTCTGTGCGGCTCCATTGGTAGTAGTAATGCTGATACATGTATATGTATATATCTATGTATGCTGATACATGCATATGTATATATCTATGTATGCTGATACATGCATATGTATATATCTATGTATGCCTATACCTGTACGGTGTGGTAATGTGTATATACGGGTCTATAATCTATGTGCAAGTCACAGCCTCTCGGCCGTCAGGTCTGCCCTGATGCGGAAGGGCTGGCCTCTCCAGTCGATCTCGTGGCCCAGCATGGCGATGACCCATATGGGCAGCGCCAGCGACTCGCGCAGAAACCAGATGGGCAGCCAGTGGGACGGCTTCTTGTAGGTGGACTGGGAGACGCTGTTGCTCAGGACGTCGAACGTCGGGTGGATGAAGTAGGGCAGGTCGTGGGTATCGTGGTCTATGGGCGCCGAGTTGTGCAGGAAGTGGCACTGGTAGTAGTCCGTGAGCATCCAGACCAGCACGTGCAGCGCAAACCACCACACGTTGAAGGTCTGGCCCCAGAACAGAACGGAGACGGCGAAGGTCCCGAAGGTGCCGCACAGGAAACACTCGGTCGTCGGCTCGAGCAGCGTGGCCGCCAGCACCATGTACTTGCGCACGCGCAGCCAGCGCACCCGTCTCTGGATGTAGCTGCGCAGACCGCCGTTGGAGCCGCCGGTCACGGGCTGCACGGCCAGGTCGCCGGTCATGGCCGTGCGGCAGCGACCGAGGTTGTTCCACAGCGCGATGCCGATCATGTTGTCCTCGCCGATGTAGCGGGCAAAGAAGCGGATGCCCATGCCGCTCGTGCCGAAGAAGGAGGCGTCCGGGCCCTCGTCGCCGCTCTTGCCGTCCATGGACGCGATGTGGCCCTTGCCGATCTGCCGGACGGCCTCGTCGAGCTCCGAGCGCCGGTACAGGTTCGACTTGCCGTTGACGCAGGGCGCCACCGCCAGGTTGTTGAAGCTGACGTAGAACTTGGCGTGCGACGTGGACAGGAACATCTCGTCGCACAGCGCGCCCAGCGACGACTCGACCGCCACGGCCAGCGGCGCGTGGTGCACGAGCGTCACGCGCCGGCCCTGCTTGGTGGCGAAGTTGTAGGTGGGCTTCCCGTTGTTGGTGGAGTTCCGCAGCGCCAGCACGCTGCGCTCGAGCGTGTTGGGGCCGACCCACACGTTGGAGTCGAGCACCCACACCACGTCGTACTTGGCCTGCGCGTAGCCCTTGGCGAGGTTGTTGATCTTCGGGTTGGGCCCGAAGAAGTCCGGGTGCGCCGGGTCGCCCACCAGGATGCGCGCGTCGATGTGCGGGTGGTCCGCGACGATCTTGCGCGCCA
Source organism: Kuraishia molischiana (assembly GCA_024271875.1). Taxonomy (NCBI): domain Eukaryota; kingdom Fungi; phylum Ascomycota; class Pichiomycetes; order Pichiales; family Pichiaceae; genus Kuraishia; species Kuraishia molischiana. Next base: position 82,174 of record JANBXH010000005.1, read on the forward strand.
CGGCCACCGCGGGATCGGCGCCGTCCTCGATGCAGAAGATGATCTCCAGCTTGTCGGGCGGGTAGTTCTGCGTGAACGCGCACCGCAGACACGTCTCCATCTCCGGGTCGAGCCCCCGCAGCGGCCGCAGGATCGTCACGCCCTCGAGGCCCGGGGGCTGGCCGCCGTGGTTGCGCGCCTTGCGCTTGAGGTTGCCGAGGATCCCAAACACCCCGTTGTAGGCGATCGCCACCACCACCGCGTACCACACCAGAAACACCACCGCCCACGCGCGGCACGCGGCCGACACTGGCTCGTCCGTGCTGTACATCGTGTGCTCAGGGGGGAAAACGGCGGTGAAACAAGGGAAAGGCGCCTTCTCGGCCGTGTTTTGGGCGAGCCTTGGCGACCCGGCCAGCCGATGGCAGACGGATCTGCCCCTAAAAATTTTCTCTTTCTCGCGGTTTGCGACGGCGGTTTGCCACCGGACTGGAAGACAAGCAAAATGGGAGCAGAGACGGGCGACAAGGAGGCGCGCAGGGCCAGCGCGGCCGAGCCGTACTACAAGAAGCTCAAGACGCCGCTGAACACGAGACCGGCCTCGCCGTACACGCTCAAGCCGCCCATCGACGAGGACGGGCTGTCGTGGCCGAGCCGCGGAGCACGCGAGCGCATCGAGGCCACGCCGGAGGCCACGCGTGCGCGCGAGCTGCGCATTGCGGACGCGGTCAAGACGATTCTGACCGAGCTGGGCGAGGACGTCGAGCGCGAGGGCCTGCTGGAGACGCCCGAGCGGTACGCCAAGGCGATGCTCTTCTTCACCAAGGGCTACGAGGACAACATCAAGGACGTGATCAAGCGGGCCGTGTTCGAGGAGGACCACGACGAGATGGTGATCGTGCGGGACATCGAGATCTACTCGCTGTGCGAGCACCACCTGGTGCCCTTCTTCGGCAAGGTGCACATCGGCTACATCCCCAACAAGCGCGTGCTCGGGCTCTCCAAGCTCGCGCGGCTGGCCGAGATGTACGCGCGCCGCTTCCAGGTCCAGGAGCGCCTCACCAAGCAGATCGCCATCGCGCTGTCCGAGATCCTGCAGCCCCGCGGCGTGGCCGTCGTCATGGAGGCCACCCACATGTGCATGGTGAGCAGAGGCGTCCAGAAGACCGGCGCAGTCACCTCCACCAGCTGCATGCTCGGCTGCTTCCGCTCGCAGCAGAAGACCCGCGACGAGTTCCTCACGCTGCTCGGCAGAAAGTGACGAGCGACCCGTTTCAACAGCTTGTTTTTGTATTTTCTTTTCCATCTATACTTATGTACGCTTCATTGGGGATTCAACATCGATAATGACTTACGACCTACTTGCCTGCGCCGATCGAGATGTTCACCTTGGGAGGCACCGTGAACCCAAACGACTTGCCCACCTTGACGAGGTCCAGTTTGTCAACCTTGTACACGGTCTTGAGGTGGTGCGACGAGTACGCCTGCAGATAGGCCCGGTAGCCGTCCTTGGCAGACTGGTGCAGCCAGTAGTTCGAGCTGACGAGCTTCTCCAGCTGCGACTGCACGTTGGCGATCTTGCTCGAGGGGAACTCGTACTCGTTGAGCGGCACGTTGGCCGCCTTGAGGTAGCGCAGGAACCCGAGCTCCGAGGGGATCAGGAACATGAGCGACTTGCCCTTGCCGTCCGAGCCTCTCGCGGTACGGCCCACTCGGTGGATGTAGTCTCTGGGGTCGTCAGGCGGGTCGAACTGGATGATCCAGTCCACCGCAGGGATGTCGAGACCCCTGGCAGCAACGTCCGTGCATATCAGTATACCCTGCTTGGCGTTGCAGAACTCGAAGAAGGTGTTGGTTCTCTTCTGCTGCTTCTGCTTGCCGTGCAGATCGAGCACCGGCAGATCGATGTAGTTGAGCAGCTCGGCGTAGTACTTGACACTGTTGCACGAGGAGAGGAACACGATGATCTTCTTCTTTCTGTTTCTCTTCAGGAACGAGAACAGCAGCAGGAACCGCTTGTCGGACTCACACACGACGTATCCCTGCTCCAGCCCGTCGGCGGTGGACGCAACCTGGTCCTGGTGGACGTTAATGTACAAGGGGGCTTTGTTGAGAGAGGCGCGTGCGAGGTCCTCGACTTTGGTGGTCTGTGTGGCCGAGAACAGCATGGACTGTCTGTTCTCGTTGGGCAGGATCTTGACGATCTGCTTCATCTCGTCCTCGAAACCAATCTCCAGAATACGGTCCGCCTCGTCGATGATGAGCGTCTTGAGGTTCTTGAAGATGAAGCCCTTGGTGTTCTGCAGGTGATCGAGCAGCCTACCGGGGGTGGCAACGATCAGGTTCACACCTTTGGCGAGTTTCTCGGCCTCCTGTCTTCTGTTGGCTCCGCCTATCACTATGCCCAGCGTCTGCGAGTGGTGTGCCATGAGCTCACGGGCAACACCGAAGATCTGGAGTGCCAGCTCACGTGTGGGTGTGATGATGATGGCGCCGGTTCCGTTTCTGGGCTTGAACTTGAGCGAGTACAGAAGCTCGATGGCTGGAATCAGAAACGCGAGCGTCTTACCGGATCCGGTCTTGGCCGCTCCGAGCACATCCTTGCCGGCAAGCAGCGGTGGGATGGTTCTGGCCTGGACCGCGGTCATCTTTGTGAAGCCCATCTCCTTGATGGCCTGCAACGTGGGCTCGGAGAGCTGCAGAGACGAGAACTCATCAGACACGATCTCGGTGTCCTCAGAGATGGTAGCAGCTGGAGCAGCTGGAACCTCCTCGGTCTTCTCCTGTCTCTTCTTGCGCGCTTCCTGCTTGGCATCCTCCTTGGCGATCTCGTCCGTCACCCCGAGCATGTCGGCAACATCGTCGTAGTCGTTATCGAGCTCCTGCACCAGGGCACCGTTTTCTTCAGCGGCTTCCTCGCTGACAGACTCCCTGCGGTGCTGTTTCTTGGGGTATGGCTTCGACCTCTCCTCCTTGGCCTTCTTGTACTTTGCGAAACTGGATTTCCCCATTGCGGAAGATAGTTGTCAAGGACCTTTGGTTGTGGAAGAGAATCTTCTGTTTAGCAGAAGCTCAAGGAATAAAAAAAATTTCAAAAAAAAAAAAATTCCGATTTTTTGGGACTGGAACACGACCTGAGGAGGCGCGAGAGGCAACAAGCAACAAGACACACAAAGACCGAGGAATAATACCGCCGCAAATGTGCTAGCAAACGCAACTAGGGTGGGCCGCATTTGCTGTCAATATCACCGGGTTGCCTTTGCAGCTGTATTTCCAGCTGCGGTGGCGTCTGAGTGAGAAGAGGAGAAGAGGAACAAGCAAATACAACAAGACCCCCACAAGTACAACATCACATGGGCGGTCGGCATTGTTGGCACACGACTCCCAACAAACAAACAAAGACAGCACGCCCTTTTAGATCAGAGGAGTGTGTTCCCTTTGCCCTCGGTTTCACAAAAGCTGAACTAATAGAAGAAAGACATCGATAATGGGAAAAAGCACGGCCACAGGACACGAGAGCGGCGGCTCAACGCGTTTGAGAGCCGGCGATAAGATTGATGACAGGCTGAGTCTGATCGTGGAACAGCTTGAGGACTACGACGAGGGAGCCGATCCCGACTACGAGCTGGTGGAAGAGGAACCCGGCTCAGAATCGGACGACTCCGACCTGGATGTACTGTCTGTGTCCAGTGACGAAGACGAACTCGCCAGGGATTCGAGCTACGCGCGGTTGTCGGCGCTCGTTTCATCTCCCTTCAACATGTCCACTGCAGACCTGCTGATAGGCGCGCACAAGAAGTTTGGAAAGTTTGTGCACAAGCACGAGGTCCCGCGCAAGGTGTTCCATGTCTCGATCGGCTTCATCACGCTGTATCTCTACACCGTGGGTGTCCAGACCCCGCAGCTGGTGCTTCCGCTGTCTGCCGCGTTCATAGTGATCTTTGCGCTTGACCTGGTGCGCCTCCGCCTCCCACGCTTCAACGAACTCTACTGCCAGGCCGTTGGCTTCCTCATGCGCGAGAAGGAAGTCAACTCCTTCAACGGTGTCATATGGTATCTGCTCGGTCTCTCGATAGTGTTTGCGACGCAGAAGAAAGACGTGGCTGTCATGAGTGTGCTGCTGCTCTCGTGGAGCGATACGGCTGCCTCCACTTTCGGCAGGGCTTTCGGACACCTTACCCCGAAGATTGTCAAGAACAAATCGCTGGCCGGATCCATCGCCGCTGGTGTGACCGGTGTTGTGGCGTCGTACCTCTTTTACGGATACTTCGTCCCGCAGTTCCCTGAGGTGAACCGCGGTATACAGTTCGCATACGTCCCAGAGCACAACGTTCTCAACATACACGTGTTCAGCCTTCTGTCTGGTCTGATCGCATCCGTCAGCGAATTCATTGACCTGTTCGGATGGGACGACAACTTCACCATCCCGGTGCTGAGTGGTGGCTTCTTCTGGACGGTTTTGAAACTTACTGCGCAGTGATGATCATCACTTTTGTTTTCTTTCATATACTTGTGTACATTAGACATATATACCATAGAATTCTGAGACCGGAGGGCGAGCGTAGAGGGCTCCTACAGGGTGTTTTGGGAATCGTATTATCGTCTATTAATTTACAGGATGCAGGGGACTAGAAAGGAAGCTCTTCAAAAGAAAAACACACTCAAAAGGCACCGGAGGGTTTCAAGTCCTCCTTCAAAACGTCGCCAAGGATACCAGAGGCAGCAGCAACGAGTCCAAGGAAAGGCTTGGAAGGATCAAGAACCTTGGAAATGTACTCTGGATGGTACTGTGTAGCGACAAAGTACTTGTGGTTGTCAAGTTCCAGAATCTCCATTCTTGAGCCGGTTTCGTCTCTTCCGACAAACTTGAGTCCGTTCTCTTCGATCTTCGAGACAAGCTTGGGGTTGATCTCGTATCTGTGTCTGTGTCTCTCAGAAACAGCCTTGGCACCTTCGTACAACTGTCTGATGGCACTCTTTTCGGTACCCTCGTTGAAGACGGTTGGTCTGAGACCGAGTCTCATGGTGCCCCCCATCTTGTCCTTGTCGATCTCTGGCATGTAGACAACAGCGGCAATGTCTTCAGCCACGGACTCGTCAAACTCGGCAGAGGTAGCATTCTCAATGCCAATGACGTTTCTCAAGAATTCGATGACTGCAATTTGCAAACCGAGACACACACCGAGGTATGGAACGTTGTTCTCTCTAGCCCATTTGGCGGCGGCAATCATACCCTCAGTACCCCTGGTGCCGAAACCACCTGGAACAAGGATACCATCGGCAACGCAAACATCGTGCCATGCCTTGTGGAAGTTGACCTTGTTGTCACCAGAAGCAGACTCTGTCTGTGGCTCCAAGTCCGAAGACTCAACCCAGACAATCTCAAGCTTTCTAGAGCATCTCATGGCAGAGTGTTCAAGAGCCTTGATAACAGAGAGGTAAGAGTCGTGCAAGTGGGTGTATTTACCAACGATGGCAATGGTAACCTTCTCGAAAGACTTGTCGTGCTTGGTGAGCAAGTTAGCCCAGTCCCTGTAGAGCTTGGCACCTTTAGCCTTAAGGTTATCGCTAAGCGTAACCTTCTGAAGCTCGAGCCTCTTGGTGAGGAAAGTGGTGAGCCTCTGCTCGTTCAACAGAATGGGAACGTGGTAGGTAGAGTTGACATCGTGAACAGCCAAAACCTGATCGTGGCCAACGTGGCAGAACATGGCGATCTTGGCGATGGTCTCTGGCTCAAGAGTGTTGGAACAACGACAGGCAATCATATCAGGCATGAGACCGAGCGATCTCAAGTCCTTGATGGCAGCCTGGGTTGGCTTGGTCTTCTGCTCGCCGTGGATCACGGGGACAAGCGAAACGTGGATGAGAGCAAAGTTCTCCTTGCCGACTCTGAACTGGAACTGTCTGAGAGCCTCGACAAATGGGGCGGATTCGATGTCTCCGACGGTACCACCGAGCTCGATGATACAGACATCTGGAGTGAGACCAGACTCGTCAACCGGAATGCGGGCAACACGCTCGATCCAATCCTGAATGGCGTTGGTGAGATGTGGAACGATCTGCACGGTCTTTCCAAGGTAGTCACCTCTTCTTTCTCTCTCGATGACCTGGGAGTAGATCTTACCGGTTGTGATGTTGTGATCTCTGGTAAGAGTGATGTTGAGGTATCTCTCGTAGTTACCAAGGTCAAGGTCGACTTCTCCACCGTCGTCAAGCACAAAGCACTCTCCGTGCTCCAGAGGAGACATGGTTCCGGCGTCTATGTTCATGTATGGGTCGATCTTGATGGAGGTGACGGTCAGACCGAGCGTCTTCAGCAGCATACCGGTGGAAGAGGCGATGACACCCTTACCGATACCGGAAATGACACCTATTGGCCTCGGTTAGTACGGGTGGCAAAGAGAAGAACGCGTTGAAATGTACATACCACCAGACACAACAACGTACTTCATTTTTTTCTTGTAGTTTTTCGCGCTTGTTAAGATTCAGACAGTCCTCGGTGCCCACAGACGATATCGGTTTCTTCTTTCTGGTAATTTCCAAAGAGAGAACCCGTGCTGTAGTAAGGAAGGTAGGGAGCCGTTGAGGAAGACACAAAAATTTTTTTTGTGAAACCGAGATTTTTGGGTCTCGGTACACGACCCTAAACAAGACGTGCGCTGTCCAAAGGTAGTGTCTCGGGATAATATTTGTTGTATTTGCAGGACACAACGAAACAGGAGCAAGATACGTGAACAGGAGAAGATACGTGGACAGGCAAAGATACGTGCGGTTACGGTGGACAGGAAATGTCTCACCAAAGCGCTATACAACCTTGATGCCCGCAATGGAGCCGTCTTCGTCCTTGATGAGCTGTGCCTGGCCCTTCTTGACCATGACGCCAAGCACGCTGAGAAACATGTCGGGGTCCATGTTGTGGAACTCCTGGCTGTGGCTGAGATCGCCCTTGCGGATCTCGTAGATCGTCAGCACGGAGTTCTGCTGGCCTGTGTTCTCGATCTGCGTTCGCGTTAGTATCCTGCGCGGAAGGGTCCTGTTCCCGTACTCACCCATTCATAGATCAGGTTGGCCCACTCCTCCAGGCTCTTCCAGTATATGTATATGCCCATTCTGTGGTTCTTGGGGTCTTTCCACTTGGCCTTCCCCTGTGCCACCATGGCGTTGTACACCTCCAGCACAACCTCTGGCTTGAGCGACCGCTCTATCGTCTGGTTGTTGAACACCGAGTCCACACCGATGTCTGTCTCCTCGTCGTCCTCGTCGTCCGTGCTCTTGCTCGCCATCGGCGTCCCGTCCAGCGACAGAATCCATATCCTGTAGTGTGCGCAGTACCGCACCAGCAGCTCGGTCCAGTGCGCCAGCTGGGACTGCCACGTCTGGGAGTTGGGCTGCTTTGTGAAGAAGGGCGGGAACTGGTACAGCGAAGGAAACTCGAACGGCCTGTCCATATCGGTTGTATTGTGCTGTGGTTTGTTAGCGTCGTGGTGGGAAGAAGACAGGGGGGCGAGGCGATGGCGTTTTGAATTTGTTATGTTTTCCACCCAACCACTCCGACCCGGGTATAAACGATGGAACTGGAAAAGGAGTACTATACCGTGTACAGCGAGCTTGTGGATGCTGTGGACAAGCTGATAACGGCCAACTCGCTGAAAAGCCTGCGGTCGCTGTCTGAGCAGGAGGTCAACGACCGGTACGACGCGTTGCAGAAGGAGTACGGAGTGGATTTCACCCGCCAGCTGGTGCACTTTGACCTTGCCGGCCCGGATACGCCGCGTGAGCAGCGTGTCAGCGAGTTCCTGGAGCGCATGGTGCACATACGGCGGCTGGTGCTGGAGTCGCAGCTGGTGACCTTCCCTGTTCTGCGGTCCATACACCAGGCGGACGGGATAAGCTCCACCGAGCGGGAGCTGGTGACGCTGGTTCGCGAGCGCGACGAGCTGTCGCGGGAAATCCTCGCTCTTGAGGCAGAGGTGGATGCGTTGGCCAGGGAGACAAACGACGAGCGCAAGACCAACATCGATACCGTCGCGGAGGGCCGCGCCAGGATACAGGAGCTACAGGAGCTGCTGGGCCAGAACATGCAGTCCGACAGCAGCTTCAGGGAAAACCACCAGGAGGCCAGTGCAGAGCTGGCGGATCTTGAGTACCAGGCGCGGGCGTCTGCTGAGAAGATACGGCTGCTGGCAGGTGTCATGCTGAACGTGATAACGTCCAGCGGTCTGAACTGGTACAAGGACCCGGAGGCGCGGAGAATCGTGCTATCGTGCGGAGACTACGAAGAGGAGGTGTAAAGTATGTACATGATCTATTCAACATCCTTGATGCTGTAAACTCTGGAGTTGATGACGTTCCAGTCTATGGAGTCCCAGAACTTCTCGAGGTACTCTGCCTTGCCGTTGACACCGTAGTCCTGCAGCCAGCAGTAGTCCCAGACGTTGACGCACAGGAGCGGAAGGGTGTAGTCCTCCAGCTTGGAGTCGATCATCTGTCTGTAGGTGTCGAGCGCCTCGTACTGCTCCAGCGACACGGCTCCGTTCAGGTCCATGGACTGGTTGCGTGCGAGATACAGCGGCGTTCCATCGTTGTGGCTCTTCAGAATCGACAGCTTCTTGTCGCTCTCCTCGACCAGCCAGACCCACCCTTGGCCGTTGAGACTGTCGGCCTCGAACAGGAAGCTCTCTCTGAACTCCTCGAAGGAGCCAAACTGCTGCTTGATAAGGCTGTTCAGCTCGTAGGAGGGAACGGATTCCGGAGCACGCTCGCTGAACTGCTGGAAGAAGAAGTGGTTGTTGAAGGCTTGTGATGCATAGTGGTATATGTTTGTGGACTGCGAGCGCTTCGCACTGCTGACGACGATCTCCGAGACAGGTCTGTTCTCGAACTCTGTGCCCTGTGTCCTCAGCGTGAGGTTGGTCAGCAGGTACTTCTGGTAGTCTGTCCACGCCGTCTTGAATCCGTCCTTGGACAAGAGGCTTGGGATCCCCTCGACCGACCACTTCTCCTGGAGAGGCAGCGCCGGCACAGTGTGGATGCACCTTGTGGAACGACCAGCGGCTCGTAACACGGGTCTGAACAACATGTTTTTGCTTGTCTTTGGCGGGAAGAAAGGGTGTCTTCAAGACAAAGAGGTGCGAAATCCGTGGACGACGAGAATTTGTTGGTGACACGCCAAAACTTTGGCAGCCCCGCTTGTACACAGCGCTTTCTTGCCTTTGCCACCTTGTCTCGTGTTGTTTCCAGCTGAGAGATGTTGAGGACACTGAGGAGCGGTATGCTCCGTGGGATGCGGTACCAGCCGGTATTCAGACCGCGCTTTTACTCGCCGCTTCCGAGAAACGATTACAACCCACAGGCCGGCCGGAGACGCAAGCGCGAGGCCATAAGGGCAGAGCAGATAGACGACCAGTACACTGCAACCACAGGATACTACCCGAAGGTGCGCTACAACAACACAGGCGGTATCATATCGCCCAGCGACACGGTCTCGCTCATCCTGTCGCAGCCCACGCTTGTCATCGAGCGCCAGGTGGAGTTCATGAACCTGTTCATCGGCTTCGAACAGGCCAACAGGTACTGTGTGATGGATCCGGAGGGCCGTGTACTTGGCTACCTCGTCGAGCGCGACTTCGGGCTCTTTAAAGTACTCATGCGCCAGGTGTACCGGCTCCACAGACCGTTCACCGTTGATCTGCTTGACACCCAGGGCAATCTGCTGTTGACCATCAAGCGTCCGTTCAGCTTCATCAACTCGCACATCAAGGCGATTCTGCCGTCCATCCAGGGCGAAGCCGAGAGCGGCGGGATCATCGGGGAGTCTATCCAGCAGTGGCATCTGTGGCGCAGACGCTACAATCTGTTCAAGAGCGACACCGGCACCGACGACTCGTACGAGCAGTTCGGCCAGATCGACTCTGGGTTTCTGGCGTTCGACTTCCCCGTGGTGGACGCTAACGGTAGCGTCTTGGGAGCCGTTTCCAGAAACTTTGTCGGTTTTGCGAGGGAGTTCCTGACAGACACAGGTGTGTATGTGATCCGCATGGATCCCTCGAGCTTCTACGGACTGGAGGAGTACTACCCCAACGTCAGCAACGAGGCCATGACGCTGGACCAGCGCGCGGTGCTCTTGGGCAACGCTGTGTCCATCGACTTTGACTACTTTTCCAGGCATTCTGGAAGAGGAGGGCTGTTTTCGTTCGGAGACTACGAGTGATATAGAAGCAAAGCATTCCACTACGAGCGAAATATAGAAGTAGAACATTCCATAACGTTTGGCAAAATCAAACTTAAGCGGCAAAGCCAATGACACCGCAGGCTGGTCTGCCACCGGCGTTACCAGTCTTGAGGGAGTCTGGGTGACCACCCTTTCCCAAGTCATCCTGGCCGCCGTGGACAACAACGGTTCTGCCGAGGATGGAGTTCTCGCCGAAGAGGGAGAGAAGCTTGTCCTGCTTGGTGCCCTTGGCAAGACCAGAGGCGTCGGTGGCGATGTTTCCGAGATCACCGACGTGTCTGACCTCGTCCTCGGGAGCACCGTGGGTGTTTCCGAATGGGTTGAAGTGTGGACCGGCAGAGGTGCAGCCGTTGGTGTTGTCACCGAACTGGTGGATGTGGAAACCCCTGAGGGCGTTTGGGTCGTTTCCGGTGATTTCCCAGGAAACGGTGGTGGGCTCGGCGGCAGAGGCCTGCTCAAATGTAACAACACCTCCGACGGAGGCATCTCCTCTCAAAACGGCAACTGGAAAATCGTTAGCATTCAATCAATTGCGCCCAATCGAAGAGCACATACCAGCTTTAACCATGATTTCTTATACTCTCTGATTGAATGTGGGTTCACACGGAGAGAAAGGAGGAGGAAGAAGGGGGGGCAAATCCTTCCGCGTGGAAGGTTGGAGAACCGGTAGTGCGCCCACGATTCATGACTAATAGAGGGGCAGACGGGAGGCTACTGTATGCTGTTGCCATTCTGTCTGATCTCGTAGTATCTGACAGACGCGAGCAGATCGGCGAGCCGATCGGCGTTCAGCTGGAGTATCTACGGGGAGAGCCAGCGGTACTTATAGCATAAATAATTTGCTCGGGGGCAGGTTGGTTATTTGCTCACTGCAGGCTTTTGGCAAGCGCCCGGATCTGTTCAATTGGTGTCTCCACGTCCGGGTAAACCTGTTTCTGTTCCCAGTTAGTAGCGTTGTGTGAATCGTTCTGCAAGTACTCACCTTGTTGAGGAACTCGTACAGCTGCGCGGCGGTCCATGCGTCCACCTCTTTCGCCTTGCGGGCGTCGACCGTCCTCCCGCCGATCCGGTCGAAATCAGAGCTGAACAGCATCATGTACAGCGTGCTCCCAATCACCAGTCCAGAGAACAGAAGCAGCCACTGCGACCGTCTCGTCGATATCCATCTATCCAACCCCGTTGGGTGGCCTCCGTTTATCCCAACGTAGAACCAAGGCATTGTGCTTGTTCTCTCAGCAACGGGAAGAGGCGCTGAGAGCCTCCGTGTTCGTGTGCGCTGTCTGTCTCTCCGCCCTCGGAATTGCCTTCAGTCACGTGGTGTGGCTTGGCAGATGGAAAAGATAATGGGCGGCAAAGGCCTGGACGTTGTTCTTCTCGCTTGTTTCGATCACGAATATGTTGTGGCCGGTGGTCTTCCTCATAGGCCTGGTGGCGTGCTCTGTCACTGAGCTGACCGACTCCAACTTCAGAAAGGAGGCTTTCGGCAAGCCTGGCAAGTATGCCCTTGTCAACGTACGTGTTCTCCGAAATGTGCGGTGGGCGATCCTAACCTGTGCAGTTCTTCTCCAACCAGTGCCAGCACTGCTACCAGCTGTCGTTCCACTACGAGCCGCTGGCGGAGCTGTTCAACAACACCGCGGTGGACGTGTTCAAGATCGACGCAAAGACAAACAAGGGCGTGAGGCAGGACTACCACATCATCGGGTTCCCGACAGTGGCGCTGTTCGCGTCTGACGGGGAGATTGTTGCGCACTTCACGGAACAGCGCACCACCGAGAACCTCGTGCGGTTCATCGAGGACCACACCGGCGTGCGTGCGAGGTACCCGGAGTCAGACGTCGTGCGTGTGGCTGGAATGGCGCACTTTGCCGAGCTCATCGACCAGCAGAAGCTCGTGGTGGTGGCCGTGACGGCGCCGTGGACCGAGGAGTGGAACAACAGGCACAACCTGTTCTACGAGAAGCTGGCAACTTACTACAGGACGGAGGTGCAGAACGAGACCGTGGCATTCGTGCTGGTGGACGGGACAGATCCGCAGAATGCAGAGGTCACGTCGTTCCTGCGCGTCGACAGGTATCCCACGCTGTTTGCGTTTCCACCGGAGTACGCGGACACGCGGGACTTTGAGAGGCTGGACCAGACGGCGCAGACCAGGATCGGACCCGAGGAGGTGGTGGCGCTCATACAGCGCAGAGACGTCGGACAGGTCCAGCAGAACAGCTCCAGAGCAGAGATCGTCGTAGAAGACGAGCACGACGAGCCCTTTGGCCGGTTTGTCGAGGATCTGTGAATAGGTGAAAAATAACGGTCGTGTACCTAGTACTAAAAAACCATATCCGTATGTGTTGTTAACTTCTCTGCGAAGATCTCTCAAACACCTTCTTCCCATCCAATTGAGCGTGTTGACCATGTTGAATATATTCCGTGCTGCCGGTGAGTACCTGTGAGGCCGTGTGACGGGGCGGAAACTAACAAGCTAGGCGATATCGCGCATCTGGTATCGATCCTCATCCTGGTGCACACCATCGAGACACAGAGGTCCTGCAAGGGTATATCCTTGAAGACACAGCTGCTGTACGTGCTTGTGTATGTTACGAGATATATCGATCTGCTGTACACATACATCTCGCTATACAACACGCTGATGAAGATCTTCTTCATCAGTAGTTCCGTGTACGTGGTGTATCTGATGACACGCAAGTACAAACAGGACATCCACGAGGACCAGGAACAGTTCCCTATAAAGTATCTGATCGGCGGGAGTTTTGCCATGGCTCTCATATTCAACTACAGATTCACAGTCCACGAGATCCTGTGGTCCTTTTCGCTGTGGCTCGAAGCTGTGTGTATCCTCCCACAGCTGTTCCTGCTGCAGAAGAGAGGCGAGGCACAGGCGCTAACAACGCACTACATCTTTGCCCTCGGTGTGTACCGTGCTCTGTACATCCCCAACTGGATATACAGATACTTCACCGAGAAGAGACTGGACCTCCTCAGTGTTTCTGCCGGTCTGGTCCAGACGCTGTTGTACTCCGACTTCTTCTACATCTACTACCAAAAAGTGCTCAAGACGTGGGGGTTCAATCTTCCACAGTGAATTACATATTCAATCCTTCTTCAACGAGTGGTACTCTGTTCTGGACCCATCCTTGGTAACAATGACTATCTGTAGCGAATCACCAACGTTTATGTGTCTCTCGGTGGCTGAGGAAAACGCATCCTTGACAAGAGAGACAACCTCCTCCAGCGACAGATACCTCAGCTCCTTCTTCTTGGTTCCCTGGGACTCTGGGTCCATCTGGTTCTTGAAATTGACCTGGTTATCTAGGAACGGCATGATCAAACTCGCAGCAGCACCGCCTGCTCTGCACTGTTCTCTCTCGTATGAGCCAACAGGGTCGAAGGAGTACACCGAACCTTTGCCATCCTCATCGATACCGGCAAGAATCGTATGGACGTAGTATGGGAAAAACCTCTTTCCGTAGAGCAGCTGCTGTGTCATTCTGGCGGCAGAGCTGATGGACAGCTGCTTGTTGTGGTTGAAATGGTACCACTTCAGCTGGTTGGAGAAGGCCTTCACCAGCGCATCGCCATCCGCGGCAAATCCATTTGCACTCATCAGTATGTTGTCACCGACATCGAACACCTTGGGCATGGATCTCGACTGGATGGAATATCCCTCGGACTGTCTGGTGTCACCGGCCAGCACGGCAAAGTCCTCGCCTGCGATTCCCAGAATGGTCCCGCCATTGTCGCCGTACGGGTTAAAACGGTGCTCTATGGGTTCTGTGTGTAGCTCGGATGAGTACTCTGATGCCACTGTCGTCTGTGCCATTGCGGGTGCTGTATGATCGTCTTCACTATAGGCAAGGGGGCGAACACAGGCACCGCCAAAGGTGGCGAATCCGCTCTGAGGCCCAACTTTTTGATTATAGCACTACTGCGACATCCGTGTTTGGTTGTATTGAATTACACAAAGCGCCTCACCTCAGAGGACTCTTCCTCGTCTGGCTGCTGATCGACAACCTGAATGTAGTTGTAGAAAAACGCAACAGCGTGGAGATGGGTGTCGACGTTCCCGTGCTCGTTGACACTGTGGATGCCGGCGTTTTCGTCCTCGGACATGGTGGTGATGCCAGCACTGGGAACCCATCTGTAGATGTTGTCGGTGAGCTTCCAGTAGCTCTTTGTGTCTGTGTTTCCGGTGGACAGTCCAGGCGTGCTAATGATGGGCTTGTCGGTGTCGATCACGTAGGTCTCGAAGACACCCCTGATGGTTCCCGTGAAGGTCTCCCACACTTTACCGTTGACCGGCGTGTTTGGGGCCGGTTCCAGTGGCTGCGTGCCTGTGTAGTTGAAGAATCCGTACTTGGTGATTGGCCTCACGATCTCGCCGTCGTGCACGAGACCCAGGCCGTACTCGTCTGCAACCTCGGCAATCAGCGCTTCCATGTGGCTCCCAACCTCCTGGACGCTCTCCTGGACTGAGATGCGGTGGTTGACCAGAATGGACACCTGCTCAGGCAGCGCGTTCGACTTGAGCCCTCCCTGGATGATGTCAACTGCCTGGCTAGTCTTGATGGTGACTTTGTACTCGTAGTTGCCACTGAGGTACTTGACGAGTCTCTCGTTGGCCTTGGCATCCATGTGGGCCTTCAGAATGTCGCTCTTGAGACCAGAGTCGATCTCGGTATTCTCTGCCAGACACTGCAAGAACGACAGCGTCGGGTTGGTGTTGATGAGAGCTGGCTCAAAGTCGTTGGACTCGATGAGGTGAATGAGGTCGGCCATGATGCCGATCGAGGTGTGCTTGGGTGGGTTTGACGAGTGTCCACCGCGCGTTTTGAGCTGTATCACAGAGTCGAGGTATCCCTTCTCGCCCGTGTGCACCATATTGACAAGTCTGCCGCCTGTCTCTAGCAAACCGCTCGAGCCCTCATCCAGAATGGCGTAGAACGAGTTCTGCCCCCATTTTTGCAGCAGGTGCTCGCCAATCTTGAGAGCACCGTAGTTGCCCGAGGCCTCTTCGTCGTATCCGAACGCAACCACAATGGTGCGTTCTGGCCTGAAGTCCTGTTCGATGAGCAGCTCCAACGCCTCCAGCAGACCAACCATCGTGTTCTTGCAGTCGATGGAACCCCTTCCCCAGACATAGTCCCCGTCATAGTATCCGCTGAACGGAGGGTGAGTCCAATCGGCAATCGTGCTCTCTTCAACGGGGACGACATCCTGGTGGGCAGTGAGCATCAGCGGCTTGAGCGTCGCGTTCGCTCCCTTCCATGTGAGCACCAGGCCGTATGTATTGACCTTCTCGACCTCCAGCGTGTCAAAGACGCTGGGGAACGTGGATTCGAGGTACTCGTGGAGCCTGGCGTACGGCTCCCACCAGTGGGGCTCAGCGTCAGGAGGACCCCAGGCGTCAAACACGATGGTGGGGATCTGAACGGCTCCGCTGAGCCTCTGTGCGGATGCGTTGCGGAACCCGGCGTCTGCCAGGATGCGCTTGGTCACGTTCTCGGTTCCCTGTGGCAGGATGATGTCTGCAATGGGGCAGAGGGCGTCTGGGTTGTCGAAGCCAAACGACTGCACTCTGTGGTACCCCAGGTAGCACTCCAAAGCGTGTTTAGACGCAAGCGCGCCCAGAAACGTAAGTGCAACGCTCATCGCCCACGAGAACGGCTTGCTTTTGGGGGTTCGGGCTTGTTTCTCAGACATGGTTGCGTTCTAAGGAGGGAAGAAGAGAGGGCGGCAATACAATCTTGGAGTGGCTCTCCCGGAAAACTTGGAACCACCTCCCTACGGCTTTGCATGGCTCACAAACAAAACTCAAACATTAATCTATAAAACGTAACTCGCGCAGGCTTACACCACGTTGACGTCTCCGTCTTTGTCCTTCTCGTCATCCTCCTCGTCCAGGCTCTCCCACTGTCTGGCCCTCTCGACTCCTCTCTCCCACAGCTTCCAGATCCTGCGTCTCTTTTCATCCGACAACTCGGCGTGGAACTCGTTGTCTTCGGGGTCTACGTCCGAGCTCTCGCCTCCGTCCTTTACCATCTGCGTGGCCTCTTCTAACGAGTTCCACATGAACGGCATACCGTCGTCGCCAATTGCCAGACCAGCGGCAATGGCTGCGCCCAGAGCAGTGCACTCGTGGTTGGCAGAGCGGATCACACTGACGCACGGACCCAGGATGTCCGCCTGGATCTGCATCATCTCGTCAGACTTGGACATACCTCCGTCCACGCGTAGAGAAGAGAGGATGTCGTCCTCCGTAGACAGGTTCTGGTCGTCCAAGAACTCCGAGGACGATCCCGTGTCGTTGATCATGGCCTTCAGGATGGCACGCACCTGGAAACACACAGCCTCCAACGCAGCACGCGCAATGTGGCCTGCAGAGGTGAACTGGGTGAGTCCCAGGATCGTTCCTCTGGCGCCGGAGTCCCAGTACGGGGCGTACAGACCGGAGAAAGCAGGCACAAACACAACTCCACCGGAGTTGGGCACCTGGCGCGCGAGAGGACCAATGTCCTTGGACTGCGAGATGAGCCTGAGGTTGTCTCGGAGCCACTGCACCACAGAACCGGCCACCGCGATGGAGCCTTCCAGTGCGTACTGTGGCTGGTTGCACACGTCGTCTCCCTCAACCTCGGGCTTGAGCTGCGGAAACCAGTACCCGATGGTGGTGAGTGCTCCGTGCGAGCTCTGCAGGATGCGTGGGCCTGTGTTGTAGAGCAAGAACGCACCTGTTCCGTAGGTGCACTTGGCGTCGCCCTGTTTGACGGCCAGCTGGCCCACCAGCGAGGCGGACTGGTCGCCGAGACACCCGGAGATGGGGATGCCGTTGAGCAGATGCAACAGCGACTTTGCATCGTCGGCCATGCGGAAGCGGGTGCCCAGCTGCTTGATGTCGGGAGAGGCAAAGTGGCCGTACACGTAGGAGCTTGGCTTGATCGCAGGCAGGTGGATCTTGGATCTGTCGATCTTCCAGAAGTCAAGCAGCTCCTGGTCGTAGTCGAGGGTCTTGATGTTCATCAGACTGGTTCTCGAGGCGTTGGTCACGTCGGTGACGAAGCTGGACTCGTGTGTGAGGTTGTAGATGAGCCACGTGTCGACTGTTCCGAACATCAGGTCTCCGTCTCCGGCGTCGTACGCCTCGCGGATGTGTGGCAGGTTCTCGTACATCCACCTCCACTTTGTGGCTGAAAAGTACGTCGAGATCGGACACCCACCGAGCTCCCGGACTCTGTCCAGGGTCTCCTGCGACTCCTCTGCATAGATGTCAGACACCAGCTTCGAGGTCCTGGTGTCGTTCCACACGATACCGTTGTGGAGCGGCTGGCCGGTGCGCCTCGACCACAGAATGGTCGTCTCTCTCATGTTGGCAATTCCCATCGACGTGAGTCTGTACTGGACCCCCGTGTTGTTCTCGGTCACCAGCTGGAGCAGACACGCAGCCAGACACTGCACAACGTTGCCCAGGATCTGCACCGGGTCGCACTCGACCCAGCCCGGCTGTGGGAACGAGAGCGTTGGGTCGTGGGTGCGCATTTCAATCTCGACCGAGTCGGTCAATTCGATGGCAACACCCTCCTGCGTGAAGATCTCAGGCGAGTTGCGCTGAGACGCCTCTCTCGCAGAGGTCGAGTACTCGATCTGGTGCGATGCAACGTGGGTTCCATCGTTCTTGAAGAAGATGGCTCTGGTGGATGTCGTTCCAACATCAACGGTGGCCACCAGATTCTCAATGGGCATATCTGGAGACATGTATCACTCTATATCTATAATCGGTTGTTTTCTCTTGGTGGTTTAGCGAAGACAGGAGAAGAAGGAGGAGAAAAAGTGCTATTTAAACTGAAAATTTTGACGTGAGCAAACTCCCGCGGGGGCGGTCATCTTGGACTTTTTTGCGTCTTTTCTTTTTCCGAAAAACACGAAAAAGTGTGGGGCAGCGAGATAGCCCGGGAGCCGTGCTTATTTTGCCGTTTTCGGGTTTTTAGCACTGAGCAGACGGCTCCGTTGTGTTCGGCTTTGTTCAGCTTGCTGCGTCCAGCTTGGTGCGATGCAGATGAATTTACCGTATAAGCGCGCGGCTAACCCGCTCCGACATTTTGAGTTTCTCTGGCTTTTGATAGAAGCATATGCTAAACGTCTGTGTTCTAAATTTGTCCTCTTCGACTAATCTCCGGGGTCACACTTCGTGACTGTTTGGGCGATACACGCCGCAGAGTCTCGACTCGTTAGGATTTTGGCGTCTATTTTGAAGAAAACCGCCGATCGCTAATTGAGACCAAACCAATTCCCGAGGTTGGTGAAAACTTTAGTTTAGTTTACTTTTCCTTCTTTGCAAAGCTTCGTCGGTTTGGTCTCACATTATTATTTTGCGTTTTCGAGACCAAATGCGGCGTGCGGCTCGTCGCTCACTTTCCAACCAGAGTGAAACTTTGCCGGACATCACTCCAAATGTTGTTCCGGTGAAAAGAGCACTCTGTATACACCCTTGGACGCTTAAATGCTCTCTGTAGGTCAGGAACTTCTTTCCTGGTGTCTGCTCTTTCTTCCTGTTTACCAGATTTCTGAGAATTCTACCCAAAAATGCATCACCGTGCCAGTGAAAGCAGGTTTGGAGCTGGTTCTAACGGGAGAAGCGTTCGTACCCTGCCTTCTTTCCAGCATCTTATCTCTGCTCTGGAAATCTTTGACACTCCCCGCAGGCTCGAATCGATCACACCCAGTCCTACAAAGTTCGACAAGATACACCACTTGATCTCTCTTTCGCGTGAACTGGGAGCAAACGTCTACACCGACTCCCGCAGGTGCAGCGAGGTGTGTGTCGAAATCCAGCGCGGACTCGAAGAGCTGATCAGAATGGAGTCATTCTCTCCATCTGCAGCTCGTGACCCTCCACCGCCAACTATTTCTCCTCCTCCTAAGCCCAAGAAAAAGGTGAGATTCGACAGAACTTACACCACTTCCGGACGCCATGTCTGCACCCAGTGCGGCTCCACGTCTACCCCAGAATGGAGAAAGAGCCCCTTCGAGTCTGAGACTTTGTGCAATGCCTGTGGTTTGTTCCACTCCAAACTCGTCAAGAGAAAAGGCCCTGAAGAAGCGGCCAGAATTCTTCTGCAGAGGAGACAGACGGGTGGTTGGGATAGACGTATTCCTAGTTAAGTGATTCGTATAAAAAAACAAAAAACATACTATTCAAACCTTGAGGTTGATGCTAATCTTCTTAGCCGTGTGGTTGATGATGTACAGCCACTTCACAGTTCTGTCAAAGTCCTCATCCTCAATGGCCTCTCTGAGACCAGGGAAGGTCTGACCTGCGTAACCAGTGTACCTACCAGAGGCAAAGACAATATGCTTAAACCACGTTCTCTCATCGAGACCTTGGTGGTGCAAGAAAGCTCTTTCAAAGTACTTGAGCTTGGCGTTGTACTTCTTAACGGCAAAGTGCAACTTGAGCTTTCCGAACCAGGAAAGCTCATCCCAGTGGTCGAGCTTCTCGTTGATCTCGGCAACGCCAGCATCGAAAGAATCGGCAGCCTCGCTTAGAGACTTGAGAGACTCATCGACAGTGGCAACAAGATCTCCAAAAGTGGTGTTGTGGTGCATGGCACCCTCCTTGCCAAAGACCGTCATTTGAGGACAGTACTTTCTCAGCTCGGCAGGGATGTTGAATGCACCTTGTGCGACTCTGTTCTCGTACAGCATGTTGACGACATTCAAGTGCTTGAGGTTGACCTTCTTGTCAAACCACTTACCTGGAATTCCCGATGTGGCTCCGCTGTAGTAGGTTTCAAGACTGGAAGAGTAGTCCTCAAGCTTGAATCTGAACATCTCAGACTCCGAGAACTCGATCACCAAAAGACCAAGAAGCTTAGACATGAGGTTGTGGTAGACAAAACCAGGATCGGCAAAGTTAGACATCCAGTAGTAGGAGTCATAGTTCGAGTGATACTGGTAGATGGGGTCTCCTTCACCCGAAGTGAAGCCCATGTCAATCGATGGGATTCCCAGATACTCAAGGAAAACGGTGTAATCAGAACCGCTTCCGAGGTTCGTGATGACATCACCAGTCTGTTCCTTGAAGTGATCATAGAGAGATCCACCAGCTGGGTACTCAAGCTTGGCCAAAGTGTCCCTGAACAGATCGTTCAAGAGCGGAGAAGCACTGGCGGTGAGCTTAGGTCCAATAGCAGCAACGTCGAGGTTGAAATAGGCAACAACCTTGCGCTGCAACTGCTCTGCGAAAAACTCACCAAACTCAGTGGATCCAAGAAGACCCATCTCTTCACCGTCCCAAGAGGCCAAAACAATGGTCCTCTTTGGTTTCCACCCAGTGGTGGTGATGACTTCGTTCAAACCCCTGGCGAGCTCCATCATAACGGCCGAGCCACTGTGTGGATCACCAGCGCCACCCTTGATCCAAGAATCGTGGTGGTTACCAACAACGATGATCTCATCTTCTCTTTCGCCCGCGATCTCACCGTAGATGTTCCACAGAGGGGTGATGTTGAAGATCTGGTTACTGTAAAGGTTGAGCTTGGCATCTGGGTTAGGTCCAATGGAGTAGTCGTAGCCTGGCAATTCACCGGCAAACTTGTGACCCAGGGCCTTCTGGTTGTCAGACACAGACTCAGCAACAAACTCCTCAAATTCGACTTCATCGGCCTTTGGACCGAATCCGTTGAGCTTTTCGAGGATTGGAGAAACGTCACGGTAACTCAATGGCAAAACTGGGATTCTTGGTGTGGAGTAGAATGGGACAGATCTTGGCACACCGGGCTTGGAACCGTAACCTGGAGTGGTGGGATCACCTGGAAGCATGGACAAGAACTGGACAGAGCCACGCTGAACGGCACTTGGGTTTCTGGCTGGCCCATGTGGGTATGTCTTGAAACCATTGGCTGGAGTGATACCAAAATCGTCGCCTGGATCAGAGTAGAGGATCGCACCAACAGCTCCAAGGTCCTGGGCAAACTTGACCTTGAGGCCTCTGAAGATGCCGCCGTATCTGCAAATGACAATCTTGCCCTTGACAGAAACACCGAGCTTCTCGAGCTTGGCAAAGTCGCTAACGGTACCGTAGTTGGCGTAGACGTACTCGGCGGTGACGTTTCCATTGCCACCGTACCCAAGGTACGTAGGGACAAGGTCTTCTCCCTGGGTATCGGGGTCTTCCTCGAGAACATCCTCAACCAGAGGAGCCTCGTACAGAACAGAGTCGGAACCGTCAAGAAGACTCAGCGCGCTTGTGTTTGGGTAGCTCATGTAGATCTCGTACTCGTCAATGGTTGCCTTGTAGCCAAAGGATTCCCACTGATCGCGACACCACTGAACCATGGGGAAGTTGGTACCACCGGTCTGGGGAGTACTGGTGTACTTCTTGAGCCACTTGTCGATCTCGTTGGTCTCCAGTGCCTTCAAGTACGTGCTTGCAACAACAGACTTGTCAATCTTGGTCGACACCGCACGGTGGAGGTACGGCAATGGCATTTTAGGACAAAAGGTGTACAGTAAGCTGTGCGTCAACAGAGCAACACATAGAGCCGAGATGAGCACGGTTGTTCTTCTCTTTCTCGGAGTCTGGACCTTGTTCTCATTGCGAACAGGTCTGTATCCTACCTTCTCACCCATTTTTGATTGGTATCTTCAGATGATCCAGAATATAAGGAGGAGAGAGAGGTAAAAGCAAGGGCGAGCCGTTCCGTGGGACCCCTTGAAGGCGAGCCGAGCCACTCGGAGCGCGCACGACAGATAAGCTCGCGTCACCTGATAAGAGGTGTTTGCGCGTTTCTTTGTTTCTTTCTTCAGTTTTACGCGTGGTCACGGGTATATGACGCGTGGTCTGGCAAGTACTCGGGCCGGTGGGCCAGAAATAGTGCACTTCGGGGTGTGTATTGCAAGGGACTCTTTCTTCACGAGGGTAGGCGCCTTTGGGTCCCTCTGATCGGTTTAGCCGCCCTTTTGAAACATACATACACATATACGTATATATTGGAAATCAACTATAAAGGCAAACACAAGTGGGGATAGCACGGTGGATATAACATAACGGAACCATAAATATTCAAAGAGAAAACAAAAAGAGCAGATAAAAAACACATTCTAGGCCACAACTGATACATTATTCTGTAGTCTAGCATCGAGGATAGCAATTTCCTCCTTGAGACTAGCCTCTTCCACGGTCTTTGCGAGTTCGTTAGTACTTCTCACGATATCAAACGTAACACCTGCAAGTCTCTGCTTGAAGTTCTTGTCGGCGTAGTCCTGGTCGTTCAGATTGGACTGACACAAGGACTTCATGCGACCAGCACAGTCAACGAGACTTTGGACGATCCAGCTTCCGTGTTCCTTCAACATGGCGTTTCTGGTTTGGTTCATAGAGGTGCTAGTAGCCTCCACCATCTGCGAGATGACATCCAAAATCTGCTCGGCGTTGGAACGAAGAGCACCGATGGTAATGTTGGGATCCTTGATCGACGCGAGCATGGTCTGGATGGCAGCAATGACTTCGACAGTCTGGTGCTCAAGATAGTGTAGAAGCTGCTCTAGCGTATTGTCCGGGTCTCTGATGTCAAACCTGGAAACGTCAAAGGCCTCTTTCGAAGTGACCTTTCGCTGAACCTCACTGGAGCTGGTCCTGTTGTGCATGATGTTTGTGTTTGCTGTAGAGATATTGTTAAGGGGTATTGTCTTACTGGCGTCAACTGTGTCTTTGCTGGTTGCTCTGGAGTGTGTTGGGGAGACGCTGTTGGCCTTCAGGCCAAACTTGGAGAATCCGGTGTTGGAAGTTGGGAAGGACCCCTGTGTGGGGGAGTACTTCCTGTTTTCCTTCTCTGGGGACTCAAACTGCTGCACCCTGGAAAGGATGGAGCTCTTCACCGACGAAGGGGACACCTGCGACGAGAGCCCCGAGGGTGCCGGAGACTCTTTGGTCTTTGGTGCAGTGGAAGACGCCTCCTCCTTGAGCTTAGATCCTGGACTGGGCTTCACCACAAAGGACATGCGTGGGGTCGGCGAGTTTCTGGATCTAGGCTGCTCTGGACTGGGAGACGCCGAACCAAGTCTCTGAGCCATCTTGAGGGGACGCACAGGAGTAACCTCGTCCTCATCGACAGTGTTGGACGATGGACGCGATAAGGCATCCTTGGGGAACATCTGTCCAACAGGAGTCTTGGGAACGGCCGCAGATCTTTCTGAATCACCACCAACCTTGGCAATGGCCATCAGGTCACAAACGGTGAAACAGACATCATTGATGGCAGCCTGGATGACCAGCTTGGGAATGGACTGGCCGTAGATAGCGTAGTATCTAGAAGCAGTGATGAAATTGGCAATGGCAGCACGAACGTAACGGCACTGCTCGGTAGCTGCAAGAATACCGTTGGACTCAGCCTCAGTTGCGATGTTACCAGCATAAGTGGCAAACTCGGATACGTTGTTGAAAAACGCATCGACATCGAGGTTCGTTGAGTCAATCTGGAGCAACAAAACCTTGGAAGATGCCATGAGACTGGACACAGATGAGACCTGGATGACACCGGACGCACTGGTCAGAGACCTGACGTAGTCATCATTCAGCTGGGAGCTTTTGAGAGACTCATCAATGGAGTTGGAAGAGACTGCGTGGTACTTCTTCTGCCAGTCCATGACATCCTTCTTGAGCAACACCACGTCCTCAGAGACAGAAGGCCTGGCAGACTTGAGCTTTTTGTTTTCAGCCTTCAAAGCGGCGACAGACGAGCGAAGAGTTTCCAGCTCAGACATGTGGGTTGGCACAGATCTCTGTAGGAGATCGTGCTTTGATCTGACCTCCTCGTGCTCAGACTTGAGCTCGTGGTACTGCCTTGACAACTCCTGGTGGTCCATGACGGTCTTAGCCACGGACTCGTGCTTAGCCTTGAGGTTGGCATGAGCCTGCTTCAACGCAACCAGCTCGGCAACCAGACCGGAAGTCTCGGATGCGCTGGCACTGTTGCTCTGGTTCACCTCTCTGAGCTGGGTCAATTCCTGAGCAAGCTTCTCCTTTTCGGCGGTGTGGTTATCAGCAAGAACCCTGTGTTTGTCGGTGAGATCTTCGTACATACCCTGGAGCCTGGCAAAGTCTTCGTTGACATTCTGGTGTCTGTTCTGCCAGTCCGAAGACACCTGCTTGGCATTCTCAAGCTCCTCGTGCTTGAAATTGAGGTTCTGCCGAACTTCACCAAGCTGTTGTTCAAGCTGCTGCTTTTCCAACTCCCAGCCTCTCCTCTGCTTGCTGAGCTGGCTATCGGAATCAGCCAACCTGGTTTTGAGCTCCTCAATCTCGCTGACGAGTGCCTTCTTCTCGGTCTCAAGCTGAGTGATCTGCCTGTCCATTTTGGTGCTCTCCTCCATCAAAAGGTTCAGATCGGTATCCTTGCTGCGACGCAGAGACAATCTCTCCTTGATAGGCGAGTTGATAGGAGTGCTCTCGGCCACGGCGCCATCTCTCTTCGGGAACACCTCTTCCTCCTCGTCGCTGGACCAGGAAAGGGAGGACTTCTTGGGCACCACTAGCTTTGAACGCACCTCCTTCTGGTTGGACGACTCAACCTCTGGGAAATTGTCGTTCAGGCCGAAGGACTCATCGGCATACGTGGCCTGGTAGGGCTTGGTCTTCTCCGGAGATTGCTTGAGGATATCGAGGTTGTTGTCGAACTTCTGCTTTTCGATTATCTCGCGTTCGCCAACGTGCGTGGTCTGTTCAACGCTCTGGTGGAATCCCCTTCTCTCAACCTCAAATGCGATATCCTTCACGAGATCTCTGAATCTCGATTCCTGTAGCGACGCGAGTTTCTCACGCGCCTGGTTACGCTTAGGGTGAAACGTCGGCTTGGGCTGCAGGAACTTCGGCTTGGATGGAGACG
This sequence comes from Kuraishia molischiana, assembly GCA_024271875.1. Classification (NCBI taxonomy): domain Eukaryota; kingdom Fungi; phylum Ascomycota; class Pichiomycetes; order Pichiales; family Pichiaceae; genus Kuraishia; species Kuraishia molischiana. The sequence continues at coordinate 107,278 of JANBXH010000005.1, forward strand.
TCGTGGTCCGTCTCTGCAATTCGTCGTACACATCCGTGCTGAGCTCGGCAAACTGGCTGACAGACAGCTTTGCGAGCTTTTCCCTAGCCTTGGCAACTCGGGCTGAGTTGGGCTGCGAAGACCCGGACTCAGAGTCCTGCAGAAACTTCTGCAGAACACGGTGATGGATAACCAGATCGCTTGCTTCGACCATACTGTACTGACACTATCACAACCGCTTTTTTCCGTAAGTTGGGCTTGTCTTTCTGGCGTCTTCGTCCGATCAAGATCCAAACAAGCCGGGATGTCAAGTTTCTGTGTTTTTTTCGCGTGGTAGTGCAAACGCTAAATTAACCGGAGCACGTCCCAAAACAAAGAAAAAACGCTCCAAAAATCCTCGCTTATGTAATGCCGTTTTTCAAGGTTACCGTTTTTCTTCTTGATCTGTATTCATTTATATGTACATGCGAAAAGGGCTTCATCTATGTATCAGGGAATGGCCTCCTGCTGTTTCTGGAAGTGGTTGTTGCTGACGGCCTGCTGGATCATTTCGTTGATGATGAACTCCTCGGCGGTTCTGGTTCCGTGCTGTGCGACGATGGCGCCGATGAGGGCAAACACCGTGGTTCTCTCGACCTTTTCGCTGATCTGCTCGCTGTTCTTGAGTGGCTCTGGGTTCTTCCAAAAGACGTTCTTGGCCAGGCCTGTGGCGTCGGCAAACGTCTTGACGAGCGAGTCGCCGTTCAGGATGCGGAAACCAGCAGAGTTGAAGGTGTCAACGGGCAGGATTTGTGTGCTGTGCTTGCTCTGCTCGGCAATGTGCACAGCAAACTTAGCGGTGGTCAGTCTGTACAGGTTGCTTCCCAGTATGGACAGCTTTTCGTTGTATGGCACCTTTCCGTGCGCAAAGGACTTGTGTGTCACCACCTGCAGCAGCAACTTGTCTGGCAGCTGGTATTTCCCACCAGATATGCTAGAGACGTACCCCCGGATGTGTTTCAGATTGTCCTCGCTGGCCTCGTACTTGCGGTTCCCGCTGGTGAGGTACTCCTCCGGGTTACGGATGGCTCCTTTCGTCTTGGCGCCTCTGTAGACGACTATGCTTCTGAACTGCTGCGACACCGGTCCGCGCTGGACAGGAGATGCGAAACCCCGACGTATCACCGTCAAACCTCTGGCGTACATTGGGATGTGTTGGATGGACAGAGACCTGGCGGCAAAGAAATCGCTTTTTTTCATCGACATTTTTCGGAAACAAGACTTAGGGTCGTGTGCGGGAAAATAGAAGCGCTTCTGCTGGGCGGTGCAACACCGGTTGCAGTCGCAGAGGGTGTCTCTGCCTCGTCCATCTGGGCATGTCTTGGAATATAAATAGCTTCATTCGGATGACACGGCTAGTGTGGGAATACCCTGAAAAACTGCCGGTTAATTGGCCAACCAGAGGCGGCAGGACGGAGTTCTCCCAGAGCGCACCAGCCACACACCAGCCCACAGCTCATCCCACACCCAAAAAAAATTTTAAGGCCTCTCTAGCGCCCTCCCACACACCAAGCATAAAACCCGCGTGAAGAACAAGCAAAACATGGATATTTTCAGGGTGCTATCAAGAGGAGCGTCTCTCAAGAAGTCGAAGAGCGTCACCACGGACTTCTCCATGCCGGCACCGAAGCAGGAGGCCAAGGCCAAGAAGCAGGAGATAGACACCGCCAGACAGGTGGATAAGGAGATCGACTTTTTCCACACCAAGAAGCACAAGCTGGTGCAGGAGGCGCAGAAGGAGCACGAGGAGCACGAGGAGTCCGAGTCTGAGGACGAGAGGGAGATCAAGGTTGTCCAGGACAGAGAGGACGCAGCCAGGCTCAGAAAGGCATACAAGGCCAAGGTGTCAGGAGACGATGTTCCGCTGCCAATCGCGTCCTTCGAAGATATGGTGAAGAAGTACAAGCTGGACCAGAGGCTCCTGCAGAACCTGATCGACTCCGAGTTCACCGAGCCCACGCCCATCCAGTGCGAGGCCATCCCCGCTGCCCTCAACTCGAGAGACGTGATTGCCTGCGCGCCAACTGGTTCCGGTAAGACACTATCCTTTCTGATCCCGCTTCTCAGTCAACTAAAGGCCACCAAGAAAGAGCACGGCCTCAAGGGTCTGGTGGTGTCTCCCACAAAGGAGCTAGCGTCCCAGATATACAACGAGGCCGAGAAGCTCGCCAAGGGAAACAACCTGAGAGTGACGATGCTGTCCAAGAGTGTCGCTGCCAAGCTCAAGAACAAGATCATCTCGTCATCCAAGTACGACATCATAATCACCACTCCACTCAGACTCATCGACGTCGTGAAGGCCGAGGCTCTCGACCTCAGCAATGTGCAGCACATTGTGTTCGACGAGGCCGACAAGCTGTTCGACCAGAGCTTTGTCGAGCAGACCGACAACATCCTGAGCCACTGTACGAACCCACAGCTGCGAAGATCGATCTTCTCCGCCACCATCACCTCCACGGTGGAAGAACTTGCACAGTCCATCATGAACTCGCCCGTGAGAATCATCATCGGCCATAAGGAAGCCGCCAACTCCAACATCCAGCAGTCGCTCGTCTTCTGCGGTTCCGAAGATGGAAAGCTGCTTGCCATCAGACAGATGATACAGCAGGGCGAGTTCAAGCCTCCTGTCATCATCTTCTTGCAGTCTGTGGTGAGAGCGAAGGCTCTCTTCCACGAGCTGCTGTACGACAAACTCAACGTTGATGTGATACACGCCGAGAGAACACAGAAGCAGAGAGAGACCGTCATCGAGAGGTTCAGGGCGGGTGAGATCTGGGTGCTGATCTGTACGGATGTGATGGCTCGTGGTATCGATTTCAAGGGTGTCAACCTCGTCATCAACTATGACGTCCCACAGTCCGCACAGGCATACGTTCACAGGATCGGTAGAACCGGAAGAGGTGGCAGGTCTGGTAAAGCCGTCACCCTGTACACCAAGGAGGATGTGATTGCCATCAAGCCTGTGATCAACGTGATGAAGCAGTCCGGATGCGAGGATCAGTTGAGCGACTGGATGTCGAACATCTCGAAGATCTCGAAGCAGCAGAAGAAGGAGATCAAGATGAAGGCCCCCAAGAGAAAGGAGATTAGTACGGTTCCCAAAGTTGTGAGGCAGAAGAGAAGGAACCGCAAGGAGATGATCGAGGCCTCCAAGAGGAGAAAGACAGAGGAGGCCCCAGAGGACTCTGAGTGAACGCGTTTCCTACATAACTACGACAGCATATTCTGAGAGTGTAAAGGGTTGTTTCACCTATACGTAGACTATCTAGTGGTGTTCTTTTGGACCGAAGGATGGGTAGCCAACGATCTGTCTTCTGCCGATGATCTCACCGAGGGAGAAAAGACCGAGTATCTGAACGGCGTAGGAACCGTAGGTAATGGCGGTCTTCTTGTCGATGGAGTTGAAAGTGGTCTGGGCATACTGCAAAGCGCCCTTTGGCTCAAGGGCGAGCTTGAGTGCCTGCTTGTACAGAGTCTCGTAGACCTTCTGGAACTCGGCAACGGAAGGTGGGGCAAAACCCTCCTTCTTGTAAACCTCCTTGGCCAGCTCGGCGGTAACCTTGGACCAGAAAACAGCCTTGTTAGCGAGGTCTAGCGGGTTAGTATCGGAAACACACGGAGCTAAGGGGGGTTAGAGAAAACATACCGGTGACCTTGGTGGTGATGGAGCTGGTGGAGATACCACGGACACCTCTCTGGGAAACGGTCTTAGAAGATCTCAGCAATTGACGGGAGAACATTGTTGGATATGATGTGTTCAAAGAGTGTAGTTCCTCTATATATTTCGCAAAATGACAGGCTCGACTCACATCACCTCGGCCAATCAACAGACGAAGGAATTGGTGAAAAGGTCGTGTTCAATCCGAAGGGAAAAGGGCGTGGACCAATCAGCGAGGAGAAAGTTTGTTTACGCTTTTTTCGTACAACACGGCAGATGTGATGCACTAACGAAAGCAGTGGTATATTGACTAGAAAAAACACAAAAACAACTCATCGAACAAAAAACAAAGCACCCATTAAACCCTCAGCGAAGACAGTCTGATCTCACGTTTGTGACCGGAGCCGACAACGGCGATCTTGGACTCAGACTCGAGACGTCTGAGGACGTCTGACAGGTCTGTGTTCTCGACTCTATTCTGGGAATTCTCGTTGATCCTGGCCAGCAGCTGATCGTATTGGATGACTCCCGAAGAAGACTCGATGAGAGACAGAACCTCGCGCAGCAGATCCTGCTGCAGCTTACGCTCGGTAGCGGTTTGTCCGGTCTGAACCAGATCCATGTCGATTCTTCCGGTGACCGGGTCGGTAGCGTAGTCCTTAATGGCAGACTTGATCAGCCTCACGGCCTCGGTCACATCTGACAGCTCAACCTCCGGCGAAAGTCTCATCTTGGCGTGTGCCTCGGACAGTCTGATCATCGACTCCAACTGTCTTGTGGTGGCCGTGATTCTCTTCTCCGCAGATCTGACATCCTCACCGAGCTTGCGCATGTCGACATAGGCCTTCACCAGCTCTCTTTTGGCGGCCTCAGTGATCACTGGGTTGCAGTTCTCCTTGGAGTACTGGATGTAACTGGTGAGGAACTCAACTGGCAGAATCTCGCTGACGGACGCGCTGTCCATCCTGTCCTCGAGGTACATACTCGTGAGATGGCGAGCCAGCTGCCTGTCGAGCTTCTCGTCAACCTTGTCGAGGATAAGGTACACAAGATCAAATCTCGAAAGCAGAGGTGGTGGCAAGTCGATGTTCTTGGTCACAGGCAGATTTGGGTTGTAGCGGGACTCGATAGGGTTGGCACTGGCCAAAATGGACGTTCTAGCGTTCAGAGTGGTGATGATACCAGCCTTGGCGATGGAAATGGTCTGCTGTTCCATGACTTCGTGGAGCACGGACCTCGTAGACTCCGACATCTTGTCAAACTCATCGATGCAACACACACCACCGTCAGACAGAACCAGAGCACCACTCTCGAGCACAAGCTCCTTGGTCTCGAAATCCTTTGTGACGTAGGCAGTGAGACCAACGGCAGAAGAACCCTTACCAGAAGTGTAGATACCTCTCGGAGCAATCTTGTGGACATACTGCAGGAGCTGAGACTTGGAGGTGGATGGATCACCACAAAGCAACACGTTGATATCGCCTCTGTATCTTCCGCCTTTCTGGAAAGTCTTGTTGGTACCACCAAACAGCTGGAGCAGTATTCCCTTCTTGACATCGTCCATCTCATAGATGGAAGGTGCCAAAGAACGTGAAAGCACCTCGTACAGGTCTGGTCTCTGGGAAACCTCCTTGATCTTCTCGACTTCAGCAGCAGTGATCTTTCTCACCTCTTGCACTTCCTGCTGATCTCTGAGCTCATTCTCCAGGGTGGTCTCATCTGGGGACAGTCTCTTTCTGTCGACTTTTCTGATGTGGACCACATCGATGTAAGTCTTGTAAAGAGCCTTGACAGATCTCTGTCTAGGGTTGGTTCTCACCGGCGTGGATCTGAAAATACCAGACACCTCGATTCTGTCACCGGCTCTAGTAGAGTCAACAAGCTCATCATAAACACACAGAGAGACAGAGTGTGGAGTCTGACCATCAGGGATGTTGTCGGGAGTCTCCTGGAGTTTGATGACCTGTCTATCAGCGAAAGAGGATCTGTTGTGCACAATTTGCATACAGTTCTTCTGCTGACACGCAGAACGAGGACACTGGGTGGGCTCCTGGATGACACCTCTGTCGTTCTCAACGGACAAAGTGTGCTCGCAAACACTGCACTTGAAGAAGGCCACCTTCATGTCTGGGATGATCGGAGTTGATCTGATGACAAGACCCTTGACACAGACGAGTTTGTCAATGTCGTTGGGGTTCAGCTCTCTGATACCCTTGTCATTCTTGATATTGTAAGGTCTGACTTTGTAGATGCGCGACTCAATGTCCGACACATCCACCGTTTCATCTGTGTTGCTGTCATATGCGAGTGACACCATCGAGTCCATGATACACTGATCCATGATGGGCACCACTTCCTGCGGGTAGTTGATGAGTTGGTGGTACAGCTTCTTGGTCGATGGGAAAGCCTGCAGGTTGCGCGCGTCGAGGTTCAGGTTGGTCGAACCGGTTTCTCTCATGTTGTTGAGCAGATCGACGTAGTAGAAGTTCTCGTCTTCTTCGTTGAACTCGTCAACGCCCTCGAATCTCTTTCTGTGCTTCATCTTGAAGGACATGAGGAAGCTCTTGAAGTTATCGGTACATTCCTGGATCGACACGTTTGTACCCCAGATGACTCGGACCGGTTCTTCTGGGTTACCTTGGTTTGCGTCGGAATTCAATCCGGTTGATGACGACGAAGGAATATCGCTGGAGATACGGCTCGAGTGCTGCGTGAAAAACCTCCGTGGGGAAGAGATTCCCTCCGCGGCGTGGATGTCACCTCTAAGTCGCCTTGGAGTAGCGTGTCCAGATCTGATACTCGTACGCGAGTTGTCGGTTCTCAGGTCCGACGAGAGGAAGTTCAGCGGAGACGAGGCCTCAGCCAGTCTCTGGAACGGATTGGACGAGCGGGGATCATCACTCATCAGCGGTGGATCCGAGGATTGAGGCACAAACATGGGAGAACTTGGGATGTTCTGCTGCTGGGAGAGACCCGTAGACTGTCCCAGAGAGTCATCAGCAGGAATCTCGCTGTTTTCGAGGGTATCATCCTCGATGTCACGGAACGGAGAAGACGGAATTTGTGACATGTTCTGCTTGATTGGGCTGTGGTTGAACAGAAGAAGGAGAAGGAGAGGGAGGAAAAGAAGAACAGGGGCGCGATCGTTCTCGTCATTTCCCAAAACGGACAAATTAAATTAACGTTGACGCGTCAGCGATTAGAGAGAGTACACGACCACTTCTCAAAACAATCAGCACACGACAATCATGTAACTCACGTGACCGATCCAGGGTTGCTTGCCCTGTATGAGGTCAGGTGACTCTCCTCATCGCCAGGGCCCCAGGCTGAAAACCTCATGAAACTTTTCTTCACGCTCTTCTGCTTGTTTGGATCTCCAGATTATAACTGACCAGTTACCACTGTGGAAGAAGTTTTATCCGTTCTAATCTATTAATCATATCAAACATGTCTGACGTCGAAGAAGTTGTCGAAGTTCCAGTTGAGGAGTCCGGTGCCTCTTTCGAGGATGCCCTCAAGGTTGTCCTCAGAACCGCTTTGGTTCACGACGGTTTGGCCCGTGGTCTCAGAGAGGCCTCCAAGGCTCTTTCCAGAAGAGAGGCTCAGCTCTGTGTTCTCTGTGACTCCGTTACCGAGGAGTCCATCATCAAGCTTGTTGAGGCCCTCTGTGACGAGCCAGAAGAGAAGATTCCTTTGATCAAGGTTTCTGACGCCAAGAAGCTCGGTGAGTGGGCCGGTCTTTGCACCCTTGACCGTGAGGGTAACGCCAGAAAGGTTGTCGGTGCTTCCTGTGTTGTTGTCACCAACTGGGGTGCTGACACCGAGGAGAGAAACCAGATCTTGGAGTTCTTTGCCTCCCAGTAAATATTCTTTGACTAGAATGTTTGTACTTTTGATCAAAATGATGGTGATGTGAACCGCTCCTGCGGTTCATGCGCTTTTTATTTTTGTTATCGTTTACACGTAGAGCCCTACCAGTACTTCAACCCGCGTCTGGTCTCGCCTTCCGACTCGGAGGAAGCCGTATCAGACTCCAAGAACTCCTCTGTTCTCTGTCTCTTCCTCCTCAGAGGTGGGCCAGATTTCCGCTTGGTCTTCTTGGCTCTCGCCTTCTCGCGTGCAACGGCTGCCGGGGGCTCCACATCCACGAGCCGCTCCATCTGTATACCCTGGACCGAGGTGGTGGCCTCAACTTTGTGGTCTTTGTCGAGCAACATCTCGACAAAGGGGTTGTTTATGATCGAGACATCGTGGCTCAGGTCGTCCATCATCAGCAGCCGGAACTGCAGCACGGAAGGGTGGTCCGCGTTGTCGTTGTTCACCAGCACACTGACGATTGTGTGGCCCAGAGTGTCCACCTGGAACTTTATGGCCGTGGGCTCCACCTCTGTCTTCAGCAGCCGCAGCAGGATGTCATAGCTGTAGAACCCAGAAACCGACGCGGATTCGGAGGGTGTTCCGCGGTCGTCGTAGACCTCGATCTCCTTGAGAGCGTGGTTCTGCTCCGAGAACTGCAGCCTGTTGTAGCCGAGGTCTCCACCGGCGATGAAGATTGCGCGTTTGTCGTTGTCACGCTTCGATCCATACAGGTATATGCGGTCAGTCGTGGCATCTGACAGCTCTCCCAGCATCTCGATGAACACGCGTGCGTCTATGAGCACTTCGAGACACACCTTGGACGGTATCACCTGGAACAGCTCGTTCTCCATCTCGGCATCGTAGGTCGTTTCCTCGTCGTCCTCGTCCTCGCTGTCCATCTGCATGCGGTCCTCCGCTATCGGCTGGAACTCGATGCGCTCAACCATCACCGAGTCCTCGAACGTCACGGCAAACGGGTCTCCCGCACGGTGGTACGAGAACGTGCAGTCTATGTGCACGCCTGTCTCGTGGGCCTCCTCCACCATGTAATCGAGCATCTCCTGGAACGCAGGCACATCCAGCCACGTCTGCACGGGCCGCATGTCCTCGGCAGAGTCGAAATCGCGGAAGAATATCGGCTCCAGCAGGATGGACAGCTCGCATATGCCGCGTTCGGTGGTTCTGAACTTGAGCCCACGCGTGGTTGCCACCACCTCCAGCCGGCTATCCAGGGTCGAGATCGCGGCAATCAGCTCGGTGAAGTGCTCGAGCTCATCGGTGGTTGCTGAGAACAGCACGTCTCCCCGGCCAGTCATGTCCTCCAGCGCTGTGGTTGGAGCAAACAAAGCGACACGCCACCCAGAGCGCACCGCGATGAGCCTCCGTTTTTTCTTCCTTCCCCGCTGCCCTGCTCTTTGCCACCACCCATCCAATCCGCCAGATAATACATACACATCGGATAACACAAATCCATTGCAAATATTGTTGCCATGGCGAGGCGGAGGTATACATATCCAGCGGTGGCGCTGGTGGGACTGGCGACTCTGGGTCTGGCGTACGCCTACCGCGCGGCCGTCAGGGTGCCCACCGGCAACAGGAAGTACCGGAACAAGAGCGTGTCGGTGGTGTTATCTCAGGTGAGTACACAAGACCGTTGCCGCGAGCCCAACTAACCCTCCAGTCTGTGGTGGATGCGGGTCTGCCCCTGGACGAGCTGGCGTCGGAGATTGACGACATGGTGTTCGTTCTGCCGCCTGGAGTAACCAAGGCGGGTCTCTCAATTGGCGAGGGAAAGCTGTACAAGTTCATCGAGTGCGACACGGTGGAGGGAGTGTTCCACATACTCAAGCACCTGCGCGGAACGGCCAACCTCGTGTGTTTTGCAGACCTGCCAGTGGACCCGCGTGAGCTGCACCTCGAGTCGTTCCTGGCAGACGTCAAGGACCTCGAGAGAGACCGTATACGGGAGGATGCCATGGATTGTCTACGCGCATGATGCATATCTCTCTACCCTGGCCACCACTACGCCCAGACTACGCCCAGACTACGCCCGGAGTGATACACTTTTCATCCCGAACATCACCGTAGACTCTTTTCCTTCTGTTCTCTACGCGTGCACCCCCGTTTCTTATCTAACCGCCGAAGGTCACTCTGGCAAAAAAAAAATTTCTCTCAATTTTTAGTCTACTTCTGTGTCACGTCTCTCTATTGTTGGCGATTCGTAAATTTGCAAAAATGCGCCAGATCTGACGCGTCCTGTGTCGCTGGCGGCTCAATTACACGCCAATTGAGAGGTCATGTCAATTACTGTTTACACTGAGACTCTAGTAGACACAGACCACGGCATCGGACTTCGAGACACTGACGACTGCGAAAAAACTAAAGATCCCACCCGCATCGAAGTTTATAATTTTGCGGCAAGTCACTCTCGAGGACGCTGGCTTGCTTATCTCGAGAATGATGAGACGGACCTATTATTGTGACCTGGAGGCTTCTCACTGGGAAAGCAGCCATTGATACGGCCGGTAGTGCTTGCAGAAAAACCGGAAAAACCGTTTCCGCCCACCGGGTTAATTTTCTGTAAACTTCCGAAACGGCTGCCTTACGTTCAAGCGCGCAGCCGGCCGTATACACAGTTGCCAGCGCGTACACACAGGCGTATACCAGGCGGCCGGTGTACAACCCAGGGCTCTCGTGAAGGGTGGACGAGTCTGTGCAAGAAAAAAGACACGAAAACGACCACAAACACAAAACGCCCCGAAGCACTCCCATTGGCTGATTGGAGCTCGAGATTACCGCTCTGTTTTGAATTGTCTCCTTCAGGTCCGAGGGTGTTGTGGTTTTTAAATTTTGCCTTTGACTTTGAAGGACGTGGATACTGCCAGGACAATGGGCGGGCTATCCCACGGCAGGCTGCTTCGTAGTTGGGGCGTAGAGGCGATCTGTGGATCTCATCGTGTGCAGCTTACGCAGAGGTCTTGCGGCTACTGAAAAGAGTTTCGAGAAAAAAAATTCTTCCTCGGTCTCCACTCGTTACTCCCCACGCTGCTCTGCGCTCCACGGCCACCGCGACACACAGACCGCGCTACGCATACAGAACCCTTGGGCACCGTCTCCAAGCCTGGCATTTCCAGCCTTCTATTTATTCTCCTCTGCATTTAAACCCGGGTGCCGCTGCTGCCTCGAAAATGGTGGTCGTCCGCAGCCCAAATCTGGCGTGGCACGCCCTGTTTGGACACAGCCCAAGTTGGACGTGGAGAGTGGCGAGACAGCTGTCCAGCAGCACCGATCGCACCATGGAGCGGAGACCCAGAGGACCCAGCTCTCGGAGATCGAGCTCGCGTCCCTCGTTCAGCAGGCGCTCGTCGTCGTCTTCCTCGCTGCATGTCACGGACCTCGTTGACACCTTCAAAGACCACCAGGGCCTTGTGGATGTCGGGTTCGTCCCCACGGTGAAGGCGCAGCTCGACCAGAGTCTGCCGCTCGACTATTTCAAGCAGGATATCATCTCAATCCTGCAGGGCCTACGCATCCCGAGATGGCACAAGATCCAGCTCTCGGCCAAGTCGATCGAGCGTCTGGAGCTGAAGCGCATCAACGGAGCGCTGACCAACTGCATCTACAAGGTGTCCTTCAAGAACTACGACCCACTGCTGCTGCGCATCTACGGTCCGAACGTCGACTCCATCATTGACAGAGAGGTCGAATTGAAGACGCTGGCACGGCTGAGCATGAACAACATTGGTCCGAAGCTGATGGGGTGTTTCACCAACGGCAGGTTCGAGCAGTACCTTGAGAACTCAACAACCCTCGACAAGGAGCTCATCAGAGACCCGACCATCAGCCGCAGGATCGGCAGACGCATGAAGGACTTGCACACGGGCATCCCACTGGAGTTGAACGAGAGACTGGCTGGTCCGGTCTGTTGGAGCAACGTCGACAAGTGGCTCGGCATGGTGGAGAGTCTGGCAGACCAGGCTACGTTGGATGAACAGGAGGCTGTGTTCCACATGAGTTTCAAGCACTTCAAAGCCGCCGTGACAAAGTACCGCAAGTGGCTGTTTGACCAGTACGAGCCCTTTGAGATCAACCAGGCGCTGGTGTTCTGCCACAACGACACACAGTACGGTAACCTGCTGTTCTACACCAAGAGACAGGCCGAGAACCAGGAGCTCGTGGTGATCGACTTTGAGTACTCCGGCCCCAACCTACCCGCATACGACATCACCAACCACTTTTGCGAGTGGATGGCCAACTACCACCACCCTACCAAGTCTTACTTTCTCGACGAGGACAAGTACCCGTCGCGCGAGGAGAGACTCAACTTCCTCGGCTCCTACGTGAACTACGAGGGTCTGTCCAAGTCCAGAGCCACGTCTGTCGAGCAGCTGCACGACGAGATTATCCGGTGGAGAGCCGCAAACTGCATCTTCTGGACGCTGTGGGCGGTCATCTCGCACGGCTCGCTCAGCGAGAAGGTCAGCGACAAGGTGAGCCGTTTCGCCAAGGAGTCCGAGGAGAGAGGTCCGAACGGTGAGATATACCGCATCACGGTCGCGGACGAGAGCGAGGGCGAGGTGGGCGAGGAGGTGGGCGACGACGCAGATGACAACTTTGATAGTCTGGCATACGCATCGCAGAAGATGGCGATGGCCGTGGGCGATCTCGTGCAGTTTGGGCTGGTCGACAGACAGCTCGTGGAGTCCAAACCACTCAAGGTTATGGATTGCCGGTTTCTTGCGTGAGCATAATACCGGAAACCGGGAAAAAAAATTCAAATGGGCAAAAAAAAGAAACGGAGCATCCTGCAATCAAACCGTTATCAACACCGTTGGACGCATCTGATTGGCTACCCGGGTGACCATCATGCGTACCCTTTGAATGAGCTTCCTTTTTTTGGCTTCTGGATAGTCATTGAGTGAGAGAGAAAAATTTTCTGTTAGGTCTTGGCCCTTGACAATATACCTGGGAGCTGGGTGTTAGGTTCAATTCCCGCGTTTATATAAAGCCATGGCCGCATCCCTTTGCTCCCTTCCCTCCCTCCATTTCTCTTCGTTAGCATCCAATTTTGAAAGCCCATTTCCTTTCTTTATTTAATTCCAACTTATTTTGGGTTTCAATAAGAAAGGTCTTGCGATTGAATAAATTAAAAACACAGACAAAGCTATGTCCGACGCTCTACCTTCTGGGCTCACCTCGGTGAGCACCGGTGGAGACTCTCTGACCACAGACCTCAACGCCAGATACGACAAGGCCGACATGGTTTGGATTATGGTGTCGGGTGTCCTCGTGTGGATTATGATTCCCGGAGTGGGTCTTCTGTACTCTGGTCTTGCCAGAAAGAAGCACGCTCTCTCCCTGTTGTGGGCCTCCATGATGGCTGTGTGCCTGGTGTCCTTCCAGTGGTTCTTCTGGGGCTACTCGCTCACATTTGGCGTTGGTTCCTCCGTCTTCCTCGGCTCGTTGGAGAACTTTTGTCTGATGAACGTGCTTGGTAACAACTTTGCCGCGGCTGCCGTTCCAGATATCGTGTTCTGCTTCTTCCAGGGCATGTTCGCCATGATCACCGGCTGCCTCATGCTCGGCGGTGCCTGCGAGAGAGCCAGACTCGGCCCCATGATGATCTTCCTCTTTGTCTGGATGACAGTTGTCTACTGCCCCATCGCCATGTGGACCTGGAACGCCAACGGATGGCTCTACACCCTCGGTGCGCTCGACTTTGCCGGTGGTGGACCAGTCCACATGTCCTCCGGTATCGGTGCCCTCGCCTATGCTCTTATCTGCGGTAAGAGACACGATCCACTCACCCAGGAGAACATCCCCAAGTACAGACCCCACTCCGTCACCTCGGTTGTGCTCGGAACCGTGTTCCTGTGGTTCGGCTGGTTTGGCTTCAACGGTGGATCCTCCGGAAACGCCACCATCAGAGGATTCTACGCCTGTGTCAACACCAACCTGGCTGCTGCTTGCGGTGGTCTCGCCTGGATGTTTGTCGACTACTTCCGCTGCGGTCGCAAGTGGACCACTGTCGGTATGTGCTCTGGTGCCATTGCCGGTCTCGTTGGTATCACCCCAGCCGCTGGTTTCGTTCCTATCTACTTTGCCGTTCCAATCGGTATCGTCACTGCCATCGTCTGCAACTTTGCCGTTGACCTCAAGAGCATCCTCCACATCGATGATGGTATGGATGTCTTTGCCCTCCACGCCGTTGGTGGTTTCGCCGGCTCTGTCATGACCGGTCTCTTTGCCGCTGACTACGTTGCCGCTACCGACGGTGCCTCTGTCATCGACGGTGGCTGGATCAACCAGCACTACAAGCAGCTCGGCTACCAGCTTGCTGCCGCCACCTCCACTCTTCTGTGGTCGTTTGTCGTCACCTCCATTCTCCTGCTCGTCATGAACAGAATCCCATTCCTCAAGATCAGACTCTCTGAGGAGGAGGAGGAGCTCGGAACCGACGCCACCCAGATCGGCGAGTTCACCTACCAGGAGTCCGAGATGTACATTCCAGAGCCAGTGAGATCTGTCAAGTCCATCGACCAGCAGGTTGCCCCTGAGTCCGAGTCCAACGAGAACTCTGCCGAGAAGGAGTGAATGCAGAAAAAGATCGTCAAGGCAGGTCACTAATATACCAAAAAGTACCATCTTCCTCCTTTTTGTTGCGTTTTCAATTCTCCACAAACACTTTATCTGTTTACCGATTTTATATCCTTTGTGCTTTTAAGTTTAATATCCACTTCCTATCTTATCTCCAAGTAAAAAAAAACTGATGACTTTTCGTTTCTCCGGGGAAAGGTCTATTTACACATTAGTGATCCCGAGATCGTATATATCCTTTTTGTTTTTCGTTTCATGACCTCGACTGGGCAATAAGCGTGGAGAAGTAGTTGGCAAACACAGACTCGTTCGGCACAAGCAGATTCTCGATGAACTGGTTGGCCATATCGACGGGGAAGCCCATCTGGGAGGTGAGGTATGAGTGCAGTTGTTGAACCATAACCTGGTTCGATTCGTAGACACCGTTGACAGGCTTGCTGTTCTTTTTCTTGTTCTCCGTTCTGGAGGGAGGAACAGTGTATCCCACATACGCTATCGATCTCAGCAGTCTGGTCAAGTCCGCAGTTATGGACTTGAGCTGCTGGATGTCTCTGAGCTTGTGCTTGAACGCAATCTCAAACACGAGGATGATCGAGTTGTTGATGAGAACATCGTTCACCTGCTCGAATGCGTTGCGGGAACCAGACCCATCGCCAATCTTGTGGCACAGATCCTGCGGGTCGTTGATGACACCCGTTCCTAGCTTGCTCGTGAGAGCAGTCAGAGACGACAGAGACATCTTCACCAGCTGGACACCCACATCTGTCGTTGTATCTAGATCGAGACCCTCGATGCAGTAGTTGAGAACCGTGTTGATCAAAGTGACCAGCACCGACTTATTGGAGGATGTGAGGAAAAGAGATGCAAGATGGTTGTTGCTGAAATAGATGAGGAAACTGGCCAGAGAGAACTTGATGCTGCAGAGATCGCGGATCTCATCTTGTGTAGAAGCTGTTCCTCTCTCCTTGATTATCTGCAAGATCTTTTCGAAGAATGGAGTCAACAGAGAGTCCAACATCTGATAGACGGATGGGTAGTTGAAACAGTAGTGCGATATCTGCGAAATGAAGTTGATAAAGTCAACAATCTCATAGAACGGAGCCTTGTCGAGGTTGATCATCATGAGCGAGATGTACTTCTGCAAGATAACCTCGAGAAGAGAACCAGCTTTGTTGCTAATTTCAGTGTCCGATCCGCTGATCTCGTTGATCCTGATCAGCAATAGGAAAACACGATTGATTGCGAATCTGGTAGCTCCGCGCGCCATACTATCGTTCACGAAATTCTCCAAAGTGATCAGCACAACCTGGGAGATTTGTTCCAGGAGAGTCATGATCTGTTTGCACTCTGCTCCTCTCAACTCGTAACCACCAAGGATGGTACCAACTGCGACAAGACACTCGTAAGTCTCAACAGAAACAAGGAGGTTGCCGTTACTACCAGCGGTGATGCAGCGCTCCAAGTCTGAGAAAAGAGGCTGCAGAACAAGCTCAAGAATACGCATCTTGTCATCAGACTTTGCAGTGTCCACGAGCGAGATCAAAAGACCGATTGATTCGAAAAGATACTCCTGGTGCTCAAAGCTGTTGCCGTTCACAGCACTGAGAATCTCAGAATTGGACTGGCCTGGCTTTATGACACCGTTGAAGCCGTTCACCTTGATCTCAAGCAATGGCAGTAAGTTTCTGATAAGCTCTTCGAGGATGAAATCGTCAATCTTTGGCTTTGTCAGCTTGATGAACTTCATGAATCTATACCAAGCCTTGAACTTGACCGTGTCATTATCGCTAAACACGCCAAAGTTGGAAACAAAGATTTTGAGAACCTTGAGCAGTACCTGGACCTTGTCAACGCCTTCGACAACAATGTTGGAGTTGGTAAAGAAAATGCTATGCTTGACCACGAGGTCAAAGAAGTGAAGCTGAATCAAAGGGTGGTTGACCAAGATCTTCTCCGAGTTGTCGACGAGTTTGCAGAGCATTTCATGGAAGACTTCATAAGGTCCAGATGTGTTCAGCATTGTCTTGGGCAGGTTCATGATGTTGTTTCTGAGAATGTCGCTGAACTGCGACAGCTCAAAAAGACCGAGCTCTATTGTGCGCCAGTCTTTGTTTGGGGCATCGCTGAAGAGACTTTCGTTGATGCAATTTGTGAGGATTCTAAGAGACAACTCCTCGTTGAGAACAAAAATCGAGTTCTGGAAGGCAACAAGTTTCTGTCTAACCTCGTTGAACATTTCAACATCGTCTTCGTCCTCTCCGTCGTCATCTGCGTCAAACTTCATCTTGAGGATGACTTTCTCGTAGAGCGCCGAAACAATCTGGTCGTTGTTCAAGGCCGAAAAGTCGATGTCCTCGTTGGTTATGTTCTTCTTCAGAAACAACAAAAAGTCCTGAATGAATGGGAACACCTCGACGGAAATGTCGTCGTACTCGTTATCCAAGAACTTGAACATGAGCGGAAAGACGCCCAGTACCTGTTGTATGGCCGAGCTCCTGAAGGCGTCGTTCTTGAGATCTTCAACCGAGAAGTTATCAAGCACCCTGACAGACTCGCAACCGAGTGCGTTGGTCAGCTTGGCAAGCGCAAGCAACACGTCAAAGTTGTCGGACTTGACCGTAGAGACAATGGATGTGAGGTTGAGCAGGTTCAGAAGCTCCAGTTTCTTGACGGCAGGCATCTTCTTTGCCAAGATCTCGGAGAATGTGGCAGCAGTGGTGGTGACATGCGAAGGGACTGTGCTGTTGAAGAACTGGAACAAGAGACGGAGGTATTCGTCCTCGACGATGAGGTTGATTTCGATCCATGAAATGAAGTTGCCGATGACGGTGATGGAGTTTTCTGTGATGGCCTGCTGCAGCTCCGAGGAGGCTGGTGCCTGTGTGTAGTGGGTGAGGATCTGCTTCCACGAGTTTGAGAGGTTGACAACGTCCATGGCTCTTATGGCGTCCTTCAGCTGGTTGCTGAGTTCGGCAGACTCTTTTTCCTTTATGATCAGGTTGTCACCGATTTCAGAGTGCACAAATAGGAGCACACGCAGGTAGTAGTCGGTCGCGAGATCGTTGTAGCCAGAGTCTGTCCTGATGAGTCCGAGCAGGTCCTTCAGAAAGTCTGGGTAGACGGTTGTGTACGAGCGGCAGAACAAAAGACCGAGGGCCTTTGCGAGAGCGTTTCGTAGAAACGGGACCGGGACCGTCTGTGAAGAGATGCTGAGCCTGAAGTAGGCCATCAGGTACTCCTTGAGCTTCAGCACCTGTTCCTGCGAGAGCTGCGTGGTGAGCTTGTCCTGGACCACCTGGAGGGCGAAAAATTTGAGTTCATCCGGAAGAGGCTCGTTGCGGTTCAACAGGTTGAGACAGTGTTCCCAGCCATCGTCCGACGTCTTCAGGTTTCCTATAAAGTCAAACGCCTGTTGCTTCAGCGCCTGGTCGTTGGTGGCGCTCAGCAGAATGTCCACGGCCTGGCGAATTTGGGCGTCCATCTAGCGGGTTCTGGGCTGGTGTAATACTTGTTTGGCTAGCAGAAGAGCAACCTGGCAAGACCTCGTATAAATATACACAACTGCACTAGAAAACCGCAGGTGCTGTGGAGGACAAGTTGGATGATTCGCACCAGCGAGTCCACCCAAAGAGAGAAAAACAAGGCTCTCTGCCAATGCGGACACGTGTCACTAATGTTCTCGAGAATTTTTCGTTGCGTTTAACGCACGACCACGAAAAGTCTGGCGGAGCTCGCGTGCCAGGAACGGCGCAATGCGGAGGACTGCTTATGAGGTGGCGTGTTATGCGGTTTACAATGGGGCTATGTAGTCGGCGGGGCTAGATGTCGTCCTGCTCCTTGCGCTTGTCGTTGTACTTGAAGACGTCGCTCAGCTGGTTGTGTCCCACTCCGTAGTACCTGAGCTTCTTGTTCTCTTTCTCCAGCTTCGCGCTGTCGAGGTCCCCGCTGTCTATCAGCCTGTTGTTTTCCCGGTAGAAGCGGTCAACGCTGAACTCCACGGCCTGGTCTTCGGGTCCCTCTGTTGTCTCAGCCTCTTCGGTCTCGCTCGTGTCGCTCTCGGTAACAGGCACGCGTGGCTTCTGTCGTATTCTGTCCAGGATGTCCTGTGGATCAGCGGTCTTCGTAGATGGCTGTGCCAGTGGCTTCTTCGGACCCAGTCCGAACAGGTACTCTGCACCGAGCTTTGATGTCTTGGCCACCGGTGTTTTCGGCTTGCCCACCTTCGCATCTGCGCTGTGTCTCTTCACTTCATCGTCGTCGCTGGACACATCTGACTCGTATCCCTGTATGGCGTCCATGCTGGCTGTTGGTGTTTGTAAGCGCGGATTGCCACCTTGCGTTTCGCAGAAACACTCGATGTGTGCGCGAATTAAATTAGTTGCCGCACCGCGGGCCCCGGAGCTCGGAGCGAACAAGTTTCCATGGAACCGCCGGATACTTTGCTTGACAAAACTCAGAGTGACTCGAATCGTTTGAGCCTGACAGACTTGCCCGATGAAATCTTACTCATCGTTCAGCGCGCAGTGGCAGAAGAGTCGCCCCGGCCTGGGTGTGCCCACGAGAACTGGAGGGGAGTCTGTGTGAGTATCATGAGATCGCCAGTACCCAGATTGAGCTGTGTGTACAAGATGCGGGCAGAGACCCCGGACCTCAGGGTGAGCCACGCGAAGACCACGGCATTGAGCTTTGAGGTGCGCAACGGCGCTCGGGAGATCGTCGAGATCAGCAACGACTACTTGTCCAGCAATTTGGACTGGGGTTACAGCTTTGGGCAGAGCATTTCTGAAGACACCAATATCCACGTCTACACCGCTTACGGTGACCATGCGTTCAAAGACGACTGGGCTTCGCTCGAAACCATTACAGCGCTGAAGCTGGATCCCACATCGTGATGTCATATCAAGGTCATCGTACCGAACAATCTACAGATCCTCGGCACCTCCGAGAGCGCCGGACTTGCCGAGGCTGATAAGCGTTGCTCCGCCAGTTGCCACGTTCTACCGCGATCCCTAGATGGGTTCCCTGCTAAAAGGCGCCAAGACCGTGACGTCGTGCCGCCATATATCCCCATATGACTCAGATCAGGCTAATGTGCGTTGTGAACGAAAAGAAACAGGCGCTGAGCGGGGCGCGATGCCGGGTCATCGCCTGCGGCGCAGATGACCTCACCCGAACCTGCCCCGTATATATAGGGCTTCTTCCTTGTGCATCAGCTTTTCGAATCAGCCGATGCATGGAACCACAAAATGCACCTGCTGACATCTGCGCGAAGGGCCTGAAGAGGGGGCCCACGGGTCTTTTGGACCTGCCCGAGGAGATCATAGAGCTCATCGTTGGACGAACGGGATTCTCCTCGGTCCAGGCATGGCTCAGCCTCACCTCCACGTGCCGCTACCTGCGCCGGTACTACCACGAGGATAAGTCGTGGGGAGCTCTCTGCTCTGCCAAGCTCTCGCAGCCGTACTGGTACAATGAGGCCAGACCGGGCCGCGTGTACGGACGCCACAAGACCTGGAAGTCGGCGTATCTATCGATCCGAAACCAGCATGTTCCGTTCTTCGATACCGTGTACATCCTCAGGACCGAGGCCCGCGAGCTGGATCCGAGACTCACCGTCGCGTGGGTGTTCATGAGGTTCTTCCCGAACGGCACCTTTGCGAGGAGCGAAAAGTGCACGCGCAGAGCCCAGATGCCAGCCAGGCTGTTTGACAGAGCCACGTCGTATGGCGAGTGGCGTGTTAGCGAAGACAAGCTCGTCGTCACCTGGGGCGAAGAGGTGACGCGATCGCGCTGGTTCGAGGTGGCTCTCGGCGGGAGGCAGGTTGTGGAGGTGGGGACCCTGACTGTGTACGACGGAGCCTACGATTGGGCCTACTTCTTCGCCTGCGCGAGCCAGTATGCGAGGCATCTCACGTTCGAGGCCTCCAAAACCACCTTCAAGGAGGACTGGGCCTCCATGGAAACTATCGCCGCACTCAAGTGCAACAAGACATAAACAGTCCTCAAACCTGGTACATTCCCGAGTGAGGCCGAGCATGAAACAGCTCCCAAACCCGCTCCCACGCCCACACGCCTCAATCGGCCGCTCCGTGGTATATTCAGCAGGTCCGTATAAGTTGGAGCGAATATCCGCCAAATAAATATCTTTTCTTCGTTTAAATAAAAAAAAACCACCACAGCCGGAAGAGCATCGCGATTCTAAATTTATCCCCGCGCGCGCGCCCCAAAGTAAAAAAAAAAACACTCGAAAAAACCCTTGGACAGGGGCTTTCCTCAAACGAACCGGCCGTTGTCTCTCCTTCCTCTCTTCTTCCCAACCACGATGGGGATATTCGGCACCGACACCAAGTGGATCACCAACCAGTACACGTTCGACAACGTGGACGCCGACAAGTTCCGCAACCACGCGTTCAGCACCGTGGTCAACTATGCGCTGCTGTACGTGGGGATCGTGCTGAAGATCGTCGGTATGGGGGCGGATATCTACACGCTGGTGACGTTCGGGCTCACGGGGGCCTCCGAGAACGAGAGCAAGCTGGCGTACATCCCGCCCGTTGCGTACTCCGCGGTGTTCATAGGGTGCATATCGCTGTCCTTCCTGATCCTGATCTTCCGGTGGGTCCAAGGCTACAAGATCTACCAGACCAGACAGATTGCGCTGTCGTACTTCTACGCGGTGCCACGCAACGCGTACTCGATTGCGGACTACTCGCGGTTCTGTGTGTTCAGCGAGATCTCCTCGCGCACCTTCTTCAACTGGTTCTCGTTCATGACCTACTTCTCGCTCAAGGACTGGCTCAACCTGCTGGTGGCAGACACCCCGAGACAGCTGCTGAACGGATACACCATCTTCAGCACCATCACCAACAAGGCCACCACCTCCAACATCATCAAGGTGATCCGGTCCATCGCCACCACCGACGTGCGCCAGGCGGTGATCCTGTCGCTGATGACGCTGTCGTTCGTCATCTGGCTGGTGTTCATCGCGCGTTTCGCCGTGTGTCTGCTCTGCATTCTTCCGCTCCGCTCCGAGATACACAAGCGGGGCTTCAAGCACGGCCTTAAGGCATACTGCTGTGTCACCATCAACGACGAGGTGGCGTACCTCGTCAAACGCAAGAACAGCGAGCTGCTGCTCAACGACTACCGCAAGGGCAGCCAGAGCTCTGCCGCGCCGGTGGCTCGCTCGATACGCATGCCGTCGCTGCCGGAGGCGGAAAAGGCCGGCTCGAGCTTCTCCACACAGGTGCTGGAGAAACAGGACCCCTTCGACGTGTTTGTCGCTGCCAGTCCGCGCAGACGCAGCTCGGAGCCCGACTCCGTTACAAACATGCTGTCGTCGTTCCCCCTGCCACCGCAGAAGGCCAGCACGGGTCAAGGGGAGTACGGCCAGCCCATCAAGTTCCAGCCGGAGAACCCGTTCGACTCGTCGTCGCTGTCTACCGAGGAGCCGCTGAACCCGATCTACAGGACCTACGACGGCTCGGACCCGCTGTCCAACGTGTCCGACCCGTTCCTCGGAGAGGACACCGAGGTGAGAGACTTCACCATACGAAAGGCATACACAGACACAGAAATGCGTGGAGTGCCACGGCTGCCGGCTCTGCCAGACGAGCCCCCTCCACCGATCGCCAAGGACGAAATGAGCCAGCTGTACGGAACAGATCAGGTCAAACGTGTTCGCAGAAACATGACGGATCCGGCCAATCCTAGATACCCTTACGTCTAATCGAAATAACAAATGCGCGCTTTTTTTTTGTAAAGTTTCAGTATGTACAGACGAGGCCCCACTCACTTCTTGGAGGCTGCGTACTCCTTCTTGAGCTCAGCCAGCTTCTCGTCGGAGATAGGAGGGATCGGAATGTCCTCGAAGTCGTCCTTGGTCAGGAACGTGTATGTGTAGACGTAGACACTGGCGGAAACACCTCCGAGCACGGTGAGTCCCAGCATGTTCTTCCAGAAGTATGGCCTGCGCGCACGCAGCAGCGCTGGAGACATCACGTAGTTGCCCCTTGTGTAATATGTGGATGCACGGTTTCTGGGCTGGTTAGAACAAACGCCACCGACACGCGGAGCAGAATACATACGCCATCGTTCGTGGTTCTCAATAAATACTCGCTGGTGGCGTGAAGGGGCCAGGAGGGAAGGCCTCCGTCCAGATTTTTGCGCGGAACCTCATGGGTCGTGTGTCCACCGCATCTGTTTAAATAAAAAAAAAAACTTTTTTTTGCAAAACCTCTGGAGCTCACAGTGTTGACAGCGGTACAACAAGGAAGCATGGGAAAGTCAAAGAAGTCGAAGCAAGCGGTTCCGTTCGTGCCTGACGCGAGCATCCCGGTGCCCCCCAAGGACGAGGAGGAGCTTGCTCTCGAGAAGCTTGTGTTTGGAGACGCTGACGGGTTTGGAGCCAGTCTCAAGCTGGCGGACAGGATTTTCGACAACTCGTCAGAGGAGTTCAGCTCCGGAAATGAGGACGATCAGTTCAGCGTGCAGCTGAGTGACACCGAGCACTCTGTTTCCGACGAGGAGGGCGGAGACAACTACACAAAAATGGCCGATGATCAGCTGTTTTTCGTGGACGACGGCGAAGAGGCGATGGAGGTGGACGAGAGTCAGAGCGAGAGCGAAACGGACGGCGACGGCGATGACAATGCGTGGAGCGACAGCGACGACGAGAAGCTGGACCTGTCAATTGTGGTGTCCGACAAGCTGAAGAAGCTGAGACAGACAGAGGCGGAACAGGCCATACGAGGCAGGGTCTACATCAACAGGTTGAGATCGCAGTTCGAGAAGATATACCCGAGGCCGAAGTGGGCAGACGAGGGTGACGCATCGGAGGAGGACGTTTCGGAGGGCGAGGACGACGGCGAAGACGAGGAGGAGGACGTGACGTCGAGCTCCAACCCGCTGGTGAAGTTCCTCAAGAAGAACAGCCACGAGTTCAGGGCAAAGAGCTACAAGATGCTGCCCGTTGACAGGCTAGACATCGCCAAGTCGGAAGACGCAAACGCAAAACACCCCTCCAGGTCAGGCATCCAGACGATGGCGTTCCACCCTACCCACCCTCTCCTGCTGACCGGTGGCTTCGACCGCACCCTGCGGGTGTACAGCGTCGACACACGCACCAACAGGCTGGTGACGTCTCTGCATCTGCGCAAGTCGCCTGTCCAGACGGCCGGCTTCGTGGTGTCGAAGGACAGGACGACGATCTTTGCCGGAGGAAGAAGAAGGTACATGTACAAGTGGGAGGTGAACGAGGGATCGGTGCAGAAGATCAGCCGGATGTACGGCCACGAGTCCACACAGCGGTCGTTTGAGAACTTCAAGATCTCCAAGGACGGCAGCCTGGTCGGTCTGCTGGGTAACTCCGGCTGGATCAACGTGATCAACACGTCGAACGGCCAGTGGGTCAAGGGCTTCAAGGTGGAGGGCACGCTTGTCGACTGCGAGTTCACCGAGGACGCACGCCTGTTTGGCGTGAACTCCGCGGGAGAGGTGTGGGAGTGGGACCTCCACACCGAGCAGATCCTGGACAGATGGCAGGATCTGAGCGGCGTCGGCATCACGCGCATACGGTCCGGCGGCAAGAACGGAAGATGGTTGGCCATAGGAAGCAACACGGGTATCGTCAACGTCTACGACCGCTCGGCCCACACACACACGCCCATGGGTGTAGTCGAGAGCCTCGTCACGACCATCTCGAGCCTCGAGTTCTCGCCAGACGGACAGATCCTGTGCGTCGCCAGCAGAGACAAGAAGGACGCCCTGCGCATGGTGCACATGCCAACCTGCCGTGTGTTCGGCAACTGGCCCACCACAAACACCCCTCTGGGCCGTGTGACCAGTGTGTGCTTCAGCAACGGCGGAGAGCTCCTTTTTGTGGGTAACGATGCCGGCAAAGTGAGGACCTTCATACTCAACCACTACTTCTAATACACTACAACGTATCCGGCGTGTCGTAGCTTATGTAAGCTTTTTTAAAGAAAGAAAAAACAATACGGCTCGGGTAGTGCGCCAACCGCGGGAAAGCTAGAGCAGCCATTTTCCGCACGCTTCGCTGTGCTTCTGCCTTATCGCCCAATTTGTGTCACACAACCTCTTTCTCTCCCGGGTGTGTCGCTTACGGTGTTCTTTTTCTCCTGTTCTATCCAATCTTATCGGTTTCAGTGTGTTGTGCCTTGCCAAACGTTCGATTCTGCTGGGCTAGAGATCCGATACCGTTCTCCTCAAACTACAACCCGGCGCTTAGCAGGTTTCTGCGATCTTATCTGTTTCCCCCTCTGCGAATAAGAAGATCACACAACAACAACAACAACAAAACATCGCATGGATAGTGTTTCTCCGTTGGCAGTCGGCCTTTCGGGGCCCTTGGCTGGAATAGATGCATCGTCTCGCCCACCTTCGCCTACGGGAACCGTCCTGGATCTCGACTCCACATCCCCCAGGGTTGTCATACCCGCCGATTCGCTCGTATCAGAGTTTGACAATCAATCCCCCTATTCGACGCTTGAGAGAACCAGCGCCAAACGTGCCAACAGCGTGTCTTCGGACGCAGAGCGCGGCCGCTTCAAACCGAGGCGTAACGAAGCTCCGCAGCTGTTCGTTCCAGAGCCGGATGCCGAGTTTGACCCTGTTGATGAGGCTGCAGACTCGCATGTAAAGGCTGGGAGGACCTTCCCTGATATATCGCTGCCGACACTCAGGCTTGTGTCCTCAGCCCAGGCCGTGCAGGAGATAACGTCTCACTATGTTTCAGATTTGCCAGAGGTGGAGAAGATGTTCCCCTGGCTGCACGGTATGTCCCGCAGGAACTTCGCACAGTTACGCTTTCTCAAGGGCCGTTCGTGGGATGACACATCGTCGGACTACCCGCTCAACTGCAAGTGTCTCACCGTGGTGCGTTCCACAAGCACCGAAACCTCTTCGAAGCAGTTGATCAAGGGCTCAATCGCGCCCGGCGAGGTGCTTCTGGGCCAAGTTGGTACCAGCGTCGAGGCTCTACTCTCGGAGGCTGTTGCCTATCTCAACCCGGCTCTCATCTCTAAGGAACAGCTCATCTCGGATTTCATCGATACCGGACTGTTACCGATATTCCAGGACCTGGATCCCCCGGTTGGCGTTTCGCTGAGAAACTTCCACATCCAGGTGGCCAAAGTGGGACTGATGTCTGACTTCATAGTGTACTGTACGTGCCCGGGTCACGATGCTCGCATCGCACTGGACAAGGACAACGCGACCTGTCACTGTGGTGCCATTGCGAGGCTGTTGCACGTTGCTCAGATAAGACAGGCCCATATCGCAGGTACGGAACAAACTACGGCCTACGAGACCATGATCATACGCAAGGTTGATATGGATCTTTTCGAATCCCAGGATCTCGTTACGTCTGTGTGGCTGCCTCCTGACAGGATGGAACAAGACATCGATCTCGACAGGCAAGTGTTTGAGGACTGGGAGTCAAACTACATATACCGCGAAAAACTCGAGATATCGAAGATGTCGCGCGCCACTTACGTTTCATCGAATGTGTGGTTTGGCAACTCTTGTGATTTCGAATCCTTCAAGAACGCGCTGACTGAAAATCCGAAACTCTTTTTGGAAAAGAAGGTTTCACCAGGTTACCACAACCCACCTCTGCACTGCGATCCTGCTAATACCATTGTGACCTTGACCAAGAAAGATGTCGATGGTTTGACCCATAAAGAGCTTCAGGCCAAGCTCAGAACAAACCCAAATCAGAGATGGGGGTTGTGCATTCACTGCGGTGAAGGGTTCAGGTTCCCCAAAGTGGCAGCTCTCGAGTCTCTCTTTGATGATCACAACGACGACTCGCTATACATAGAAGTGCCATCATCCGGATCCGTGAATCTGGGTGATTGCTCCGATGAGGATCTATCGTCGTTGGTCAACATCTGCAAGCTTCTGTACTACAAGTGCTCTCTGAGGGCCTCGTCGCCTGGCCTCATCTTTTGCTTTGACGGGTACACGGAGACATCCCTTCTTGGAATCTGTTTCCTGATATATGTCGAGAACATGGCGGTTGACGATGCCATTATCAAACTGCACAAACAGTACGGTCGTCCTGTGTTTGTGTTCAAATCTGACTACCAATTTTTGACTAAAGTGGAACCGCTGCTGAGGAAGTTCTCGCCCTATGGCAAGACCATGGAAGAGCAATGTGCCAACATGAAGCTCGAAACTGTGGACAGTCTGACTATCTCGTCTATCCTTCTGGCCCCTTCGAAGAACACTGTATCTGTGGGTAATTCGAAGCTCAGCCCTACCAGGTATGATGGCAACATACATCACTCAGCTGTTGAAGTGGGTTCCGATGATAGCAATAAGGATGATGATTCCGGTTGTTGTGCAAGCGTGCATGGCTCTCTCCCTTCGAGAATTTTACCGCATTTATACCTCGGGAGTCTGGTACATGCAGCCAATCTAGATCTGCTCAACGAGTTGGGTATCACTAGGGTTGTTAGTGTTGGCGAATGCATCCCTTGGGTGGATGATCTGGCGTTTGATGTCAGTATCATGCCTTCTGGGTGTGAGGTTCTCACCGTCAAGCCATACCAGCGTACCGCTAGTGGCAGACTATGCCATGTCAAACAGGTCATGGGCATCGGTAATATCAACGATGATGGTATCGGAACCCTGACTACGACCATCAATGATGCCCTGGATTTCATAGAGCAGGCATACTCCAACAACGAAAAAGTGCTGGTTCACTGTCAAGTTGGGGTATCGAGGTCAGCTACAGTCTGCATCGCTGAGACCATGAAGAGGATGAACGTCAGTCTTCCGAGAGCTTACCTGTATGTCAGAGTGAGACGCCTGAACGTGATCATCCAACCAAACCTGAAACTGATGTACGAGTTGTTCAAGTGGGAAGAGTTGTTTGTGCGGTCGAAACGTGAACAGGCTGAGCGCAGAAGACAGAGTGTTGAGTCTACGTACAGCGATCACTCTCTCTTTTCTGATTCTGAGAGAAAGCAATCCTTAGCCACGAGTTTTGGATCTTTCTCTTCAGTGACGCCTCGTTTCCGTACTCGCAAGATCTCTGAATCTGACGGTAAGCCAACCATCCAAGAGGAAAGTGCTTTGATGAGTGAGGATGACGAGAGTGACTCTGGTCTAGAAGCCATGGTCAAGAGCGAAACGATGCAAACCCTTGAAGACTCATCCATACGGTCTCCAAGCAGCTCTGTTGTCACGTTCACCACCGGCCAGCCTCCTCTTGGATTCGAGTCCACAAAGAGCTTCACCAAAGTTTCAGTTGTTGAAAAGTCCAGCACGGTGAGTCTCCGTCCAGCAGTCCACGATGCAGACGATTTTCATATCATCTCAAACAACCCTGCTTTCCTGAGAGAGGTTGATTGGAACATCCTTTGTCGTGAAATCCATAAGCTCAACAAGGCTTACATCTACACGAGTACCTGAGGTATTCTTCATTTTCATTATTTTTGTTCAGTTTTTTTTTTCTATCTACTTTCTATGCGCTGGTGTTTTTCTTTATATCTTGGTGGTGTTTCCGGGGTGTCTCATTTTTTCTCTTCTTTCTTTGATTTTGGTTCTTGTTCTTTCAGTTTGATACATTTTCTCGCTATGAAACCTATACCGTACTTTACACAGGTGTCTGCGCAGATACCCTTATCATCTCTGCCTTCTTGAGGTCCTGCTTGTCGTTGAAGCGTAGCATTTCCGAAAGACGCGTATCTTCAAACTTAAAGTTTGGGTCTTTCTTGCAGAACGGATGGGTCAGAAGTTCACGAGCAGTTGGCCGTTTCTCTGGATTCACCTGGAAGCACAGGTCGAGGAAATCCCTCCCCTGTTGAGACATGAGATTTGCAGTCTCTTCAGAGATTGGAGGCGCCAGTTTGGTCTTACCCAGCGAGAATATCGCACTGAATGCTCCTCTGTCTGCCCAGGGTCTCTTCCCCTCGTACATCTCGAGCACCACGCAGCCAAGAGACCAGATATCAACTTTGGCACTGTATCCCAGCTTGCGGCTCTGTCTGGTACTGTCGACCACCTCGGGAGCCATCCAGAAGATACTTCCCTGCATAGACATCTCTGAGTTGTTGGCATAGATGTCGCTCATCTTCTTGGAGATTCCAAAGTCTGAAATCTTGCAGACCCCGTCGATCTCTAGTAGCAAGTTGTCTGCCTTGAGATCTCTGTGGAGGATACCTTTAGAGTGTATGAAGGCAAGCCCTTCAAGAACTTGGGTTGTCAAGAACCTGATGAGCGACTCGTCAAACCGTCCGTGTCTGCGGATACAAGATCCCACAGATCCTCCTGCGACATACTCCAAGAAGAGACTGTACGTCTGGTCCTTCTCCTCGAACCCTAGATACTGAACAATGTTGACGTGATCGAGATCTTTGAGATTTTCAACCTCTGACAGGAAGGAATCCACAATCTCAGAGACTTCTTCTTTGTTCTTGTTCAGCTCTGCGATGTGTGTCTGCTTGACAGCAATCATTTCTCCAGTGGTCATGTTGAGCGCAAGGTATACTTTACCAAAAGTACCCTTGCCAATCAGACCACCTTTGACCCATGCAAACTCACTGTACTCACCTTTATGACGTCTGAATTCCTTGACGTATCCGTTCTTCAAGTCCTTCGGGGTCACTTCGCGTACTTTACTTCCCCACATCTTCGTACTCTGTCTTCTCAAAAGCGTTCCCTTCCTGTCCCTCGTGGAGCTATCAAGGATCCTTTCTCTTGCCTCCTTGGCCTCTCTAGCAACGATACGGATCGTCTTCATCCTGTGGTTCCGAGACAGACCCTTGGGCTCAGAAGAACCGTCACCTGTAGACACGATAGAAATCTGTCTCACCAACTTGGGAGGGTCCCTCTTTGGTGGCAGTGCCTTGGTCTCTGGAATTGGGGAGACAGGTGGAGATCTAACCTCATCCACAATGGGCCGATCGAGATCCGTGTTGGGAAAGAACACCTCCAAGTTATCGTAAACGACATCGGCTGGTGGTCGCACCGTCATTTTCTCATTATCGTAAAGGCTGCTGTCTTTGGAACTTATGGTAGCCGAGTCCAATGTTGGAGACTTTTGGGTAGCAGGCTCTTTCGCCCACAGGCCATCGTCAGATGATGAATCATTGTCACCGCTGTCTTCGAGCTTGGGTGCGTCTGCAAACGATATGGGGTTTTCCTTGAACTTGTTCACTGAGGTCACTGAACTGCCGGTTCCACGACGTCTGATGGAAGCATGGTGCACCAAACTGCGACTTCTCAGACGCAACATCTGCTCTGGTGACATCTCCACTTGGGACTGCTCCGATGATGATCCAAACACGGAGTCTGGTGTCTGGCGACGTCTGCGGGTCCTTGTCTTGGCCTTCAGGTTGAGCGATCCAGACGATAACTGCGATCCTGAGTTCTCTGGAGGTGGTGGGGCTGTCCTCTTGGCGATGAGACTGGCGGAGCGTACAAAAGGTGACTCTCTCTTTTTGTCAAAATCGATTTCGTGTCCTTCGTGTCTAATGACCCTGAATGTGGACCCCTTTGTCTCGCTGCTGGCATTGCTGGCGTTGCTGCCATAACTGGCCGCAGACTGAACAGCTCTCAGCTCAGGACTCGCCGGAGGTGGCATCTTAGGACTCATATCGGGCAGACGTCTGTGATGCTTGGGAGAAACTGTTCTCTCCTTGAAGTTCATGTAATCAACACCATCCTTGACTTTGGAGACCTGAGATCCTGCACCAATGAGATATTGTGGCGTCGCGGGGTAAATTTGATCGCTGGACCCGTTGGAGTCAACAGAGTCAGACACAGATGTCGTGCTTGCGGTGATGAGAGAGTTCTGCGACAAAAACCGTTGCTTGAGAAGGATTTTTGACGTACCACCAAAGAACGATGTCTGGCGTAACTTTTCAAGCGTTTCATCATCTAGCGAAGCTCCTGGGTCGCTTCCGAAATCAGTAAGATGGTAAGTGATGCCTGAGACACCCACCAGTTTGAGCTGCTGCTGGAGCTTTGATTTCAGCTCGGTGAGGTCCTTCACGAGTCCAACGTTGACAGGGGTATATGTTTTGTTGTCAGCAGTGGCAAGAATGTATAAGTCCGCGTTGGCATTCTTGGATATCGGTCTGAACTTGCTTTCCAGCTGGAAAGACAGCGGTCTCTGCGTCTGATACTCGGCCAAGGCGTCGTTTGACTTTGTCGACGCCGTCAGCGGAGAGATGGGCTTGCTTGATTGTTTCTCTAGTTTGAGGTTGAGTCTAGGTTCAAATGAGCGAATGGTAGAGCTGCTATCTACCGAAGACTTCTTCTCCGAGAACGCTGTATAAGACCTGCGATCGCCCTTGATCTCCTGTGTCTTGTCTGTTAATCTGAAGTCATGTACCGAGGCGCTGGCCACGTTTATGGGAGATATGGCATTCCTAGAAGACCGCGCGGTCTCCAGTGGACTCTTCGCCTTATCCTTGGCGCGCATCTTCCACTTGGACAGAAGGTTTTTCGAGGACTCGGTCACATCCAACTTTGATATTGAGGATCCACGAGACTCGGATCTCTCGTGCTTCTTGCTGTTCTTATCAGAATCGTGTGAGAGAAAAGACCCGCTGAAGAACGAGGATTCTGACGAGTTGGACTTCTGGTGCTTTCTGAAAAAGCCTCCGCGTGCAACTGAGGGTGATGATGGCGCAAAGAAGGAACCCTTGCCCTCGATGGCCGACACAGGTGTCTTTGTCAGCTTGGTTCTCGCAGAGACTGGTCTCTTTGTTGTTTTCAGTGCCTGTTTCTCCGTGCTTGAGAACAGAGGTGCAGACGCTACCGAGACAAGGTCATCGGTCTTAAGCGTGCTGCTCAGCACTGCAGTTGAGTCTGAAGAAACCATCGATACAGACGAGCCAGCCCGTTTCTGCGTAGCTTCCAGAGGCGTGAACGAGTCTGTTGATGATATCTCTGATATGAGAGAGATGGGCGACGTTGGCTGTGTGATGGTAGACTGCGACGTTGGCTTGTCAAGCATCTTGCGCAGGAGATGTATAAACCTCGACGGCGTTGAATCGTCGGACGTGTCCACAGACGCGCTTATCTCTTTCAGGGTTCTGTAGTTTCGCAGATCCAGGAACTTCTGGCCTGTTATGTTCCGTTCGTTGAATGCGTTTATCCAGGTGTCGTTGAACCTGTGCATTCTCAGCCAGAAAACCACATTCTCGATTGTCCAGTCATCTGGGTTGTTGACAGACCACGAGATGCTCGAGTTCGCCGAGTGTGGCGAGTTGAAAGTCCTGCTTATTCTCCTGGATGGCGCTCGGTAGTCACCCTCGAGCTCAGCTGGCACTTCGTCCTCTGCGTTGTGCACCTCTGTATCCACCTTAAGTGGAGTTGTCCTCTGTAGGTCTGCAGAGGCCTTGAGCGGTGTTGTCCTCTGCAGGTCGGCAGTGAGGTTTCTCGTCGAACCTGCCTCGTCGATCGTGTGGCGGAGGCTCGAAACAGACTTTGGGGTGCTCTCTGCATGCGGTATTACGCTTGCCTCCGAGGCGCTCCAGTACTCCACTATGGAAGGTTCGTCCGAAAAGCTGAACGAAGACCCCCTGGAGGTCCGTGGGTTGTTCTCTCGCGACGGGGTGGCTCGCACACTGGACTCGAACGAGAACTTGGAGATGTCGTCCTCTATGCTCTTGTCCTTACTGGCAGAATCGTAGAAGCAACCAGCCGAGTGGGTCTTGGCATCCTTCAGCGCAGCGCTGAACTTCTCCGAGGCGTCGTTGTATATCGGAGACGCCTGTGGCTTAAGCGGGAAGGTCTGGTTGGTGGGAGTGATCGAGCTGTCCCTGGTGTGCGAGCCGTCTGTTATCAGCGGCGACAGCTTCGAGGGTGTCTTTGGACTCTGCGGGTCCGTTTCCGGTACCCCAAGTCTCACGGAGCTGGGCGAGCCCTCGTTGGAGGAGCGGTGTGTCTTGGACAGCGAGGCGTATGGGGACACCGGGTCCCTGGAGCTCTGCAGCTTGGAGTTCAGCGCGGAAGCGTTGGAGATCTCGCTCGGAATCTCGTTGTACAGGAAGGACGGCAGGTCAGACGGGTGCCGGGCCTCCTCGTGGTCCCTCCGCTTCCTGTTGTGGGACTTCATGCTTGTTTATTGGCCTCTTGGAGGGGAAGAAGGGGTCTCGTCCCCGCCTAAAAATTGCCTCCTCATTCGGGGCCGCTTCTCCTGGTCAGGTGACCACCTCAGATTGGAGATTGGGATTTTTCAGGTCGGGTTTTCCAGCAGCTACGAACGCTACGGGCTGAAAGACGCGTGATAAACGGGTGATAAACGGGTCGTCTGGTTGTATATGTACATGTTATTCGGTGGAGGAGGCGCGTTCCTGGCGTAGAGGTCTGCCTGTTCCTGGCGAGAGGTCTACCTCCGGTCACAGACCGTCTCCTGTGTATGCTTTGCTCTGGTCCTCTGGCCTACACGTTCAGCTTCAGCTCAGAGATACGCAGTATCGTGATCGGGTGCTTGCTCTTGATGTGCTTGACGTGGCGGTTTCTTCTCTTGGTCACCTCCTTGACCTCCATGGGCTTCTTGGTCTTCTCAATCACCACCGCTTTGATGGAGTAAGCGTGCGAGGGTATGGGGTCCTCGTGGTAGGTGAAGTTTCTCGAACCGATCGTGGTCACGTCGTTGAAGTCGAGCACATCTCCAACCTCGGCGTGGATGAGACGGAAGGGCAGAACGACAACGTCTCCCTCGGTGACGAGGTATGGCTTGTTGTGGACACGCACCGTGGCATAGATGTCCTTCTCGTACTTGAGCGGCAGCAGGTCTGGGATGGTCTGGGCGTTGACCTGTGTGGCCTCCTTTGGCTGCTGCTGCTGCTGGAGCAGACGGGCAGTGGAGAATGGTGCAATGCGCAGAGACGCAGCTGGGGCCCTCAGCACGGGCTGCACTGCGCTCTTCACGCACACTCTTGCTGCTGGCAGTATGTTCCTGAACATGATTGCTGTTGGTCTGTGGTGAGAGGGGAAGAGAGTCGTCGCAGAGCGCTGAATCCTCGTCGAACAGAAATTTTCCTTTTCTAAGTGCACCACCCAATTTCTTGACAAATGCTACAAAGTAGTTTGGTTGTATTTGACTCTTCTATTTTCAGTTGGTCTTCTTGGCGGGCTCTCTGAGGGCCTTCATGGCCTTCCTTCTCTGCCTGATCATGTGGGTGTACAGGGTGTAGAAGCCCGGGATGTACGTGAACATGACGAAGACGAGGAAGTAGTAGTACCACGCTCCAACCTTGGCCCTGGCCTCGTCGAGCGACAGGTACACCATGGTGAGCTCGGAGGCCACACCGGCAGGGTAGAGCACGTAGAAGGTGTTGTATCTGAGGATCGTGAGGATCTTGGGTGGGTTTCCCCTGGTGAGCACGTTCTGCGAGTAGTAGAAGTACCTGATGATCTCGGTGATGGACCAGCACAGCGACAGCGTGATGTAGGACCAGTGGTAGTTGGCTGGGGAATCGTGGAGCACCTGGAAAATGCCCCACACCAGCAGGTATCTGGAGAACACCTGCATCACGGTGGTGAACAGCGGCGACTTGACGAGTCCGAAGGCCGCGTTGAAGATCTCAATGCCGGCCAGCGTCTGGATGAAGGTTGTTGTTCTGTTGGAGAACTGGAAGAACTGGGGCTGGCCCACCCACGCGCTCAGAATGACCGTGTTGAGGAAGACAATCCCCCACAGAGAACCCGAGATGGAGTTGTACGCGGCGATGTATTTTTCTTTCCCGCTGAGAGACATCTGATTGGCTGGGTTTATTGGATCGGGAAGAAGCCCGGCAACGGGGCAAAGCTTTAGGCTGGCAGGGCTTTGGCAGGCCGGTCGTCCAACGCACTACTTCCTCCGTGCGGCGTTTCGAAGGTCTTCGGAGGCTGGGTTTACGATTATTAACGGGGTTGTCTGTGTTTGTGTATATGAGAGCATTTTAGAGACCAGTATCCAGTCTATTGTCAAATCACAGATGTCTACTTTCCCAGAATACCTGGAATACCCAAAAAATTCTACGATAATTCTGAAAACGATCGGTGCTCAAGCCCTTTGTATATCTATGGTTATCTCAAACTTCTCGCCCGTATTGTCCAGCGTGTCGATCGCGCTTGCTTCGAGCAGAGTGGTGGAATCTGTGTTGCGTGCGAACTTACCGGTCGTCTCCGAATTCTCCGCGTCCAAAACACACCTCTTGACTATCTTTGTGGCATAGAACCTCAGCTTGCTCTCGTCGTCCTCTGTCGCACCAGGCGCCTTGATCGTAACGACGATGATGTATATCTTGTAGTTCACCTTCGATATGAGGATATCCTCTAGGCCAAAAGCGCTCTTGAAAACGTCGAGCGCCATTATCTGCTCGCGGATGGCGGATGTGGTCTGATGGTGGTTTTTCTGTCCATAGGGATACGCTATCAGCAGCACTTTGGAAAGCGACACGATCAGCTTCCACGAAACAGCGCACGTCGTCAGCGCCAGGATCAGCGTTGAGAACTGCGTGGTCATCTCCGCATATGGTGTTCCGTGTAGCAGCGGGTAAACCAGGCTGAAAAGAGCGTATCCCAGTGTGAGTCTGGCGGTGAAGGAGCTGAACAGCTTGGAAACCCGGGCCTTCGGCTTGACTTCGGATGACGCATCCTTCATCTCGCTAGTGTCCAGGTTCGCAACTGGCGCATCCGCGTACAGATCGATCAGATACGGTATGCCCACGGTCACGGCGCATATGAGGCCCAGGTACAACTCGTAGAACAGTGGCTGTATCTGGGTGACGTCTTCGTGAACGTGGTGCGTGTGCGCTGAGCCGTCACCGCCAATGACGCTTATGATTAGCTCTTCAGCGAGGT
Organism: Kuraishia molischiana; assembly: GCA_024271875.1. Lineage (NCBI taxonomy): Eukaryota > Fungi > Ascomycota > Pichiomycetes > Pichiales > Pichiaceae > Kuraishia > Kuraishia molischiana. Next base: position 142,241 of record JANBXH010000005.1, read on the forward strand.
GCGATATGAGGTCTCCTCCGACGAACAGAAGCGACACAGACAGTGCAAAGCCAATGAGCACCTCGATGCGACCAAGTCCAAACGGGTATATCAGCGACGAGCTGCCCCAGCAGTCAAAGTTCTTCATGACGATCACCGCCACGAGCAGCAGGTTACCCCAAGAGTCGTAGAACACGAGGTGCGACAGCGTTGAGAGACACAGGTTATTGTAGGTGAAGCCGAGGTAGTGCGTGAGGGCCGCCAGCGAACAGTGGAGTGCAGCCGCTGCCAGTTTCGCCTTTTGCGAGTGCGTCAGGGATGTGATCACCTCTCCCATGGTGGGTATAGGGTGGGACTTGGGTATGTTTATGGGCGACTTTGGCGGTGGTTCCTGGAACAGGTTCATCGAGACAGACGAGTGTTTGTACCTGTGACCGCGTCTGAAAGTTGCCTTCTGTCCCGGCTGGAGCGACTGGTTGGGCTGCATCGACATCGAGTTGAAGTTGAACGGCCGGTACCGTGTTGGAGAGGGAGACCGCATGCGCACAGGCGAGCGCGCTCTCGTCGGAGAGGGTCCACGGGGAGGCAGAACCGGCCCGGGGATGTACTGCCCGTTGTTGAACGAGTTGCGTTTGTCGCGCGGTTTGCCCAGCGAGGTCGCCGAGCTGTTCAGCTGCGGGCTCCCGTACAGCGTGTTGGTCATGTGTGTGGCGTGTCTGCTCATGCGTCCCTGGAACGCAGAGGCGCCCAGCGTGGGCGATTTGGAGAGGTACTCCGACGTGAGCTTCGGATTCGCGTACTGGCACTCGGACCCGCTGTCGGAGGTGACGGAGAACGTCGGGGAGGGCACCCGGTACAGACTGAGCCCGTCACCCGCGTGGATTGTGCTGCTGGTGGTCTCCTCCTCCACGTCGTCCAGCAGGTCTGGCGGCTGCAGGACTGGGATGTCGCTAAGCTTGTCTGAACCAGCCGCCTGGAACGTAAGCGTCGGCACGCGGCTCGGGCTTCTCTCTCCCGACATCTGTGTATGTATGGTTGTGGGAACGGCGGCAAACGCGTGGACGTGTTGTGCTTCAGAGAGAAATGGGAGGGAGTGTGACGCCAGAAGTGGTGGTTCCAATTTGGCAGCGGGGCACACACTCACACTCACAATCACACGCTCTTCAGCTCTTCACACGCTCTTTGCACACACACCACCGCGATGATAGAGGTCCAGTGCAACGACAGGTGAGTATGGCGGAGAAAAGGTGTTGGCCAGAGACTAACGCGGCAGACTGGGCAAGAAGATCAAGGTCAAGTGTCTCCCGGAGGACACGATAGGCGACTTCAAGAAGCTGCTGTCTCTGCAGATCGGCACTTCGCACGAGAAGATCATCCTGAAGAAGGGCTACACCGTATACAAGGACCACATCACGCTGGACGACTACGAGATACACGATGGATCCAACCTGGAACTCTATTACTCCTGAGGGGGTCATGAAAAACATTAGTGGCGGTAACGAACAAAATCACATGAAGTACTCGACGTGCGGAGCTTTGCGCGACAGCTCGCCCAGCCCGTTGTAGTAGGTATCGTAGAACTCGGAGTCCTCGCCGGCTGCGGTGTCCTCGTCCATGCCAAACCCGTTGGAGCTCTTCATGATCCGCATGAACTCGCGGTCGCTGTCCGGGCTGGCCTCAAACACGTTGAACCTCGAGCTCTGCGGCGACTTGGAGTCGTCAAAGATCTCCAGGATCGACGCCTTGTTGCCGCATCGGTAGCAGTAGTTGGGTGCGGACCACACGGTGTTGACCTTGCCGCCCCAGAAGATCTGGTAGCCCTCGTTGCAGAGCTGGTGTGCCCGCAGGATCTTGTCGAACCCGTTCACCTGCAGGAACTTGTTGACGATGTTCATGCCAAACTGGTACCCGGCACCGCGCGACGATATCCGGAAGTTCAGCAGCTCCAGGTCCGGGTCGCTCCACACCAGGTCGGCCATCGGCCCGTCGTGCGGGATCTCCTTGAAGCGGTCGATCACGAGAATCGAGTCGATGGTCTGCACGTTCGGCGACAGACCGCCATGCACGCAGAACAGCGAGTTGTCTATGATGACCGCGAGGATCAGGTAGTCGAACAGATCCGTCAGTATGCTCCACACCTGCGAGCCAGCGCCGTACTTGGCCACACACTCGGTGTAGAAGCCGTAGTTGGTCGTGATCTGCCTCGACTCGTGGTTGCCGCGGATCAGGTTCACACGGCTCGGGTACTTGAGCTTCAGCACGATCAGCAGCACGATGGTCTCGACCGAGTGGTAGCCTCTGTCCACGTAGTCGCCCAGGAACAGGTAGTTTGTGTCTGGCGGATACCCGCCGATCTTGAAGATCTCCAGCAGGTCGTAGAACTGTCCGTGGATGTCGCCCACCACGGTGACCGGGGTCCGTATGTGCACGATGTTGGACTCCTTGGTGAGCATCTCCTTCAGCTTGAAGCACAGCTGGTCTATCACCACCTCCGACAGCAGCTGGCCCTTGTACAGCCTCTCCAGACACTGGTCCAGGTCCAGCAGGTGTTCTGCATCGTTAGACTCACTCCGTACCGGTCACACTCGTCACACTTACCGGCTGATGGCATCGCTCGATATAGCCCTTGCTTGTTGCCGCTGATATCTGAGGAGCGTGTGTACGTTATGCGGCAGGGGAAGTGTCCAGCCCAGCCCAGCCCGGGGCTCCGCTCCCGCCTCTCCTGAATTTGCCCTCTGTTCCTCAGCGCTTTCTCTTGTGTGTCCCAGAAAACAAGGTCCGGTATATCAGGGCCCCGGGTATATCCTATTATTTCGTGTGGATCTACGCCAGTTTGCCGCTCAGCGCTTTTTTCGCCCGCCAAAACGGATAGATTGAGACCCTGTCATGTCAGACAAGAAGAGCTCCCCCAACGGGTCGAGAAAGGCGGATGCCAGGGGCGCCCTCGCCTCCGTAGCCACCACTCCCGTGGCGGTGACGCTTTCGCCGCGCCCAACGCCACAGAGCTCGCCTAACAACACGTTTGTCGTTCCCACAGCCGCCCAGATCCCGTTCCCAGACGGCAGCAAGACCACCACGCAGCGCGGGTCGCTCAAGTCGTCCGAGCTGCCCAGGCAGAGATCCGACTCCAGCAACGTGTCTCCGGCATCCACGATGGGCACGTCCTTCCAGAGGTCGAGACCGCACTCGCCAGCCCGCACCAACAGCAGCGAGCTGGTCAACTCGCCCCGTACCCCTAGTAACGGTGCTCCACCAGCAAACGCACAGAGAGCTTCCGCCAAAGTGCTGTCCCAGCTCGGACCAAACACCAGGAGACCAAGATCCGGCTCCAACCCAGATGCAAACTCGGGAAGACCGAGCAGACACCTGTCGCTGATCAAGTCCAACCTCAACTCTAAGTCCAACCAGCAGTACCTGCAGCAGGAGAAGAACTACCTCAAGAGAATGAGCAATATGGCCCACCACTACACCTCCGACGACATGCGGAGAGAACCTGGCGACTCGGTTGAAGACGAAGCCTCTCAAATGAGCGATGACGACGCAGATCTCGTTCTCGGCAAGGGTACCGAATCCCTCTCGCTCGAAGACGACTTTGGAGAGGAGCTTCCAGCCGCTCTGGTGAAGAAGCAGCTTGGTATACAGAGCGGTGTGTTCGACAACGAACACATGTTTGACTCGAACCTGAGTATTCTGAATGCCATCAACAGGAATGACGACATCCAGCTCAACTCAATAGATGGACAGAACCCCTACGTCACAGAGAGACTGGAGTGGCAGTCCATGCTGTTGTCTGTGCTCACCGGTGACGTTGTCAAGGGAGAGAAAACAAAGATCATCAGACCCTCAAACGAAAACGAATCGGAGAACTTCCTGCACGCGACGTACAAGGAGAATCTGTGGATAGGTATACGATCAAAGCTTTTCGACAGGACAGAGGACGAGCAAAAGAGAGTTGTGCAGTATGGAAGAAGTTTGGTGGATGAGACCATCAATGCGGTTCTCGAATTCAAGATGGTTCCTCCTGCAGACTCTACAGATCCAAAGCGTGGGTTGGACGTTATTGCACTAGAGAAAGTTACACAGATACTGGACAATCTGGAAAAGGCACAGGAACTGTGGAGGACACAGCGCGAGATGTGCAACGATAAACCTCTGTGTGCTACTCCAGCTTTCGAAAGCAGGGTTAGTGCTCTGAACGCCTGGAAGTCTATAACGGAAGCCATTTCTCTGGAAAGTGACGTGCTCAAGATGTGGGTGGGAAATGATGATCTCGACATCACGCGTACCCCAGAGAGCAGAAGGCCATCGGTCAGCGATGCGTCGCCCAAGGACAAACCAAATACGATCTTCAAAGATGATAGCTCTTTTGTGGATCGTATCATGAAGGAGAAAGACGTGAATGTCATCTATGAGAAACGTCTATTCTCCGGATTCTCAAGGTGGTTGTTCAAGGCCAAAGAATCTTTCCTGGAGTACCAGCCTGTGTTTGAAGAAATGGGTCTTCCTTCTTACGTCGATAAACTGTTGGTTCTCGCTTTGTTCCCGATGAAGCTTATCAAAGAACTGATCAAGGGGAGACTCGCATACGCCAAGAAGCTGGTCAATCCATCTGCACAGTCAAGTGAACAGATGATTGACGATTTCAAGCTCTATGTCAACCTCGCACTTGTGGTGCGTACCTCGTTCATGGAGTACTGTTATCCCAGAGACGGGTGGGTCTCTCTCACAGATTACCTTGATCCCGAGTTTGACAAAACCATTCTGGATTGCGTGCACCACTATCTGTTCTTGCTCAACAGAAAGCTACTCGACACAAGATCCTTCAAGACGTTCAGAACCTTCAAGGAGCCTGATGAACTTGAGAACGAGTGGAAGTTTCTGCAGAACTTGGGCTTCTACATCGATGGCGGTGGAATAGAAATCTCTGAGCAGTTCACAATTCTGACCAGTAAGCTGGTTGGAAGACTGTACACTTATGTGCAACAGCAATACCAGGGTCCTCCCACCTCTTACGATTCGAACGGAGGCCACCCCGTTCTGGACAAGCACAAGATCTTCAGGTGGTATACGGCAACAATGGAGAACTTTGGAGCTTTGAGAAGAAAATTCTTGAGATTTAGTATCTCTCTCGACAGCCATTTCCAGAATGCCCTCGTTTTCAATCTCAACAACTCCAAGATCAAGCGTTTCCTGGACCTTTTACGCAAGACGGGTCACACGTTGTTGTATACCAATGGAGTTGTTGAAAACAAGGGTTTCTACCTGGTTGCGTCTCCAAGCCTCACAGACAGGCCTATGGCCGTCTCGAGGATCTTGAAGGGAAACCACCTCGGTGTTGACTTTGACCAGATTCCAGAACACCACCTCAGTGTACTGCGAAGTTATAACGATTACATGGATTACGCTCATCCTAACTCGACTTCTGACGGATTCGATGAGGCGTCTCATGAAAATGACCAAGAGGACAGCGCAGAGTACGTTCTTGCCGTGTTCCCATCAAAAGCCATGGTGTGGGAAGGTTCAGTGACAAACTTTGAGGTTGATTCTGTTCCTATAGACGATATCACTCACGGTAAAGTGATGATGATCACGCCTGGCGGATCCACTGAGAATTTGTCGCGTGCAGAGGAGTTCTTTAGGGAGGCTGTTGAAGATACCATTGGATCTCTTGTTCAGAGACGTTGCTCCCTGCCCAGAGTGCACCATGAGATGATGAAGATCAACAGAAACTTCTTCAGGGTTTCAACGGTTGTCTTGGATTCCGTTTCGTTGGTTCGCAACCAGTGCAAAGGTATCGGTGACTGTCAGGAACTGGTGAACAACATCTTCATTTACACAAGGGATTTCGGAAGGAACTCCCTGCGTAACTTCGAAGGTGTCAAGAAGCTCACCATCGTTTTGAAGCTGATCCAGTTCTGTATTGAATGGGTCAGTTTCATCGTCGATGACTGTGTCCCGACTGATCAAAAGACTTTTAAATGGTGTGTTTTGGCCCTCGAGTTTGCCATGGACATGACGAAAGGTTTCAACATTCTCACTCTGAACGACCAGCAGTTCTACAGACTCAAAATCAAGGTTGCCGGATGTATGTCTCTTCTCATTTCCCACTTTGATATCATGGGTGCACGTTCTAAGGAGATCCAGAAACGCAGAATGCTCAACTGGAACTTGCAGAAGCAGAAGAACCCATACCTTGCCGCTAAGGATGAGGATCTTCTTGATGCACTCAGAGAGGATATCATGCGCAAGATTGCTGCTATCGAAGAACACAGACATTCTTTGCAAGAGGAGCAACAGTCTGTTGGAAGAGTTCTCGACGATACAGATACAGAGAACCAGTTTCTCACCTTTTTGGCGTCGTCGTTCTCGTCTGTGTCTATCAGGTGGCAGAAGGGTAAATTTGTCGGTGGTGGTACCTTCGGCAGTGTCTATGCAGCGATCAACCTTGATACCGGTGGTGTCATGGCGGTGAAGGAGATCAGATTCCAGGATAGCCAGTCGATCAAGACGATTGTTCCAGCCATCAAAGATGAGATGACTGTTCTGGAGATGCTGTCGCATCCGAACATTGTCCAATACTTTGGTGTTGAAGTCCACCGAGACAGAGTGTACATCTTCATGGAGTACTGCGAGGGTGGATCCCTTGCGTCCCTTCTTGAACACGGCAGAATCGAGGATGAGACGGTTATTCAGGTTTACACGTTGCAGATGCTTGAAGGTCTGGCATACCTGCACCAGTCTGGAATCGTTCACAGAGATTTGAAACCAGAAAACATTCTACTTGATCACATGGGTGTGATCAAGTTTGTGGATTTCGGGGCAGCTAAAGTGATTGCTGTCTCGGGTAAGACCCGCGATGGACGCGGTTCCCGAATGGGCAACACAGGTGCTGCTGGCAATGGCGGTAAGAAGGCAAACAGTCTGACAGGTACCCCGATGTACATGTCTCCTGAAGCCATCAACGGCAGCGGTACAGGAAAAGATGGCTCTCTCGACATATGGTCTCTTGGATGTTGTGTGCTAGAGATGGCTACCGGTAGGAGACCTTGGTCCAATCTGGACAACGAGTTTGCTGTCATGTACCATATTGCCAGTGGCCATCTACCCCAGTTTCCCACGCCTGATCAGCTTTCAGAAGCTGGTCGCAAGTTTCTGTCGCAGTGTCTCCAGATCGATCCGTCCAAGCGTTCCACTGCTGTTGAGCTGCTGAACGATCCTTGGATCATGGCCATCAGGGCCGAGGCGTTTGGAGAGTCGAGTGGGTCTCCTTCAGAAACAGCCTCTGACGCAGGCTACTCTTTATAACGGACATGCATGGTTTTTATGGATTTCTTCTTCGTTTGTTGGTTTTTCAGAGCTTGTTGTATCGTAAGAAGTATAAACCGTTAACATATAGAGAAGTGTGTGTATATAGAGAGTTGAAAAGTATGACATTAGAGTGGGTGAGGAGCGCGAGAATGAGCCTATGCAAAAACAAATAGAGAAACTTTATTCAGATCTTTATCTCAGACTCTGCTGCAAACTTGGCTGGGCTGAATCTCCAGTGTTTGCTAGGCACATCCGTCTTGAGGTCGTCTTTCTCACCCTTGAGAGTACCTGAAGCCACGTTCTTCGTGGACAGAGACGCAACATTGGCAAGCGGCACCAGTGGATCCTCTGCTCCCTGGGCAGCATTGTCAGCAGTATCCAGATCAACGAGGTCGAACCAGCGGACTTCCCATGATGTGTTGGAGTCAGACTCGGCCCTTCTCATTGCTCTCTGGTCGTTCTCGAGCTTGGACTTCTCCTGCACGATCAGGTCGTAGTCCCCCTTCTTAACAGCCTCGGCAACCTTCTGCCACGCCTTTCTCGACTCCAGTGGGTGCTGCTCCTCGAGCGGTTTCACAATGAGGTGCTGTGGCTCCGTGGAGTGTGCGTCAAAGAACACCTCGTCGCCGCCCTTGACGGAGGGCTTCGAGGAGCCTCCGTTGATACCGGACACACCAGACCACTGTCCCGAGATAGTGCGGATGGCGTTCTCCTTGTTTGCGGACGAGGCCTTGTCCTTGTAGATTCTGGCCTTGAAGGAGTTCTTCTTTCCCGAGAAGTAGCCACGGCCGGAAAACTCAACAACCGCGAGGTACCCGTTGGACGACTGGATGTACGACTTACCGTCGAGTTCCACAAATGGACTGAAGGCAAAGATGCCCTCGATGTGCAGCGGTGGAAGAGTGATGAGATACTGCTCGTCCAGATTCTTGAAGTCAAGAATGGCGTGGCCGAATTGCTTGACGTTGAGAGCTGTGCTCGACATGAAGGCACTCACGTTGTTGTAGCCTTGCAACACGGTGTTGTTCTTCTCGTTGACAACCGCGTATCCGGTGACTGGGGGGTGGTGGCTCACTTGCTCGCTGAGCAACACGGTCTCTCCGAGTCTCTTGTCCTCAGACTCATCGTCCCACTTGCCGACGAAAACCTCTCCCAAGAACGGGTTGAGCGGCTTCTTCTCGCCGCCCATGGTCTCGTTTCTGGTGCAGTACTGCGATCTCAGGGTCGAGATGAACCACTTGACGACAGCAAGCATGCGCTCGAGCGCAACATCGTCCACGCTGTCGCCCTGGATGAAGTTGGGCGCCAGCAGAAGGTCTGTGTGCTCGGCCCAGTACTGCGAGTACTCAACCTGCGACACGGGGGAGAGAATGAAGGGGGGAGCAGTCAGAGAAGACAGATCGCCGTTGTAGGAGGCGATCGACTTGATGAAGGTGGTCCACGTGGAAGCGGAGGCGGAAGCAACAGAGCTCATTTTCGTTCAGATGGAATGGAAATAACGCCGGTTAGCCAATGGATAAAAACAACAGGCGCACCCTCTTCGTTCAAGGGGGGCAAATTGCCGTCCAGTTTCCCTCGTTCAGCAGGGCTGCCATCTCGGTTGCGTGCCACTTGGCCCGCACACGAAAACAAGGCTTGTTCATTCTGGGCTTTGAGCCGTTTGTTTCCGTTCTGCTTCTCACGGTTCTGCTCGCAATATGTCAGGTATATCGAGGTCTGCTACGCCGCTGAGCCAGGTGGTGGGCGTGTCCAAGTCGGCTACGCCCCTGACCCAGGCCTCGCCCGTGCAGATGGTGCAGATGGTGCAGACGGTGCAGACGGTGCAGCAGGATACCACAACGGCGGAGAAGACGGAAAATGAGCTGCTCCAGGCAGAACAGAGCACGCTGGACGAGCTCAGGCAGATAGAACTGCTCCCGCTGCTGCTGGATCTGGTGGAGGGCCTGAAGATCGGCCGCATCTCCCCCAAGGACTTCGACAACGCCGTACGTTCCTTATTCCCCGCTCCACTCACGAGAGTCGTACTAACCAACACAGGCTGGAAGATTGCGTGTGCGTCTAGCTCGTATGCGAATGCTGCTCAACGGGGTGGACGGCCTGGACGAGTCGCACGAGTCGCGGCTTGCCACGATGAAGAACGCAGACGAGCGCATAGCCAAGAAGCGCGCGGTGCTGCAGACGTTCCGCGAGTCTGTTTCCCAAAAACTCGACGTCTGACGAGCGCTTAACACAACCCGCACACCGTTGCGGTTGACGAACACAAAAACGATTACGTAAGGGCGCAAAAAAGGTAGTGTCTGCGGCCCAACTCTTCGCCGAAGAAAAATTTCAACAAAACTCAACGGGGGATTCGCCCCCTCCCGACGCTTCTTTCTGCACCGAGCTAGTTATCTTGCGGATATATATCTAGAGTATATATAATAGACGAGCCACACACACATCCATCCATGTCGCAAGTTCCAAACCTGGGAGACCTCGCCAAGTCGGTCTCTCCTCTTGCCGGTCTGACCAGCCAATCGAAACCCGAGGCTGAGGGATTCTGGTCCTCGAACCCTCTGTTCTCATACCTCAACAACGTGTACACCTCGATCTCGGAACACCGCCAGTCGCTCGACCTCGCCAACCCTGGTACCGTCGAGAACCTCAACAAGGAGGTGACCCGTGATGTTTTCCTCAACCAGTACTTCTTCACCGGTCTCAAGGTCGACTTCAACAAGGCCTTTTCCCTCAACCCTGCGTTCCAGACATCCCACTCGCTATCGATCGGATCCCAAGTGCTCCCACCATACGCCTTCAGTGCTGTTGTCGCCAATGACAACGTTCTGTTCCAGGGAAACCTCGACAACGAGCTGAACGTTTCCGGTAGATGCCACATCAACTGGGACAAGCACAACATCTCCAAGGTTTCTCTCCAGCTTGCCCAGGCCGAGCCATCGATGGTTCAGCTCGAGCAGGACTACCAGACGGTCGACTCCTCGCTCAACTTCAAGGTTCTGAACCCATCTTTCCTCTACGAAGACAAGTTCACCGGTGTTGCTGTTGGTTCCATTCTGCAGTCTGTCACTCCAAAGCTTGCCCTTGGTCTTGAGGCTTTTTACTCCGCTCAGCCATCTGCCCCAGGTCAGTCTGCTGTTTCCTACATGGGTCGTTACAACGCCGGAGACTGGATCGCCACTGCCAACGCCGGTCTGACCCAGGGTAACTTCAACGCTTCGTTCTGGAAGAAGATCGGTGACAAGTGTGAGGCTGGTCTTGAGACTGACTTCAAGATGGGCATTGAGCCAATCACCGATGAGATGATGAGACCAATTGGTTTCCAGCCGGTTGTTGAGGGTAAGACCACCCTTGGTGCCAAGTACGAGTTCAGACAGTCCATCTTCAGAGGTCAGGTTGACTCCAACGGTAAGGTGTCATGTTTCCTCGAGAAGAGACTCTTGCCAATTCTCTCTGTTCTCTTCTCTGCCGAGATCGACCAGTTCAAGAACACCTCGAGAGTCGGTATCGGTATGCAGTTTGAGAGTGCTGGTACTGCTGAGATTGCACAGATGCAGGCTGGTTTCATCGATCAGAACGGTAACCCTGTTCCAGGAGCCCCTCCAATGGCCTGATTTTATGACTCTTTGCTGTTTCTTCTATACTTGTTATGTAATCTTGTGAATAAAAAAAACCTACATATACATCACCACCACAGAGACATTCTTGAGCGCGGTTGCTGAAGGCTGACCCTGCGTCTAACCGACTTGTAGATCTCCTCCTCGTCTAGTTGCGTATCGGGATAACTCTGTGCTGACACCATGCGTTTGTTCTGCTCCGTGACATAGGAGTACAAAACTTTGCCGCTAACGGTTCTCTGTCTGCCCAGGGTGTCCATCTCGTCGTCTGTGCCCAGCCAGCTGTGCGAATCGTGGATGTCCATGGACTGTGGAGTCAGGGGCATCTTGGAATCGAGAGACTCGAAGTTGGGTGACGGTGGAGACGCGTGAGAGGACAGTTCTGGGGTCTTGAACAGGTTGGGTTTCTTCTTGCGCTCCACGTCGAACAGATCCAGCATAGAGTCCAGCGAGTCGTTCGATCTCTGCGGCGCCAGCTTGGGGATATCCACCTCCTTGTCGAGTCCCAAACACGCAATGGAGGAAGCTATGCTCTGCACCGACGTTGACTTCACTATGGTACTGGCATCCTCTTCCTTCACCACCGTGTCGTCGTGTGTGTTTTCGTCGTCTTCGTAAAAGTTAGCGTAATCGCAGAGTCCAGCAATGACTTCTTCCAACTCAGATATCACCTTGGCATCGCTCGTCTGCAGTTTGATGTGCCAAAACCTCGACGGATTGGACAGCGTTATTATGAACTTGTTCATGTGGGTTCTCATTATGTGCGATTTGGGCAGAATGGCATATGTCACGTCCCCGCACCCTATGTACGTGACTCCGTTCAGCTTGTACACCTCCAGTCTGCCGCTAGTGAGCAGTTTGCCGCGGCTTACCGTCCTGTCGGGGCTGTGCGAGTTGTGCGATGTGACTGATGCGTTTTCGAACCTGAACAGCATCCGTTTCGAACCGCCAGCCTGTTCCTGTGTCTGTGGTTTCAGCGCTTCCTGTGTCTGTGGCTTCAGCGCTTCCTGTTGCTGCTGTCTTCTGCGAGCCAATGTTTTCTTCCGGGGAGACAGCTGAGTCAGCCTTGTGTCAGAGCTCCCGTTGAACTTACTGATCAGCCGCCGTGCCACCGACCTGTCTTCTTTCGCGTCGGCCGGCTTCAGAAGCCGATTCCTCACATCCGTGGGGGCCCTGTTTGTTCTGAGCGACATTTCTCGATGGATTTTCCGTGGCTGGGTTGCAAAGAAGGAAAAAAGATTGGGGTTTTGTTGACGCTGCGTGTTTACGCTGTCACGTCGGGTGGGGCACCCCAAATTTCGCGCTTTTTTTTTTCACGCTTGCTACGCGGTTTCTGGCGTCGGGTAATACGCTCCACGAGGCTAATGGGTTATAGGTAGATGTTATAGGAGGCTTCTATATACGTTCGTTCATTTCCCCAGGACGTGTCCCTCTCCCTGGAACGGCGTCTGTGTCGAGCTGGCCACCTGCGTCAGAGGCAGCACGGGCTCAGCCACAACCGGCTGGTCTCTCGTAGGCTTCATGGCGGCCTCTCTGTAGTACACGAGCTGCGGTGGGATCAGGCTGATGAGCGGGTCGATCTTGGCCTCGATCCACTGCACTACGGGGCTTGGTGGCTCAACCATGAAGCGGAGGTAGCCCATGCGCAGGAGGTATCCAGCCCCCAGTCCCAGCAAGTGGCCGACGAAACTCGATCCCGGAACGAGAATTGCGATCGCGACAATCATGATGAGCGGCGTGGACCACTGCGGAACGCCAAACGTGGACGTGATCGGGATGTGGACGGTGCTGCCGTACGTGACAAAGCCAATGAGCGAAAAACACCAGGCAGAAGCACCGAGAACAGCCGAGTTGGGCCAGAACAGCATGCCCAGCAGGCAGAACGGAATGGCGGTCACGGTTGCCAGCGTGTTGAGCACGATTCCACAGTGCACCGTGCCGTTGTTCCGCTCGTACTGCGATAACACGCCGATCAGCGCACCGATGTTCATGGCCAGATGTACGAATCCGGCGTGGACCAGCGGATACATCGAGAGCTTGTGGAACTCCAGGTTGTAGGGAGCCCATGGATCCAGAGCATACTTCTCCTGCAAAGGGTAGAAGAAACTGGCCAGGTGTACCACCACCATGAACGCACATAGCCCAGTGGTGAAGGCCGGAGGGATATTGCCCCCGTCGGACCAGCCGTACTTGACGATCTCGACGCAACGCTGGCTGATACTCGATAGACGGCTCATTCTTGTTTGTTTGGTAGAGAAGAGAGAGGAAGAGGAAGGCAGAGAAAAAAGGGCAGATCCCTTGGGCTCTCAAAACAGGGCTCATCTCCCAGCTCCGCACAGCCCAGTCTGTTGCACGCGATAGACGAAATTAATGTACATTAGTATACAGTTTGGTAAGAGTTTAGAAAGGGTATCTCCTGGATTCGAGCGTATTTCACCTGGGTTGGCGTATTTCACCTGGATTTCAACACCTCAACCATCTTCTCAAGCTTGGAAACATGAGATTCAACCTCCGGTGCGTCGCGTTTGAGCTTCTCCAGCTCCACAAGAGACTCCTCGAACTCGCGTTCGAGCTCGGACAAATCCGGCACTGCACTCTCGGTCTCCTGCTCCGGGTGCTGGGCTATCTCGGCCTCTATCTGTCTCTGCTGCTCCTGCACCTTCGCCAACTGCTCGCGCGCCAGTTGCTGAACCTGCACCGGTATGCTCCTCCTGTACCCCGTGACCCTGATGGTCTGGCCCTCCACCTCCTGGTACAGCTCTCTCATCTTCCCCTCGAGTGCAAAGTCGATGGGCTCGATCTTCTCGTTCGAGTCGCTCAGCAGATCCGCAAGGCTCCGTGTCTGCTGCTTCGTGTCCTCGGCAATCACCATGGACTTGCGTGCTCCCTCGAACAGCTCGTCCACAAACTCCGTAACCAGCAGCTTGACCTGGCGGTTCAGCACGTACGAGTCTCCCCCCACCTTCGTGTCGGTGTGTCTGCTGGCAGCCGCCAGCGCCTGCGACCGCAGATACCGCACATCGTCGACGCCTATCTGTATCTTGTTCGACATCCAGCCAATGTATGTCCTGTTATAAAAAAAACACAACTCGCGGATCAGATCCACAACAAACAGGAAGGCCGTTTTGACAACACAGCCGGACGGGGGTTACCCGGTCAGAAACTGCGAAACTGCTGCCTGAGCCACCAAGGGGTTTGGAGACACCACACCGGGCCAGAGGCTCTCTTCTTTGTGTGAATCATCCCATTGCCTCTCTATATTCAGAATGTACGTATCTGCGTGTGCGAGTGGGAGTGCGTTACTAACAGCCAAGGTCGTCGCTGGACTTTGTTCCTCCGTTTGCCCCCTTCTTGGGGTTCGCAGGGTACGTTCCAATCACCAGGTTGCCAGTCGGCACTAACTAACCCTGAACAGATGCTGTGCAGCCATGGTGCTGAGCTGTGCGGGTGCTGCCATAGGTACTGCTAAGTCCGGCATAGGTATCTCCGGTATAGGTACTTTCAAGCCAGAGCTCATCATGCGTTCGCTGATCCCGGTGGTCATGTCTGGTATTCTGTCCGTGTACGGTCTGGTCGTTGCCGTGCTCATAGCCGGTGGAATATCGCCCCAGGATTACTCTCTGTTCAACGGATTCATGCATCTGAGTTGCGGGCTGTCCGTTGGGTTTGCGTGTCTCGCCTCGGGATACTCAATCGGTATAGTTGGTGACGAAGGTGTCAGACAGTTCATGCACCAGCCCAAGCTGTTTGTGGGAATAGTGCTCATCCTCATCTTTGCCGAGGTGCTCGGTCTCTACGGAATGATCATAGCCCTCATTCTGAACACTAAGGGTTCTGGTTGATCCCCTCTCTACATAGTCGCAAATCTAGAACAAAAAAGGATCAAAAAGTTATCTAGGCGGTAACGTCCATGGCATCTGGATTGGACGCGATCTGCACCTTTCCATCGTTGCCGATGTACTGATCGCTGAACTCGTCCAGAAACTGAACAGACCTGTCGCTGTCCAAGAACAAAAGATAGCCTCTCTTGATGCACTCGGTGGTGACAACAGAGCTGCGCTTCTTGACGGCTATCTGGTTGGCAACGGCTATCAGATTGCTGGCGTAGCGCAAACTCGTCTCGGAGCCGATCTTGGTCAACAACGCAAGTGCACCGGAGTCCAGCTCAACCTCTTCCTCCTGTGCTCTGATGGACAGAATCTTGCCAATCTCTGCCTCGTTGTATGGCTCGGTGCGGATGATGATCGTACGATCGAGCAGATCGGCTGGCAGTCCGTGTGGAGACATGTAGTTGGTTCCCCTGGTCTTTGAAATACCACGGTTGGTTGCCATGATAACGATTGGTGCGAACTCATCTTCCAAAGCACGGTTTATGAAGGAGAAACACTCAATGTCAAGCATGTGGACCTCATCGATGAACAGAACACCTGGTGAAATCTCGGCCTTGCCCTCTTCTCTCCACTCTGCAACTTTGGTGTTGATCTGGTCGCGGACCTCTGGTCTGATTTCGCCGGTGTCTCCCGAGAACAGAGCCAAGAATCCTTGTGAACGAGAGTTGATGACGTCAATCTCGTGCAGAGATACCGTGTGAACAACCTCCTTGCGCTTCTGGAGCTCTCCCTCTGGACACTGCACAAACTTGGTGTTTGGACCCATGGCATCGTAGTCTCTGGCTCTGGTGTAAGATCTGCCGAGCTTTGTGATCTTGCCGCTTGCCTTGTCGATTGAAATGATGTCTCCAGCCAGCACCTTCTCCTTCTGAAGACCATCGATCATCTTGTTTCCCAGCTCGTATATCGTCTCCATGTCTGTTGTTCTGATGGTGAGCTTTCCCTGTTTGTGGCCACCGGTGATCGATCTGTCAATCTGAATCTCGACAACCTCACCTTCGATTAGCTCAGTCTCCTCCTTAATCTTGATTCCGATGGACTTGCGGAACGCCTGTGTGAGAGCCTCGGTCTTGGACAGCTCGAGCGAAAAGATCTCAGAAGCTGCCAGGGCAGTGAATGGCACCTCGGAACCGAGAGACTGTGCAATGGCAGTGGCGATGGCAGTCTTTCCGGTGGACGGAGGACCAGCCATCAGAACAGCACGGCCAGCAATCTTGCCAGCCTCGATCATCTTGAGGATGACGCCGGCAGCCTTACGGGCCTTGAGCTGACCAACCATACCCTGAGAGGCCTCTCTTGGCTGGAGCTGGTCGTCTAGACCAAGACCGGAGATGTGAGAGTGTGCTGCAATCAGCGACAACCCTTCGGCCTCCTTGTTTGGATTGGACGTTGTTATGGACTGCCGGGTTAGTAATGCTACCACACGTCTTCGGTGATCACACTTACCATATTGATTGTTCAACGATACCTGATGGAAGAGGAAAACGGAGGACACACGTTAACAAGGGGAAAATTCGATTCTGGTGATGGTCGTGTGTGAGCTACGTGTGCTGGCTAAAGCCGTAACAAGGGGCTTCAACAGGCCAATGTGGCCTTTCCCGTTGATCACCGCGCATAGAACCACCCAGCATGTCGTTTCTCGCGGAGTGTTTTGGGGCGTGTATTCCGTGTCTGTCCGGAACGCCGCTGCTGCGGATAAACAACACAAACTACAAGATCCTGCGTCTTCTGGGAGAGGGAGCATACTCGTATGTCTATCTGGTGCAGTCTGGTGACGGTGGACTGTACGCCCTGAAGAAGATACGGTGTCCGTTCGGCAACGAAAACGTCAAGAGCGCGATGAAGGAGGTGGACAACTACAAGGAGTTCAACTCCCCGTACATAATACAGGCCATCGACTCGAGCATAGTGCAGGAGCAGGACGGCTCAAAGACGGTGTACATTCTGCTGCCGTACTTCCAGGACGGGTCTCTCCAGGATATCATCACGAAAAACGTGGTCAATTCGCAGCAGATGCGCGAGGAGGACGCAATCAGCCTGTTTGTCGGTATCTGCCGCGGGGTGCAGTCGATGCACAGACACCATCTGCAGAACAAGTACACGATGGAGCCCGTGGAGCCAGACGATGCCGAGAGCGCTACCGAGTCGCAGATCCTGCTGCGCAACGACCCAACCGAGGACGAAGACCCGTTCAGTGATGCACATGCTGATGGAACAGAGCTCACGGAAACGGTGAGTTTTGCGCATCGCGATATCAAGCCTGCGAACATCATGGTTTCCGCCGACGGACTGCCCGTGCTGTGTGATCTAGGATCGTGCAACAAGGCACAGATATCCATCAAGAACAGGGCACAGGCCATAACGGTACAGGAGCTGGCTGAAGAGCACTGTACTCTTCCGTACCGTGCACCCGAGCTGCTGGATGTCAAAGTGGGAGACGAAATCGACGAGAGGATAGATATATGGTCTCTGGGATGTACTCTATATGCACTGCTCTACGGATATTCTCCCTTTGAGCGCGAGGAACTTGAAAACGGAGCAAACATCAACCTGGCCATCAGCTCAGGCATATACTCCTTCCCACAGACGCCCGCGTACAGCGACGGTGTCAAGGATCTGATACGGATGTGCCTGGAGATAGACCCCCACGAGAGACCAGGCATAGAGAGCGTCATGTCGGCGGCTCTGAAGCTCAACCACCAGGTTAGCGAGTAGATAAAGTGGTAAATATGAAATTCTGTGTTTGGCCGGAGATTTCACGTGGGCCAGAACCCGCCTCATCGGAAACCCAACACTCTTCTCCTCCACCCACACACAACACGCAAGGCCCAAGATGGCTTCCAGGTCGTACCAGAACATAGTGTCCATGCCAGGATGGAACGACTGTCCGGTGATCATACCCAAGAAGAAATCCAAGCCGATTTCCTCGAGGGCGCCGTCACAGACATCGATATACCAGACGCCACCTCGTTCGACGTCGCAGGTCAACCTGGCAGAGCCAGAACCAAAGCAGTCTGAGCAGCCAAAGCAACTAGAACAGCTAGAAGACCAAGACCCAGAGGTGTCAATAGAAGAAGCCCAGAGTGAGTGGGAGAGGGTTACACAGCTAGAGAACGGTCTCTCTGAGAAAGAGTTCAGGTACCACAGCGACAAGATCAGAAACGCCCTGCCCAAGCTGTCTCAGCGACACGTGGCCTTCCTGAACAGGCTGCTCAGGGCTGGCATGCCCAAGGAGAGTCTGAAGGAGGAGTGTGTCACCTTCATGATGCAGAACGACGGAGCTACGTGGTGTCTGTCAGCGCGTAAGATTCTAGAGAACGTCATATAGGCTTCTATGTACAAATCATTTTTTCAGCAGGTAGCTGTTGTC
Organism: Kuraishia molischiana; assembly: GCA_024271875.1. NCBI lineage: Eukaryota > Fungi > Ascomycota > Pichiomycetes > Pichiales > Pichiaceae > Kuraishia > Kuraishia molischiana. Next base: position 160,399 of record JANBXH010000005.1, read on the forward strand.
CAGGATCTCCTTGGCCTGGTTGATCTTCATGGCCATGTACGGAGATCCTCCCTTGTCCGGGTGGTTCTGTATCATGCACCGTCTATGCTTGGCCTTGAGCAGCTTTGTGTCCAAGTGGAAGATCTCGTCCTGCGATACACCCAGTATTAACAGCGCCTCGTCTTCGCTCATCTTGCCCCTGAACCCGCCAGGGTACAGGTCAAACTCGGGTCTGTACCTGGCATCTCGGGGCCTGGGCTTGGTGGATATCCCGTTCAGAGCAGCAATGGCGCTGGGGGAGAGTCTCTGGTACCGTATATACGCCTGTATCCCGGACTTCAAAGTCAGTGCAGCAATGGTCACGCCCGCACCTATGATCAGCGGCAACACCTGGACACGTTAGATTATCCCAGTACACCGCGTGTGGTACTTACCATGTTCCCTGGGGAAGAGACGGGGAGAGGAGGTGGTGACGATTTCTCTGCGGCGATGAGCTTGTCCTCTTTTCTTCCTCCTCCTCTTCTTCTTCCGCGCTGGCCTGTCGGAGCATGATAGACAAGACAATATGGCTGGTTGTGTGCATATGCGGCATATATGCGTCCTTTATCAGCTGGGCACTGCTGTTTGAGCGGATCAGCACGCGCGGATACGGCCCGCTGGAGGACGAATTCTTCAAGGCACCGCTGTTGATCAACTGTGTCCAGTCTCTCTTCGCGTGCATCATCGGATCGGTCTACCTCAGCATCAAGACGAGGCGGTTCCAGACCCCGTTCCACTTTCTGCGAGGCGGTCTGCTACGCGACTTCGCAACCATAGCGGTCACGCAGACGATCTCGTCGCCAATCGCGTTCTGCTCGCTGTCGCATGTGAGCTACCTCACGTATCTCCTGGCCAAATCGTGCAAGCTCATCCCGGTGATGATGGTCCACAAGCTGGTGTATGGCAAGAAGTTCCCCGTGTTCAAGTACGTCGTCGCGGTCTGTGTGTCTGTGGGAGTTGCCGTTTTCACACTGGGTAACGCATCCTCGAAGCACTCGAACAACGACGGTAGGACTCTCCTCGGCATGGGCTACCTCATACTCTCTCTGTTCATGGACGGGCTCACAAACTCCACGCAGGACAACCTGTTTAAGCGCCACAAGGGTGTAACGGGTGCACACCTCATGGCTGGTCTCAACCTCCTCACGTTCGCCATGTCGGCCGTCTACCTCGTGCTGTTCACCTCCCAGGTCCAGGACTCGGCCATGTTCATCGCCGTGTACCCGCAGGTCTTGCACGACATCCTGCTGTTTGCCGTTCTGGGCTCGTGTGGCCAGATCTTCATCTTCATAACCCTGGAGAAGTTCGACTCGATTGTCCTTGTCACGGTCACCGTCACGCGCAAGATGCTCTCGATGCTGTGCAGTGTGTTCCTGTTTGGCCACGAACTGACCGGTCTACAGTGGCTGGGGGTTCTCTGTGTGTTCGGAGGTATCGCCGCAGAGTCGCTCAAGGGCAAGAAGAAGGTACAGTAAGATATAGAGTCTTAGGGTTATACAACCTCTATTTATGACAGATATAGAAACGTTCAGCATATCCCTCGCTGAGGATTAGTCCCACGGTAAAATGAAATGAGAGCGAAAGAGGAACTCGGAAAGACAGGATGAGAAGTAAAGACAACGAGCGGAAGGTGTGTTATGCATTTTGTTGTGGATTAGAGGGGAAACAGGAGGAAAAATGCAGGAGATTCATCTCAGTGCCAGCTGTAGAAGACACTTTGCGGCACCGATAGAAGAAGGTGTCGATAGCAGTCTGCTGGGACTGGACATGAGCTGTGTTTCATCCTGGTCTAGAGTTGTATCGTTATGCTTCCTGACAGGAGTGACAAGTTCAGAGTCCTGCAGGATTGTTGCGTTTGGAGAGTTGCGCACAAGATCGGAGATCGAGGGAAGTGCAAGATGGCCTGAGTTGTGGGACAGGTTGGGTATTGGTGGTAATGTGAACCTTGGTGTTGGCTTCAACTTGTGTGAAAATTTGGACGGAGAAGACGAGCTCAAGGATGAATTGGGAGTTGGCAGTTGCAGAGTTGGTGGGAGCATCTGCTTGGGCTGGTCCTTTCTCTGCTCAACTATGTAGTCGAGGAAACTCGTTGGTTTCTTGTTGTTGACAGAGCGCTGGAACACAGGTGTGCTCGAGGCCAGAACCTGGTTGTGTTCTCTCTGGTATTTGGCATTGGCAACCTGTTGTGTGAATGGGCTATCCAGCTCGCTGATCGGCTTGGCATGCTGGTTTGTCTTTACCTTGTAAAGCGCAAACTTCAGCCTGGTCTTCAGCGCCTGTGCGTAGTCCACGCTCGATCTGTCCAGCTTGGTTCTCTTTGGTACTTTACCCACACGTTTTCCCTGCAGGTTCAGCTGGTTGGAGCCAATCGTGGACAGAGGAATCCTGTGTACCGGCTGTGGTTGGGTGGTGGTCATGGTTTGTTTGGTAACGAGGAGGAGAAAAAGAAGAGAAAACAGAGAAAGAAACACCTTTGTCGTGGTTCTCGGGCGAGGAGGCATTGATTCGGTCCTTTGTTTATTATTGCCTTTCCGCTTTCGGCCGGCGCGCGCCTCTTGCAGGTTTTTTTAGAAACCGGCCTCGTTTGGATTTTTCGCGTGGAATATTCGAGCTAGACTCGAGTATGTTTTACGGTGGTATTTATACAATCTATAATGTCATTTTTGACCAAGTCTTCTGGGTTTTGTCTCACGATTTGATGCGAAAAAGACGCACGAAGAGGCGGTAAGCGTGGGCGTGTTTTCCACACTTTGCAAAAAATTGAGCGTCTCCGGGGTAACCTCATCAAAATGTATTGTTATTATTTCTCAGAAGTCAAGAGATGCAACTATTTCCCTGAGAGGAGTATGATAGGTATCGTTGATACTGGCTCCGTCTCCAGCGGCTATTCTGAGAACAAGTTCGTTCAAAGCTGCGGATCCGAGGATATCAACGTGTTCGGCGGTCTTTGCTCCTCCTCTGATGTCGAACCTGTCAGGCTCGTGTTTCATCTCCACAACTGTGACTCTGCTGTTGCCTGGGTTGTATGGGTTACCTGGCTCTTTCCACTTGTGGCACATGGAGTGCGTCATCAGAGCCACCGTTCCGTCTCCGTCAACCTGCAGCACAGATCCCTCTTTGTTGGACTCGATGGACACGTTGAGTTTGCTGACGTCTTTGTTGGTTTCTTCCTGGTAGTGGTATGCTCTTTCTGTAGGGTTTCCAACTCCGTAAAGACAGTAGATCTTCATGTCGGGGGCATTGGGCAGTGCCACCTCCAGCGGGTTGGACCACTTGCTTGGGTCTTTCTCGTTCAGCGCTAGCTGTTTAGGGTTGGTGGTGACTCCGTAAGAGTACTGCTCCTGAACACGGTTCTTGAACCACTCTGGAGACTGGTCTAGCAAAAACTCGATACTCTCGGCGACGGTGAGGTTCTTGCTGGAGTACGCACCGACCTCCTCGTCAAAAGTGATGAACTGTCCCAGACTGCGTGTTTCCGTGCTGTTGGGTTTCAGAATATCGTCGGGGGCATGTGTCAGGTTACCCCAGATCAGATCTCCTCCCTTGGGGAACATCGATGGGACTCCTCCAAACGTACGCACCATATCGAGTCTCTCCCTTCTGCTGAAGAATTTCTCCAATCCCTGAACGGCAAGTGCGTTGAGCTGAACGGTATCCTTCATCTCTCCAGACATGAGAGCCACAATGGCCTTGGGTGTTCCGAGAACACTTCCAGAGATGTCAACGTAAGCCTCAACATAGTCATTGACCCATGAAGGTCCACCGTTACCAAAATGCTCACCCTGCGCCTCTACCCATTTCAAAAAGTAAAAAACAACTTGGGATCCCATCGAGTGCGAGACCAAGATGGCCTTTTCGCCCGTCTGCTGTTTGAAAACCTCAATCTGCGACTTCAACTTTGTGAAAAATCCGTCGCGTCTCTCCAGATCGAGGTATGCCAAACGCCAATCGTAGCCTGCGCTCAGCATGTTCTCCGGGCCGTACCCTATCACAGCCAGATTCTGCAGCACCTTGTTCCAGATCCAGTAGCCGGTCATGAAGTAGTCAGCAGCGTCGAATCCCTGTGCAGCACGTAGCTTGATGCCTTCAGGGTCCAACCCAGTCTCAGGATCAAGCATGATGTGTTTGAGCCAGCATGTCTTGTCCAGCACCATGGTCCGGATCATGTAAAACGATCCCCACAGTCTCTTCCGGAAGTGAGGCTCTGAGGGACACTCTTCTGTTCCCTGTAGGGACCAAGACTCCAGCCCCGTGGAGATTACTCCCGGAACCATGACAACCGGGTGTTTGGAGCCGTATCCCTCGGTTCTCAGCTGTTTACCAACCGCAAACGACTCGGAAGACCCACGCAGGTTCTCGTCGTTCCCGTGCGCGTTGATGGCCGCCTGCATCGACGCGGGCAGCATCTCCTGCCAGTCCTCCCAGTAGTTGGTGAACGAGTCAAAGTTCACCAACTTATCCAGATCGGGGAAGATTGGCGAATCCATCTGCTTGTGCCCGAAGTACGCGGCCAGCATGCATCCGATTGCCGTTCCGAGAACGAACACGATTCGCTTGGAGGAAAGAAGACTCTTCTTATCGACAATCTTTGCGCCTGTGGCAACGGCCTTTCCGGAATCGTCTTGTGTCACATCCACCTCGACCACCTTAGGCGTTTTCTTTGTCTCTTTGGAGCCCCTCTTTCTAGGCGGCATCTTGGTGAAATTCGAATTCGGTTCAAAAACGCTCGCCTCACTAACGTCCAACTAGAGCACAATAAATCCAATCCAAGGGGATCCTCGCGGTGAAACGCAGCTTTGGTCTCCAGGTCGGTCGTGCTTCGAACAAAGCTGGCGTTTCTGTGATGTGCGCGGCTCAAAAAGATGACACAATGCGATAAGGGGGCAAACCTGCCTTGTTCCGCGTTCTCTCTGGCTGTCTTCTCCAGCGGTATCACACTTCAGACGTTATCATGTTGAGATCCACGCTGCGCTCCTGGAAAGAGTATTTGACTCCCGTATCGCACGAATCCACGTTCAGAACCAGCGGCGAGATTACGCCTGAGGAGTTTGTTGAGGCAGGCGACTACCTTGTTTACAAGTTCCCCACGTGGCAGTGGTCTCCAGCGCCAGAATCCAAGCGCAAGGAGTTCCTGCCTCCTGACAAGCAGTTTCTGGTGACCCGCCACGTTCCCTCTTACATAAGGTGTTCAGACTACCTGGACGAGGACAAGGCCGACGAAGACGACGAGGTCGTCATTTCCGGAGACGAAGACGAAGGATGGACAGCAACACACCACCAGTCCTATACGCGCAAGCACTGCACTCAGCAACAGGAGCGCAGACATTCGGCACAGTACGAGTCTCTGAAAGAAGCAGACGACGAACCTGAGAACAACGACATCGATGAGCTGATCGATGAAGACGCAGAGGGAGGGGCGACTGAGCCCATGCCAGAGGACGTTTTCGTCAACGGGCCTATTGATCACAGGGTCCGGTACTACGACTTATACGTTGGTTACTCGACGTCATACCGCGTTCCAAAGATGTACCTTGTCGGATTCGACCACAACGGAACGCCACTCGCGCCGGACCAGATGTTTGAAGACATATCGAGCGATTACCGCAAGAAGACCGCCACCATCGAGAAGGCTCCGTTTCTGTCCAACACCATGTCTGTGTCAATCCACCCGTGCAAACACGCTACGGTCATGAAGGTGCTCATGAACCGTGCTGCCAAGGCTGCCAGGGCCAAGAACTCCTCCGATATAACCAAGGGAGTGGCCAAGCTGGGACTGGCAGACTCCGAGGGAGCAGAAGAGGAGGACTGGGAAGACGTTGAGAAGGACAGCGAGGTTGTTCGTGTGGACCAGTATCTCATTGTGTTTCTCAAGTTCATATCAAGTGTCACTCCAGGTATAGAGCACGATTATACCATGGATGCATTCTAAACTAGCCGTTTTTCTGACCTATTTCTGTTATCTCTGGTGTTTATACAACTATCATTTCGTTGTGTTTAGTAGAATCACGTGACGTGATCGGGTCGGTCGAGTGTCTTCTGAGGAGAGGTGGTGTTTGCCCCCCCCCCCCCCCCCCTTTCTTGTACGTGTTCGGCATAACATGACGATCACACACAGAATAGCGGTATTGCTCGATGGATCGGACGTTCAATCAGCTTTGGACGGTACGAAACACGATTCGTCCAAAGTGGAAATACCCAAGATAACCTCATCGAGGCAGGACACGCTACGGTTCACCAGCGACGATGATATCTTCCACACCGATGAATTCGCTAAATGGACCTCCAAACTCGACAAACTGGACATATCCTACAGCTCGGGGGGCGACAGAGATCCCATGTTCGATCTGTACACCAGCTCCGGTCTGTATGTGTACCTGACCCCACGCACAGACACACAGTCGGTCAGTTCGCTCGCAGAAGAGATCTTGAGAGATCTGGGACTGGAAGCCGGTCCACTGAAGTACATAGTGACTCCCACGGGTGTGAAGATCAGAGTTGACGCTGACGACGTTGCCGTTCAGCGGTGGCTGAGCACCATGTACTCGACATTCACAAACATGTCGCTGAGCTCACACGTTGACGAGTTTGTATTCCACCTGGGCGAGGACGCCTCTCTGACGTTCACGTCGTTCAACTACTCGGGAGAGTCTGTGGTGCCATTCACGGCCGGTGTCAAGCGCGAGGTTGGTGTTTTCGAGAAGAGCGAGCGTGCCAACACTATAGATCACTACTCGCTCTCGGGAATGAGGTACACCGCCGAAGAAGCCAAGAAGACCATGCTCATGTTTCAGAGACCGCACCGGCTCGTTCCCGGAGTTGAGTTTGAGACGAGGCTCGTCAACGTCCCGAGCATGCATCCCGTGCTCAAGCTAGACATATCGGGTGAGCTACAGGAGCCACTACGTTTCGTTGATGGACACGGGAAAATGGGATCCATGTGCGAGCTGTTCTATCACGTTGACATGCCCAACTACGTGTTCTGGGACCGGTACCAGCTGAAATGGCAGGAGGACGTCAGGCTGATTGGACTCTGGGGCGACACCAATCTCGAGAACCCGCAGTATGCGGGGAATCTGGGGTACGGGTCGGACGCACTGTTCGCGATAAATGGGAGCGTTGAAATTCCCATGCATTCGCGGTACGCCAGGCCCGGCGAAACCGTCCACACAGAACTGCCTCGCGGAGATATGTTCTGGGCGTGCGATTTGAAGATACCGCTGGAATACGTTGCTGCTGGAGAGGCGCATAGTCCCATCGAGCTCGAACAGAAACAGGCTAAACTCGACATGTTCCAGAAGGAAATAGACGTGTTGTCGCAATCTCCGTTCGAGGTGGCTCAGCCGTTCGGCTATGCCTCGTATTTCGAGCCCGAGACAGTCTTCTACCACATCCACAGCGCCAACTACTCGAGCACCGTGCTCACAATCCCCACGGCACACGAGAGCGACTACGTGGCCATCAAGACGGCCACCTTCGCCATCGTGATTGTGTCGTTTCTGTATCTGGTGAGGAGTGTCCTGACCAATTCCAAAACTAGAAGGAATTAGCCGAATTTGGCACCGTGCGATGAGGTGAAACGGTCCGAAACGGTCTCGGGAGGACTGGCTCGTTAGACACACAAATGAGAGAGAATCGAGAGCGGGAAACGGGCATATAGCGCAAGACTGAACTGGCCAAGGGTCCCGCACAGGTTGAGTGTTTACATCGTGGACTAACTAGGGTTTCCTAGCGACAAAACCGACCTCCCGCGAATTAGACGGAGAAACGATTAGGCCGTTAAATATCCTAGTTAAAAAAGGAGAGCCGAGGTTTTTCCCGGGCTGGTCTCAACGTCATATGTACTATCCGAGTTTAAACGAGAAACAGCGGCGTCTGATCTCCTCGGGACGAGGTTTTTTTTTTTTTCTTCGCGTGCTGGTGCGTCGTATATCCGCTTCGCTCTCCTCGCCGTATATGCGCAACCTGGTCCGTATTCCGCTCGGCGGCCAAATGATACCCTAAACTAGACCTCTGTTAATGGAGCCAATTCACATATTTACATATATCTAAAAGAGGCACATTGGGGTCAATCTAACTAGATCTATCTAGTGTCTAATGGAAGACAAATTGTCCCCCATTTCAAGAATCAGGGGAGCAGCCTCCCCGTCTCATTAAAGCAGGAAACTTTTTTTTTTTGTTATATCCAAATTGCCATTAAGAATAGAGGGTTTAATTACCTATATATATATAGAATTGCTCTTATTCTTCTTCCCTCTCATTCAAATCTTCGAAGACAAATCATCTGACGGCCGTTTTCTTGCCTTCGGTTCAGCCTTTTTTTCTCTGCTTGACACCTGAAACTGTGTGGTGCCTCCCGCCTACTTTCCTGCCTCCTCCCTTTCCGAGAAAAGGAAAAATTTATTTTTAAATTTTGGTTGAAACCTTTGCACCTCTTCACCCCTTGCCAGCCTTATCCCTCTCTTCTTCCCATCATCTTCTCTTCTGATATTACATGTCAATCTGAGAAGTCCGGATTCACCAGTCACATATTGTTGCATAATGTATTCGCATAGCGATAGGGGTCATGGGCTGTCTGCCCGGAGAGACTCTTGCACCTCTCTGGCATCGATGGCCAGCATGCCGACGTCTGTGTCGTCGAGGAATCTGGCCACGGATTCGCTGCTGACGATAGACGATCGGTTTAAGCGAAAGCCACGAACACAGCAACACCAATTACACCAGAGAAGATCGAACTCGATGACGAACATTCCGTCGGCTGTGCAGCCCAGACAGCACCAAATGAGACCACCACGCTCGGTGCCATCCAGCCCTGTGGTGCAGAGCGAGTACTACTTTCCGAACGGTGAGGTGTTCAGACCACGTCAAAATCCCAAGAGAAGGACCAACAGACCTAATAAACTGGAACACTTCAACTCCATGCCCAACCTTGCTGGGTACTCCCAGCAACAACAACAGCAGCAGCAACAGCAACAACAACAGCAACAGATATCGAGACAGCAGTCTGTGAGGTCTGCGAGATCCGTGAGGTCCATGAGACCGCCTCCTCGTCCGGCACACCTCAAGATAAACACCCAGATTCCAAAGGAGGACGTCGAGGAGTTTCCGCAAAAACGTCTTTCCAACGCATCTTCCTCTTCAGAGCACCACGACGCTTCGGTGTCCTCTTCCTCTGCAGCTTCCATCTCTGCGCTGAACTCGTCGTCGAGCCCCAGCCCTTCCCGCAACACAGAAACGCCTGTGTCTTCGATAAACAACGATGATACGTTTACCAAAGAACCAATCGTGGAGATCCCCCTCCCTGTGCAGGAAACAGTGAAGGAACCAGAGAAGAAAAAACAGTCTGGACTGAAGAGGTTCCTGTCAAAGATATTCGGCTCGAAGGAAAAGACTCCGCAGGTGCAGAAGAGATCGAGCATGCTGTCGCTGAGACGTTTGTCGAGTGCACCCAAACCGGTTTTGAAGAAGTCCATGTCCCAGCCAAACCTCACCGCTTCCGCATACACGCATGCTACGCTTGCTCCTCCTCCTGTCATACAAGAGGAGGACGAACCATCGCTGTCCACGGACACCACGGACGAGGATAACGACGATGTCCACAGCTTTGAAATCGGAGACGACTGCGACACCAAGCTGGAGTCTCTCGGGAAGTTCGAGATTGACTTTGAGAAAACGTTGGCTGAGATGTCACCACCTGTTGAGTCTATCGAAGAAGAACCAGAGGATCCAGAGGATCCAGAGGAACTCAATGAACCAAAGGAACCGGAAGTCATCTTTGCTTCGGTGGTTGACGGTATCGGAGAGACATCCTTCCCAGATCTGGCAAAGGAAGATCTCGGACAAACTCGCAGACTCTCTCTGAAGAAGAAGAAATCTATGGAACGTAAAAAGTCCATAAGCAGATCGGATACAACCTCTTCGAACAATTCGGCACATAGCTCTGTTCTCACCGCGCGGTCGTTGGGCATGTCCTTGGAGTTGGAAAGCCACGAGATAAACTCCTTCGATTACCACTCGAGGTTGAAGGAAAACCACAGGGAAGAAACGCAGGACCTGGATATCGTTATAGTCACCACCAATACGATAAAGAGGCCGAACACAGGATTGTCGGTCTCTAGAAGCTGTCTTCGCTCTCCATCTTCTGCATCTCCAAAGACAGTGTCTTTTTCGAACAGCGTTTATCTCAACGATACCTATTCCTACACTCTCTATGACAGGTTCAACCTTGGTCTCAAGCAGAATTACCAGAAGTTGTCAGCCACTCCAAATATGATCAAGGATATAAGGATGGAGCTGAACAACTTCAAAGCAACTATGGATGTTCACGATTCTTCAAGACAGTACACACAGTTCTTCCATGCATAATGTGATTATAACTCTCTTCGCCTTTCTATATACATGTTTGCATTTTATCTAAACTCCAACATCACATTGACAACAGTCAGTAAACACCACCATGAGATCGCCAATGCTCCAATCTTCCTCGTAATCACCCATTCGTTCCTCGGTATGACCACTATGTAGAACACCAGAATCATCAGGAGGCCAGCACAGCTAATGAACAGGTTAGGCTCGATGGTGAACTTCAGTTTGCTCGAACCGTCCTGGCGTCTGAGGATCACTATCAGGCCGTTGAGACCTATCCCGAGCATGATGTACAGCAACGGCGTTCCAAAACACGCGCTGAGCCCAGTCTGCGGGGTACCCAGGGATGCCAGTGCCGTGTTGGAGATCAGATCTCCCACCGAGTTGCCGAGAGCCAAAACCGTGAGACCCAGCATTCCCTCGTCTATACGATACACCACACCCATGTTTTTCAAAATTCGGATAAGCTCGGTGGACAGAAGGGTTATCCAGACAAGACACACGATGAAGCCAATCAGAGAAGATATGAACCTTGATACTCCACGCGGTATAGTCCTGGTAAATGCAAGATGCAACACGCACAGAGACACGGCTATGCTTGCAGCGTAGGACACGTCGAAATCATAGGCGTACGCAACGATCAGTGGAGCAAACAAGATCTGAACGGTGAACAGGTTCTTGAGCACACGCACATCGGCATCGCATTCGGTCTCTTCGAGTGAAACGGGGATCGTCAGTCTCAGCGGGACGAGAAATGGAATGCTGAATACCGACAGACTCGACTCCAGCGGCCTTTCGCCAAAGTCAACCTCGTAGACCTCCGGGACGATGGCGCTGGTCATGCTTGGCTCATGGATCTCTACTCCAAAGTAGTCCTCTCGCTCATCCGGCAGATTTGTCACGATCCGCAGTGGTTTGTTGTTGTCTTCTGGAGGAGAAATGGTTATCTCAGGTACCTCGTCTATGGGCTCGTTGATGTTCTCCCTCGAACTGCGGCGTTCGTCCCCCTCACGCATAGCCAGCCTAAGCGAGTCGTAAAGGGATAGTTTCGAGTTGCCAGTCTGTAGTGCGTGAACATTGTTCTCAAACTGGATCTCCTGTGTTGCCGACAGCCGTGATGAAGTGGACATGGCGCTGTTTGGTGAGTGCGGTGACATTTGTCTGGAGATAGGCCTCAGGTACGGTGGCATAGCCGTGGTGAAGTCCATCTCGTCGCTCCGCTGAGTGCGCTCTTCAACCGGATCCTTGCGCAGGATGACAAACACCACGTAGCACACGTACAGCACAATCATGCTGACGCACTCGTACACCTTGAGCTTGCCATCGTGCAGGAAGTAGAACGAAACCACCAGCAGGAAGAAGAAAAACACAATGTCACGGGTGAATTCGGCACCGTTGACCTTGAAAGGCTTCACCACTGCCATCATGCCTATGACCACGGTGCACACAAACGTGGCAGAGCCAATGAGCTCGCCTATCGCGAGTGCCGCAGACTCGGACTTGAGCGCGGCGTATGTGGAGAAGAGATCCGGGGTCCCGTTTCCCAGCGACAGCAGGGTGGCACCGGCAATGCGCTCGTTGAAGCGGAATATGTGCGAGAGGTGCTTCAGGTTGGGAACGAGAAAATGGCTGGCCACTATGCCGAGCGTGAAGAATATGAGCATCACCAGGAGCAGAAACTCCGCAGATATGGCGAATTTCAGCGTGTTTGTGAGCCAGGGGATGGTGGTGTCGCTCGTGGTGCAGTAGTAGAACTTGGCATACTTGAAGTTGTTGGGATCGCAGTGGTTCTCCACGTACTGGCACACGTCCTTGCCCTGTGCGATCCCCGGCGGTATGACGCATGTGTCTGGATTGGCCACCAAGCTGGAATTCCAGCCACCCGCGGGTGTGTCTAGTCCGCACACCGCCGTGCAGAAGACGCACAGGCAGAGCAGCCACCTGTACCAGATCATGTTTCCGTTCATCCAGAGAATGCACGCAGAAGAAACGCGCCAGTTCCAGGAGAGAAGCAACTCGGCTGCAGCCACAGGGAAAAGAGGCCCAGAAAAGGTCGTGTGAACGATTACAACAGGCTTTATTTGGTTGTTTTTACGTGCGACTCGCCGCCGCCCTGTTTCCAGAGCCAGAGGGCCTCGATGGCATAGTTCCTGACGCTGATGTTGCGTGTCTTCTTCTCGTCAGCAGCCATCTCCAGACTGTCCACGAGTCGCAGCTGCCCGATCAGATGCCAGAACCTGTTTTCGATCTCCTCCACCGGCGAGCTGGCCTCTTCGTCTTCGACCTCATCGGGGTCGTACTCCGGCACAAGCACCTGTCTATACGTTCCGGTGCCCAGCTTGAACAGTATCCGTCCTATCGTCCTGATCGCAATGCACCGCTGTCCGCTCACGGTGGATCTGGCGTATCTCTCCAGCTCGGCGAGGGTGTAGCCTGGTAGCTCGGCCTTGTCTGCGTGGTGGTGCAGACCCAGTGTCGTTGGTAGGTTCAGCATGTCGTTCGAGATGATCTTGCCGTCGAAGTCGAACCTCAGGTCCGAGATCGAGTCGTAGATGATCTCCGTCGGTGGTTCGGGCAGCGGTTTCATCCAGTCGAGAGACATCGGGTTTGAGGGGAGGTCCGGAAAGTACTTCTCCTTGAGCTTCTCGTTGAACAGAGGATCGTTGATGTCCAGCTCGTCGTCTGTCTGTCTGGGTTTGGGGAAGTGTACGCCTGCCTCCTCTGAGTGTTTGTTCAGCTCTTTGTTGACCAAAAGACTCTGTATCTCGTCGAACTCGGGAGCACGGTCATCATCCGCCTCCTCGTCGTCGTTGATGTCTGCGATGTCTTCCCACTCTTCGTCCTCCTCCTGCTTTGGCTCTTCGTACTTGACGTACGTCTCTGTGTTGAACCTCACCTTCTTGCCCGATCCGCTGGATGCCAGACTCGACTCGGAGTTTGTGTTCTTGAGCACGGGTTTCAGACTGGGACTCTGCTTGGGCGCATACCTGGAGTCTATCTGTTCCACAGTCTCGCCGTTCTTGCCTCCTCCTATCCAGGCTCCGTCTCCCTCTATGGTCATCTTCTCCAGTATCTTTGCGTTACGAGCCTCGATCTCTGGTGTCAGCACAAACTCCCCACTCTTGTCCTTGGATGAGTCCCTGGATGCTCTCTGTGCCAACAGCTCCAGCGTCTCTGGGCTGAAGGACTGCAGCAGAGACTCCATGGTTTCCTGTTTCTCCTCCTCCGACATGTTCAGCACTCTCTCTGTGTTTGCAGACTTGTCTGACTCCGAAACGTCATCCTTTGCGTCCTCAGAAGCAGACACCACACCAGACATCGAGCTGAGACCGCGGCTGGCGAGTCTGGTCTTCCACTGGCTGGGCTTACGCCTGGCAAACGCGGACGGAGATGGGAGGCTCGCCGTCGGAGCAGATACCGGAACACTAGGTGCAGCTGACTCGTGCTCCACGATTTCTCCGATAAGATCCATCTGAATAAATATAGGGGGATAGAGATAAAACCAAGCGCTGCGCTGGCTAGAGAAGAGAAAGAAAAATCTCCAGCCGGGCAAAAAATCGCCTTTGGGGGAAAACCCCTACGATGCGGCTAATTTGGTAGGCCAGTCACTACGAGCATCACAGTTGGAGATATCTTTTTTTGAAGGGAGATACCAAACATGAGGGCGTATAAGAAACGTAAGGCGAGTCAATTAAGAAAAAAGAAGTTTCTGTGGCAGATGATTCAGATAGAGCCATAGTTCTGCGTATCTCTACCGGGAAGAGTCACTCCGGTGTACGTGGACGAAGACTCGTGCGGATAGGTGGAGATGATGTACCAGGCATGGATCAGAGCAGGCAGGAAGCCCAGGAACAAAAGAGCCACGTTGATCCAGACTAGCCTCGTTAGTAGGTGGTATCGGGGGAACAAGCAGTGGGGCACGTACAGTCGGCAGAGAAGAACCCTCTCTTGACAAAGACAGGCACAGGAGGCAAGAAGATGGCAATGAACGCCCACAACCAATCTCTAGCGTGCATTGTAGATTGATTTGTATGTAAAGAGAGAAGAAAGAAAGAGAGAGTGGCAAAAGGCAAAATTAGGGCTGCATAGCAACCGTCATGGGAGCCCGGGAGCCCGGATTAATTTTGAGCGCCCGTTCTCGTGCGGCTCGTGTGTGGGAAACGTTTATTGTTATGTAATCATGTCCTGGACGTACTTCATCCTGCGGTATATCTCCTGTGAGATGGCCTCGCATATTCCTTGCTGCTCCTGCTCAAAGACGCCAAACTTGTCGCTGAGGTACTCGCAGAATACCTTGCCGCTCTCGTTCTTGGCGCGCTGGACAACCCTTCCCAGCGCGTATTTGACAACATCTTCGTAGTAGTCGATGTGCACGGGAGACTCAACAACAGGCGAGGTGCGTGGTGTCTGTTCCTGACCAGCAGCATGCTGCTCGCTCTCGTCGGATGTCGGCGAAACCGTTGTGGCCGATGCCAGCTCCGGGAAATCCCATTGTATGCACTGTCCGGACTGGAGCGGCTTAAACTGGAACGGTTTGCGGATCCTCTGTGCGAGCTTCGACTCGCCGAGCCATTCTTGCTTCACCGCGATCAGCCCCCTGAGGTCAACGTGTCTGTGCTGTTTCACAAACCGCGCTTTGCTCAGCAGCTCCGAGGCTGAGGGTCTTGCCTTGGGGTCCTTC
Source organism: Kuraishia molischiana (assembly GCA_024271875.1). Classification (NCBI taxonomy): domain Eukaryota; kingdom Fungi; phylum Ascomycota; class Pichiomycetes; order Pichiales; family Pichiaceae; genus Kuraishia; species Kuraishia molischiana. The sequence continues at coordinate 175,460 of JANBXH010000005.1, forward strand.
ACGAGACAGCTCGACACAAACTTTGTCAGTGCCCAGCTGTACTGCGATCCGACTAGCTCCGGTGCGGGTCTCTTCGGAATCTGCACCACTGCCTTCATTGGGTCCTCGTTTGAGTACGGAGGCTTCCCGACTATCAGCTCGATGGTGGTTATTCCAACAGACCAAATATCGACTTTGTCGGTGTACCCTTTGTTGGACTGTACGATGATCTCTGGCGCCATCCAGAAGGGTGTTCCGACAAATGTCATACGGGAACTCGCAGCGGAGATTCCTAACTGTCCGCTGACTCCAAAGTCTGCCACCTTGACGCTTCCGTCTCTTGTCAACAACAGGTTGGCGGCTTTAATGTCCCTGTGTATGATTTTGGAGGCATGCAGATACTCTAGCCCGCGCAGAGTGTCTCTGATGATAACCGCTGTTGCATCTTCGGACAGCGTGGCATGGCATTTCAGCAGATCTGCAACCGATCCTCCTCCGCAGTATTCCATCACGATCCACAGGCTTGTATCAACAACGTATGTCTGGCGGTAACCTATAACATACGGAGATTTCAGCTCGGACAGAAACTGAACCTCCTGTCTGATAACCTCGATCTGATCATCGGTTTCGTCCATGCAGATTATCTTTATAGCCACCAGCTGGTGCGACATCTTGTTTGTCCTGGATTGCGTTAGTCCTCTCCCTCTCTGTGTGTGTGTATGCGGGGGATACTTACGCCCTGTACACCTCACCAAAGTTACCACGTCCAATACGAAAGCCTAACTCGTATAGAACTAGAGGATTTGCGTCCATTGGTTGTTTTCTGGTACCCCACTCCTTTGGTAAGAACATCGGGTATGATGAGTAGGAAGAGTAAAGGAATAAGCGCCCAGGGGAAACCCAACCAAAGTGCGGCGTTTAGATCTTCGAGAAAAATGCCAAAGTGTATTATCAACCTATTTATAAGGTTCTTTTTTCTTCTTGAGTAACGAAAACTTGGAGGTACTTGTACTCTGCGGAATGGTCGGTTGTTGTTTCTGGATCGGTTTGGGGTTGAGCTTATCAATTCTGGCCTGCCAGAAGGACAAAGCGTCCCCATCCAGTCCATAGCTAGATGAAGTGCGTGTTCCAGGGGCTGCTCCGTTCAAGAACAGAAGTTCTGTTGTGTCGTATACCGCCACCGATGTGTTCTGGTCTTGATTCGGGTGTAGTAGAGAATACACCACAAGTGGAACACTCACGCCCCCGCGTAGTACTTTGCCGTTACAATCGGCTCCTGATGCCAGAGCCAACAGCATCTCATAGGGATTGTGTGACCTTATGCCATGGACAAGAAGTTCCTGTGGGTTCTGAGCAAGAGACACGTATCTCCTCGCATACTTGTCGCTTATGAATTTGGAGCGTTCGCCGTCTGTAGCATTGGCACCTATCTTTTTCGAACTGGGCAGCTTTGCCTCCCAAATGGCACGAGACTTGTCGTTGGAGCACATTCGCAAGAGGTGCAATGTCTCTGCTGAGAAGTTGTCCAACTTCAAAGAACGCACTTTTGTGATAGAGGTGCCGAGGGATCTGTGGACCGAAGAGCACTTGACGCAAAATACGGTAAGTAGATTGATCGAAATCCACTCAACCGCATCCGTGGAACCGCACTCGGCACAGATCAGGTTGGATGGATCGGCTGCCTGAACCGCAGCCAGATTCGTCAGCGATACAGAAGATATTCTGCGGGACCGGTTTGTCAGATCGCCTCGCTTCTTACCAAACTTGATCTGCTGTCCTGCGTCGTACAACGCACTGATCCAGGTGTCTCTGTCTTCTGTATCCAGACTCTGGAATACGTGCTCGACTCCATCGGACGTCATTATCCGGAAACAGTTCTTGCGTTTGTCAGAATCCACAGACTTAATACTCGCCAGCGAGATGTCTATTGGTTTGTTCCTGATGGACTCGCCTTTGCGCCAGTCCATGTACTCCGAAAGTTTCCCGTTTTCCAACACAACCCACTGTTTGTGCCAGCCAGCTTTACCCTGGCCGTTTTGGGTAAACAGTATGCCTGTCTTTGATGCATGTGCCGCTGGGTCCTGCGAGAGCACCGCAAGTATCTTTTTAAGGTCCTGGACAGTACCGGCACCTTCCACTTTGGCGCGCATGCCCATCTTTCTTTTCTGTGTTTGCGAGTCCAATGATCCAAACTCAGAGAGAAATAGAATGTAGTCTATCTTGCTGAGTTCAAAAGACTTGCGTTTCGACAGGAACTTTTCATCTTTGGACTTCCCGGATCCGAGGTACTTACTCAACCACGCGTAGTATTTGCTGCTCTCGTCTTCGAACAGCCTCTTTCTGCTGTTCAGAGTGTCTAGAGAGATCTCAGACGATGCGTACCTCTTCAGAATAGGATGCACAGACTGGGCAAGAACGCTCTTCAAACTTGCATAATCTTCGTCGATCTTGCTGTACAGAGGCTGCAACTTCGTGCTGACTGCGAATTGTAGCTGGGACTGTGGGAGAAGGGATATGAGGTGTTGCAGAGAGGACTTGACTTTGGTGCGCTGTTTGGCAGACTGTACCATGGAAGACTCCAAGGCACCCAGATCCTCGTTGAGCAGCTTCACTATTGATAGCAGTGCAGGTATGCGTTCTTCGTAGTCGCTCAGTGCAGCTCTGAATCTGGGGCCGTCTTCCAGAGACATCCCGAACGGGTTGCCATTCCACTCCACCGGTGGTGCTGGTTCTGACACAGGTGGTTCCACCGGTTTGGACGGTATTGTTGTCTCTGTGGTTCTTATGTATAGAGAGAACGAGTTGAGGAGTTTGGCCCCGTCATAGAGCGCAAACGTGGTGATTCCTGACTCTCTCACGGTATGCGAGATCGTGAAAGACACAGGCTCGGTCAGCCCAGACACCAGGGGCCCGTGAGGCTTCTCCTCGGTGGTTTTCGAGGTTTTCACCAGCTTGAGGTCCTGGAAGAGCGTCACTTTGTCGCTGGACCTCATTCCGAGCTTGTCGATTTGCACTTTGTAGGTGACAAATATGCGGCTGGGCCCGGAGATCTCAATCAGTGGAGCAAGCGGACGCTCAGGAGAGGGCCCGTCTGCATATACCGGGGTGTAGGAAGCATCTATACTGGAGCCAACTAGTCTCGATACCTCTGTGTTGTTGTCACCAACAGACAACCTGATCGTTTCCTGTGAGGACCCGACCTCCACCAGATGCGGGGTCACCAGGTCAGATGGAGATATGGGGAATGCCAGAGACGTTATCTGCGGCATAAATTTTGTTCCGAGTGGATGACCCCGTCGTTGCCGCCTTGCTCACAGAGACACGAGAGAAAACGTACCTGAGAGGGGAGTGTGCAGACCAAATGAGAGCTTATGTAAGCTCGGCAACTGAGTAACCACTAAAGGTTTTTAGTGGTTAAACCTTCAGTGGTTATTCTCGGTGGGCTGGGAGTAGCTCGTACGATCGGACGGGGGTGTGCAATCTGTGGGTAGTAGTTAAATGAGAAGGCGATAACGGAGGCAGTCCCGAGGCGGCCGCGAGGGCAGTCCCAAGGCTTTCGACAGGGAGACGAGCTCTCCTTGATCGGGATGAAACGGCTCGATGAAACGGTTCGATGAACTACTATTACCGAGTGGTTAGGTCATAGAAACCCGGGTTTTAAAAAGAAAGAGTGGAACACCGCCAAAATGGTGGACGGGTCGGAAGGGTGCCCCTGCGTCATAGACCATAATGAAATTCGTGCTGCTTGGTTGCTATTCCACCTTGGATCTAAAACGTTGCCTAAATCTGAGACCGCCAATCTCAAATAGCCGGTTCGAGAGCTGGAACAGATACCGCCGAAAACATCGAAACGCACAGATGAACCCGGGGTCGAGCTGAAATGAAGAGGCTCGTTAAGAGTTTGGGAGGGAACAAAAGGTAGTGTGCCAAATCGCGCCAGTCTCTTTTGGGAAGATGGGCGGCACCCAAGGAGGAAAAGGAGGCTCTGTTTCACTCGGGAGAGAACAGGCGATCGAAATGGCAGGCCGGACCCCCCTTTGAGCCACTAAGTTTCAACTGGGGTTAAACGCGAGAGCGCGCATTGTTCAGTTAGCAGAACCCAGCGTGTATAGAGATACAGAGAATGGGAATAATGCGAGTGGTGAATGGGGGGCACCGGGAGCAGGCCACGAAGAGTCATACTACGAGGGAAGCGTGTGTTCAAAGTCTTTTCAGGTCTTTATATTCAAACAAATCAAACAAAAAATAATATCAATAGATTAATAGGTTTTTAGAACAAAAGAGCAACACCAGCGGCAACGGCAGCACCGAGAACACCGGCACCCATGGCAGAAGAGGCGGCAGCACCGGTAGAGACAGAGGTGGTGGAGGAGTTGGAGGCGTTGGAGGCGTTGGAAGAGTTAGCGGCCTGGACGGTGGCGACGGCGGCCAAAGCGACAATGACGTTCTTGAACTGCATTATTTGTATGAGATATAAGCGAATGGAAAATGTGTTTTCTGGAGAGAAGGAAAAGAGAGAAAAGAGGGAAACAGATAAGCCCACCAAACTAAGGGGGATAAGACGCCTTTATATACATTTTTTCTTGACCGGCCGGACCAGAAGAAAAATTTGCAGAGAAAAAAAGAAACGAGGGGAGAAATTCAGAGAAAAAATGGTGTGTGTTCAAGTTGGCCCACGACCCGCGGCCCACCGAAGGGGCGAACGCGCCTCTTTTGCCACTTTGTGAAAGTGAAAAAACTCTGCGCTGCCCGTGTCGCTGTTTGCGTGGGTGGCTCCGATTTTTTCACGTTTTGCGTCCCGGTGTGTGCTCTGGCGCTGTTCTGTGCGCGTGTGTGTGTGGGCTGTTGCCATAATGTCAACAAATAAATCTCGTGGGTAAACACAACAAAAATAGCGTGCTAACTGGTTTCTCGGGGCCTGTTCTAATTTTAGAACTCCCAGCATAACGCCTTGCCCATTATGAAAATTTTGGGTTGCCCCGATGCTTAAGGTTCTGGAACGTGGTAAGACCACGCCCCCGCTCGAAGAGAGGCCGAAAATTTCACCTGAGATGCACACACTCGAGTGCGGTGCAAGAGCGAGAACGGTGTAGCTAGACATAATAGGGGTGGCTATAGGGTTTAGGCAGATTTGCATTGGTAGGGGCAAAAAGAAAGCGCCCAAGACACAAGTTCGCGTCTTAGCGTTCAATTTTTTTGTTCGATATCTGGCCATCTACGTGAAGTTGGGGTCTTTCTTTCGGCATGCTTCTCTTCGCGTATACGTATCCGCATCGTGCGGAGATATTGTGAGCGGGAGATGGACTTGTCTCTAAAGAGACCCGTTTCTCCCACTTCTGCGAGGCCATCACGACGCGTCGGCCCCTTTGGACTGGGAAACCGTCGGCCCCTTTGGACTGGGAAACCGCTCCTTTTTTTTAGGTTTTTTTGCCTCTCATTGCAGACGCACCCAGCTTACCCTATCTGTTCTGTTACGCGTCAGTGTCAACTGGAACAGGAGCAACCCCCCGCGTGTTCGTGTCCACTGGCCAATTTGGTGCAACCGTTTTCGGAAAAACTATTGATCCCTCCTTTCGCTGGTTTCAATTTTCTCGACACTCTTTGTTGTGATTTAACCTGTTTCGGTAAATTACGACAATGTAACATCCTTTTAGTTTCTACTCTATTCGGTCTAGTTTAGACTGCCGTGTGGTTTTAGGTTACATTCTCGCACCTCAAAGAGGTTAAAATTCCGCTCGCAAAAGGCTCCCGCAAAAGGTTCGGGCAAAGGACTCGCGCGGTGTCAGCGTGTGACTAATCCTGCAACCGACACGCGTCTACTTCGTATCAATGCACCTGGATAAAAAATTAGGCCCCACGCCAAGTGGATGCCAAAAAAAAGGGGGCTCGATGGAGCAAAAAAAAGAATCGCACCCATGCTGGGAGTCGAACCCAGAATCTTTTGATTAGAAGTCAAACGCGTTAACCATTACGCTACACGGGCGAATCTGACCGTAAAAATCACAGGTCTAGGTTGTCAGATTTTGTTGGTTGGAGCACGCAAGCTTATGTAATCGTCAAACCGGTGTGTTTCTTCGGTCTCCTTTCAGCCACCTACGGGCTCAATAGTTACCAGATAATAGTGCCCGGTTTGGAGCAAGTTTCAAAGCTCTGGAGGCAATTGTGGACCTCCTTGTATATGCAGGTGTAGTGGCGGAGAGAGTGAGTGGTGTCTACTAGGGGATCTTGAAGGTAGCTGTAAGGTGGAGATTCCCTCTTTTCTCCGTTTCTCAAGATAAACAGCAATAAAAGCAAAAGCCACATTGCCTTGATAGATCTTTTGTACTATTCCACAGCTATTTTCACGCGAACCCCCCAGCGGGACTGTGCTCTGCCAAGAAGGTATTCTTGAGAAGTGGTTGAGCCGCATCTGACTGGATCCTGCACTCGTTTCCTGGCGCTTGATAAACACTCTTCTGCTCATTTCTTTCACCACAAGAAACAGTTATCATGAAAATGACAAGACTCGGTGTGATCTTCGCGTTGATGCTGTGTGCCAAGGGTTCTTCCCTCCCATCTGCCAGCGGTATGCCCTCTTGCCTGTACTTGAAGCCGGCGCTTACTGACATTGCAAAGAAACCAATGAAGACGACTACATGATTGATGCCAAGTGCTACAAGGACTACACCATCAAGGACGCAGGCGAGCTTGCCGCCATTGCGAACTGCGAGGTTATTGGCGGCTCACTCGTGTTCTCCAACTACCAGGACGCGAGTCTGGACCTCGGTGAGATCTCTGTTGTCACAGGGTCCCTCATCGTGGAGAACTCGAACAGCGTCGTTGTCATCAAGGGCGACCACCTCGACACAGTCGATGGTACATTGAAGTTCCATAGACTGACCTCTCTCCAGGAGATTCAACTGCCAAAGCTAACCGCCGTCAACCAGATGGAGTGGAAGGTGCTTCCTCTGTTGAGCAAACTGTCCCTCCCCTCCAGCATCAAGTCGCTCCAGTCACTCACGATCTCGGACACATCCCTCTCGGAGTTCACTGGTTTCGTCACCGAAAAGGTTCGCATCCTGAACATCAACAACAACAGGTTCATGGAGCGCATTCGGTCTCCGATAAAGGAAGTCACAGAGCAGCTCTCCATCTCTGCCAACGCCAAGGGTCTCGATGTGTCTTTCCCGTCTCTCGCGTGGGTCAGCAACATCACCCTCCGCGACGCCGCCAGCGTGGATCTGGGCAACTTGCAGGTGGTGGAGTCCTCCGCCGAGTTCATCGCCAACGACTTCCGGTCCCTCAAGCTGCCCAAGCTCAAGACCACGGGCGGCACTCTCAGCATCATAGAGAACCTGTACCTCAAAGAGGTCGACTTCCCAGCGATGACCGAGGTGTCCGGTGGCCTGATGGTTGTCAACAACCCGCAGGTCACCAAGGTGAACTTCTTCCCGGCACTCGCGTCCATCGGCGGAGCCATAAAGTTCTCGGGGAACTTTGTCGAGACAAACCTCGCGAGGCTGAAGGTGGTCAAGGGCTCCGCTCTCGTCAACACAACCTCCCAGTTCGACTGCGACCAGTGGCTCACCAATGGCAATGGCCAGGCCGTCAGAGGCGTCAAAGTCGAGTGCACCGCAGGCGAGGGCGAAGACCAGGTCTCGGTTGTGGGAAGCGAGGGCAAGGGGTTCGTCACCAGGAAGGGCCGCAGCGGTCTGAATCATCCGGCCACCAGCTCGGCCCCCGACACCTCCGTCGCACTGAGCGTTGTCATGGCCGTGTCTGCCATCTATGCAGCCCTGTTTGGCCTCTGAACCAGCTACCTTTATAACACATTAACACACAAACAACATCGAACAGAGGAAGAGCGGGGCAGACGTGCGACACGCACATTGGGGCTTCGCCCTTGTTGTTTTGGCCCAGCGCCTCTCCGCTCTTCCCATCAACCGCCCCGTATGACCCGAAGATCCAGTGGCTCGGTGGCATCCAGCGCGATGCTGCGCAAGCAGAGCTTTGGGAAGTTCAAGATCGAGCCCGAAAACACGGCCAACGACGAGCCGTTGAGCCAACTGCGATCGGATGAGGTTGTCATCGATTCGGACAGCGATGCAGAACCGCCAGCGAAGAGGAGAGCCCCCGCGACCGACAATAGCAGGTTCAGGAAGAAGTTCAGCTCGTGCGAGGCATGCAGGAAGCTCAAGACGAAATGCGTGCTCGTTCCCGGGTCGAAAGTGTGCGCGAGGTGTCAGAGGCTGGTGATCGAGTGCTCTCTCAAAGACACGATGCGCGACGTGGACGTGGAGCCACTGGCCGCTGCACGGGGCCTGGAGGCTCGCGTCAGCGGCATAGAAGACACCATGAGAAGTTTTACCGAGAAGCTGGACTCCATCCTCAACAGGCTTACCCCACAGCAAGCCCAGCCCGAGCCAGGCACTCTGGGCACGATGAGGTACTCCAACACCCAGGTGAACACAGCGCCGCTCAACGTGATCAAGGGGATAGACTTGCAGCTCTTCAACAGGACGAGCAAGACGGGTCCGCTGCAGAAGGCGTGCGAAGAGTTTCTCAAGTTCTACTCTGCGAACGAGGAGATATGTCTCCAGCTGGCCAAGTCGTTCCTGGAGATCTCCCACTTCTGGATCATCCCCGGTGGCATCCAGGAGATCGACAGGACGTACGTTCTGAAACACCCTTTCATATCGTGTGTGTTCGTGATTCTGGCCATGTGTTTTGACGAGAACTACGTGTACATAGAGGAGCAGAAACAGCTATACGACCTGACGATGAAGCTCCTGGGCATAGCATGTGTCACAGACCCACTTACAGACCACGATATAGAGGCCATCCTGTACCTTGCACTGTACAACATAGCACGGAAACCCAACCAGATACAGACCGACGGCTGGCTCATATCGGGGATAGCAATCAAGCAGCTGATGCTCTCGTTTGACATCAGAGGCATAACAACAAGAGTCAACGGGCTGGGGAGATACGAGGATATGGACATATACCACCTGCGTATATTCAACTCTCTGTGCAGTTGTCACCTGCAAAACTCACTGGGTACAGGCCAGCCCGTGATGATCATGCAGGAGTACTTTGACACACATACGCTCTCGCTCAAGTTCCCCAATGCGACTTTCGGAGACGCCATCAAAGTCAGCGAGATTGAACTGTACCTCATGACGGCGAATTTACTCACAAATGGCACAAATGGTGTTGTGGATTCACTGATGCGGGTAGAGCAGCTGGAGACCTGGCAGAAGAACTGGGAGCACCTCATTGCGAAGGATGTCGCGGGACTGTTGACTTTTGCATACCACTTCTGCTACATCTTACTCATCGGCCACGAGGCCAAGTCCCTGCGCGAGAGGGACACTACAACTGCGGATACGGCGAGCGTTCACCAGAAACTGTGCTTCCATGCCTTCAAGACTCTGGAGCTTTTTTTGAGCCTACCTCCAAAACTCGTACGCGGATCGCCTGCGTTTTCGCTTGCCCAGATCGTGTACGCGTGCATAACACTGTGCGATCAGCTCTCGAAGATGGACCCAGAGCGGAAGACCGCTACTCTGAACCTGATCTCCAAAGTCTACTGGCACCTGAACCAGATCGGCGAGAAGATGAACGACGCTACGGATACAGTCGGCAAAATCGTCATGAGTCTGGTTGAGCGTGCCAGTCCCAAGGGCCCCACATCTGCAAACCAGGAACCGTACCAGAGACACGAACCAAGCACGACTCCTGCCAGTGTTGACTACAACGTGTATTCGCGCGAGCTCAACGACTCAAAGCTGTCTCCCGTGCAGCTACCCGACAGACTCATGATGAGCTACATGGCAACCGCCAACTCCCCGGCCAACGTAGCCACGCCAGACCAGAGCTCGCCGTTCCAGTTTGTCGGCAACGAGGTTCCCGACTTATCCCAGTTTGACAGCTTTGAACAGTTCTTCAACGGGGTCTTTCCCGAGCTCAAGGACTGAGGTGCGGCAACATGTGGAGTACACGACCATACAAGTCTATCTCTTTGTTCTCCGCCCACCATCTTGTCCCTTTTGACACTCCCAAACAACCCAGCAAAATGAACTTCAGACAACTCATCACTCTGTTTATGGCATTGATCTTTTCTGCCACTGTTGCGCAGGCCGCAGATAAGCTCAAGATCGGTAAGTGGATGTGCATTATCGCCGCTCTGAGTGGGAGCTAACAAAACGCCAGGTGTCACCAAGAAGATCGCTCCTGAAGAGTGTCTGAGAAAGACCAGACACGGAGACGTTATCCAGATGCACTACGAGGGCCGCCTGGACGATGGTACTGTCTTTGACTCCTCGTATGGCAGAGGTCAGCCTCTTGAGTTCACCTTGGGTATCGGACAGGTGATACAGGGATGGGACATGGGTCTTACCAAGTGAGTATTATCGGGATCTTGCCAAATGGTGCGATACTAACACAGCAGAATGTGCATTGGTGAAAAGCGTAAGCTGACCATTCCCTCCGACCTCGCTTATGGAGACAACGGCGTCGGTCCTATTCCACCAAAGGCCACTTTGAGTGAGTACTCTTCCCCCTTCCGTTCTGACTGCAGAATTACTAACCTGACCAAGTCTTCGAGACCGAGCTTGTCGGAATCAAGGGCTACACCGCCCCAGAGATCGTCAACGATGAATTGTGATCCTTTCTACCGTACTCCCAATAAAACAAGCATTGCTTACATAAACCTATTTTTCAATTTGGAATTCGCACTCCCAAGGGGTTTATCGCCTCGAAGGTGTTTTCTTCTGTAATTCTTTCTTTCTCTCCCGCGCAAATGTCGAGATACAGCCATGAGTTGGCATCTTTTCTCAAAGACGGAGCTGCGTTCAGAATAGTGTACACCACCACCAAGCATTTTCTGAGGCCGTCTCTGGGTCGGCTGTGTGTTCTCGACTCGTCCTTCAACCCACCGCACCTCGGCCACTTCTCTCTGGCGTCCAATTCGCTGCGGTACGACTACGATACCCGCCAGCTGGGCCAGACGAATGAGGAAAGGGCGCTGGTGTTGCTGTTGTCCGTGAAGAACGCGGACAAAGCCGTACAGCCCGCTGCCTTCGAGGACAGGATAGAGATGATGCACTACATGGCGGATCACATCTCGTCGCAGATGGGAGTCTCCGTTGCGGTCGCACTCACGAACCACGCCATGTTCGTGCACAAGGCCGAGGCAATACAGAACGCTCTTTCGCAAGACTACCCCTTTGCACAGCACGCCAAAATGACGTTTTTGATGGGCTACGACACGGTCATCAGGGTGCTGCACCCCAAGTACTACGCGCCGACGACGGTCGCCGAGGCACTGGCGCCGTTCATGCGCGAGTGTGAGTTGTTTGTGCTGACGAGGGCAGACGGCAAGACTAGTCTTCCCGACCAGCTGGCCCTGCTCGACCAGATCAGAAGCGGATTGACCGTGCCTGCTGAGTGGTACGACAAAACATACATGCTCGGCGGCGAGGACGCGTCTCTGAAGATAAGCTCCTCCGAGCTGCGAGACGCCATAGGCAAGACCACCGACTGGCAGAACGACACCATCCCCGCCATCGCAGACTACATTGCCAACCACGGCCTGTTCCTCTGAAAAAAAAGAGCCGCACGTGACACTCGTGGCCACGGGGTGTTACCCGGCCCAAGAAAGGTTGTGTGCTGGCCACTTCTGTTTTTCTGCAACCTTCGACGAAGCCCCCTTTTTTCCCTCCGCCTGTTTTTCCTCATTTTTGCTCCCATTTCTGCTCCCACTTGACAACAACACCACCCAGAGTTAAAATTTTTTTTCTCTCTTCTCTCTTTCTGTTCACGTCTACCTGATACAGACCAGAGAACACGATAGCAGGAGTATATTCAGTTATATTTTCTGTTGTGTCGTTGGGAAAAAAAACGAGTTTACTGCCTTCTGACCACTTAACTGTGTTGCTCAGACTCTGATTGGCCAGTTTGATTTGCCACCCAGTGCGCGACTCAAAAAGGGGAACACACGACCTTTTGGTTTTACCCACACACGTACATGGTTCTATCTGTGAAGCGCTCGTTCGGCTCGGATGCCAACGTTGCTGCGAAGAAGCAGTGTGTGAAGTCCAGACTGCCCATCTCGTCCGGCAGGTTATTTGCAGACTCGACGTCGAGCTCGGAGGATGAGTCTGCCGACGAGATTGAAAACAGCAGGAGGCTGAGGAAGCAGCGCAGGAACCAGAGAAACGTCACCAAGACCTTCTCGTGTGCTCCGTTTGACAGCAAGCTGTCGAAGGCTGTTTCGCAGTACTCGGACGACGAGGATGAGAATCAGGAGAACCTGGGACAGCAACCCTACCACATGAGGAAGCTGTCCATGGGCAAGGCCCCCATCTCCCTGCCATCCCCACCATACAACCCACAGAGAGACGGCCACGTGTCGGCTTCTGGATTCGCCAAAGTGAAGCGTCCGCTGCCAGAGTGCGACTTTAAGGCTCGTTCGCGTTGCTTTGAGTACCTCATCACGTCTATTGACGAGGCGTGGGCAAGGTACTGCGATGCCACGACGTATGCCGAGGATGAGGTTTACGGATTCGAAGACTCTGGAAGGATCCCACAGACCCCAGAGTCCATACCTATTTCTGATGATGACGATGGTTTCAAGTCCGAGGCTTCTGCATCAACTGCCATAACTGACTACGAGAGTGACGCAGATCTTGTCAAGTTCCGCATCTCTGAAAACCCTTCGAATGTCAAGTTGCAGGAGCTGAAGGATCGTCTCACAAAGGCCAAGTACCATCTCCAGGATTTTGTCGATTCGCAATCGGTCAGAGACTGTCTTGCATTCTGGAGAAGATGGGACCTCATCAAGTACGCCACCATCGATCTCGTTGAAGATGACGACGACGATGACGTTGTCGAAAACACCATCGAAACTCTAGAAGAGGGTCGCTACTATGGTTCTCTTGTCTAGTTCCTACTCGCTCAATACCACCAGGAGAGCAAGAGAATCCACTCCAACAAAACAAACAAACAAAGGAAGCATGTACATTACCCAGGATCTCGAGAACACAGTCTATGACGCTTGAGATCCACTTTTTTCATTCATTTTTTACACTATTTTGGGGTTCTGTTTATTATTGGGTCTGCTTGGTATCTTATTTTCATTACAATACGAGAAAAACCAGAAAAAACTTTGTACATTAGCTAGCTTAGCAAAATGAAGAGATACTATCTTGAACATACGTAATGCCAAAGAGAATACTCATTGCGGAGACCGTGGTTTGCCATCCTTCCTGGCGACTTCTTTGGGTCTCAGATTCTCAATCTCTGGGTCAAGTGGGAGGTTTGTTCCAAGATCAGCGATATCTCTCTTGTAGGCCGGTGGGTCGAAGTTATCGAGCATGACATCTGGACTCAGAATGACCCAGCCTGGTCTGAGTCTGACCGGATGGTCCACACCTGTTCTGGAGGGAATGATATGCAGTCTGCGAGTCGCAGTTGAGAAGTTCTCTGCAATTTTGTAGAGGTGTTGTGGTACTGCCGAGTTCTGTGTTGTATCGTTCTCCAGAGCGAGATCTGTGTTGACGTTGCAGTGGATGAGATGTCCATCGGTGGCACGTCTCACAGTGCCGGTTATACACATCCAGCAGTGCCATTGGGTCTCTTCGAGAAGGGTTTCTTCAGGAATCTGTTCGTCACCAGGGTAGAAGGGAGAATCCTTGTCAACGGGCACAAAGATGAGCTCTTCAGATCTGCGGAACTTTCTGGTCCAGGTGTTGACGTTCTCGTTGGACATAGAGTTGTTGAGAAGCTGAGCGAGCTGCGCGATCTTGTGGGTAGAGGCCCAGATGAACATGAATCCGACTTTGGAGCACAGTTGGTGGAGGGGCAGCTGCGACAGAAGAGGGAAAATGAATTGGTTTTCTGTCAAGGCCCCAATCATGATAACGTCAAACTGGAGCTCGTCCTTCTTGATCCAGGAGTTGAGCGTGTCGACTATCTTATCTGCGGGAACTCGGCATCCGTAGGGCTTGGTGGAGTACTGTGCAACCTGTTTCTCCTTCAGCTGGAACAGTCTCTGCAGTTTCGGGTACCCTTCAACAGAGTCCTGTCTGTTGCTGATGTACTTGGCCGGGTGTACGCCGGAGTGGACGTATCTGTTGGAGTAGTCGTTTTTGAAAGTCGAAACACGCTTGCTGTTGTTGCCACCGTAATCGCCCTTGTTCGCGGGTTTGCTCTGCCGGCGAGAAGGCGGGGTCGCGATCTCCCTTTGACCAAAGCTGCGTCTGCCAGAGGTAACATCGCGGGATTGCGTTCTCGCTGGCTCGTAGTACTGCTGGTAGTTAGCCGCCATTTTGTGTTCTCTGCGGAAGAGAGACAGAACCAACCCCTTGCAGGATTTCTTCTTTTATAGGAGAGTAAAAGACTGTTTCAGGACGAGTCTGTATCAGAAAGAGAAAACCTTTGCAAATTGGGAACCGTCAGCTGAGACAAAACCGGGCGAAACAAGACAGATCTGTGACAGCTTGGGGAGAAGAGAGATCTGTTGCGGATCAAGCGTCAGAGTTTGGTCCGGGGCATCTCCTGAGACAACCGCCCTACCTCCTCTTGAAACGTGCGGCTGTTTACCTTTACACATTTTCGACCCAAACACAAGACAAAAATATCGGGTACTGCAGAGCCAGACATGTCAGGCTTCAGAAATAGACTGTGGAAACCCGATAGCGGGTTTAATTATCTCTGTAACGAGCTCGAAAAGCTCCTGTGTGAGCCTTTGTCTGAGGTAAGACACCACAACCCTCGCCACCACGGTTGAGCTTTCCTGACACACGCATTGCAGATAGTCAGTGCGCAGCAGATTATCTCATTGGTTGCCAATTTCAACATGAGACTCTCCAGCGAGCACTCCGTTGAGTATCTCAAAGTGCTGCTGGAGAAAGGCTTCTTCGAGGCACTGGCCAGAGACCCGCAGAAGCTGCTGGCGGTCCACCCTTTGTTTTACCAGTCAATGTTTCCCTTCTGGGCACTCGCAAATGCCTTCAGTGCTGACAGATCTGAGTTCCACCCGTGGGTCGCGGACATAGCAGTATGGCCCATGTACTGTTTGGGGAGGTGCATGGACATCCAGCTTCTGGGAAGGTCACAGAGGAGAGAGTACGTCTCAATGATGTACATGCTCACAGAGCTATACACTCAGCACACAGACCTCTTGGATACGTGGCTCGAGAAATCTGCTGCTCAAAACTACACCAAGCAGTTCAGACTGCCTATATTCACCGTGGCGAAAGAGGCTCTCGACGAAGCAGATGTGGCACAGCACCTCAAAGGCTCCAGCGCTCTCTCGCTGCTCGCGGGAGTCAACCCAGTCAGTGATCCGTTCTACACATGGCTCCTGAGTAGCAGATTCGCAGACATATTCACAGGATCAATCATGGCCACCGCCACACAGCTGGAGAGCTCTTTGAGCACGGGCTGGATGCTTACGAGCAGACAGCTACCAACAAAAGACATGCAGCCTAGTGTTTTTCCTCCAGAAGCGCCTTCGACAGCCGACAGAGACTTCACAACGACGCTTGAAAGGTACTCTGGTCTCCTCGAGAGAGCAAAAGACGTAGGGATACACGCTTATCTTTTGCAGTGCTTGAAGTCACAGGTACTCGAGGTATTCCTGGACAGAAGCATGTCAGACATAGGCTGTGCCAACACTTCATTTGTCATCTTTGGCAGAATACTGCATCATTTCAATGGATCCGAGAGGTCTCTCGTGCGGGACGTGTTTGAACAGCCGATGTTCTATAGGTTTATCATGGACACGGTTCTAACATTCTACGATACAACAGATCTTGTCGCACGCACGAGTAACTCCCTGCTACAACAGAATGTTTTCAATACTATGCAAGAGTTGCTCTTGGAGTCTTTTGCGGCGTTTGAGGGGAACTTGTTTGCGACTGAGAAGCTGAAATCTCCAAGGCGTCCGCTTTCAAACAAATGGCTCAGCGCCGTCGCGATGGACTTCCTCGATCCAAAGTTGATGTACCCTGTTGTGGACCAGTATCTCACAAAGGCACTGAAGGCATACAACACCATGGGATACATGGTTTCGTTTGACTACGGCACTTTTCTTGGGAAGGTTATCATGCATAGACTGGTGCAGTTCTTCCTACATCCTCCCCAGGCCAACGAAACCTTTCTAGATCTCGTCACTGAGCTTCTTCTTACTCACAACGGGTATATCCTAGAGGTATTTCTGGCATCAGGCGATCACTCGCCACTTGGGGGTGAGATATTGTACTGGTTGCTGGAAACAGTTAACCCCGCGACTATGAGACAGTCGAACAGAGCAACTGTTGAGATTCCGCAGTTACCTGCTCATGTGTATGAGGACATCTTACGGCTGATTCCAACGGAGACACCAGAGATAGTCGATCTGCTCGACCACTTTGGAGAAGACACCAGTCAGTTTGAGGTCGCGTATAACGAGTTCGAGGAGAATGCAGAAGTGCTGAAGGGCTTTGTCTGCAAGATCCTCTGTTGTTCTCTAGCTTTCCAAATCGTCAGGCGGCAATACAGCTGGGTTGTTGAGATCGAATAATTCGATGAAATGAACCAAACCTTGCTAAATATACCTATATGATCATGTCCTTTTTTTCGTCAACTTTCGGCAGTAGTCAATGAACACCTTCTTGTGCAAAGTTCCTATGAACTTACCCTTCTCCAGAACACAGATCTCACGGTTACCCAGCTTTGCAAATACCATCTGTACCAAGGAAAGAGGAGAACTGATTTCCAGAAAGATAGGAGTGGTGTCCAGTATTTTTGTGAGATCAGTCAATTCGTTCAGCACAAACACAGCGAGCTCCTCTTGAGGCACAGTCTGTGTTGATGCAATAGAGTAGAGCTCATCACTTTGGTACCCGTCATCCATGTCGTCCAACTTTGGCTCTAGCTTGACGTATATTTCATCGTCAATTCCGTACTCCTCGGCAAACTTGTAGATTTTGTCGAGTTGGAGTTCAAGCTTGGGCAGCGATATCAGACCTATGAGTGTGGTTTTGTTCTTCACGACTGAGATGCACCCATCCAGAAGAGACTTGCGCTGCAGCTTGTTGACCAGTTCTCTGAGGCTAGACACAGAGAAGAACGGAGACGCATCTGCTTCGATGATCGAATCCTGTATGAAATCGCCTGACTGATCTAGCACCTCTTGCAAAGTCTGTGGTTCCTCAAACGTGGGGACACGTCTGTTGTCTAGGAAGGGGAAGTCGTTGTTCCAGATGAGAACCTCGTAAAGGGAACGAGGCTCTATCATGTATGCTATCCAGTTGGCAGCAGCGATGGAGATGGATATGGGGAGAACGTATGTATATGAGGACGTCAGTTCAAATAGAATGGTTGCCAAAGTAACGTTCATGCGTGTTACTCCGGCCATGAAAGCACCAGCACCAATCATAGCGTATATTCCAAGGTCCACCACAGGCTCGGAGTCAGCGATAAGACCCCTGTCAAAAAACGACGCAACGTACGGGCTCGAAAGACAAGCGTACTGGAGAACGGTGGCAAACAACCTGCCGAAAAGAGCGCCAATTGCCATTGATGGAACATAGACACCGATAGGGATCTTGAGTCCAAACGTGAGACTCGTGAGTACAATCTTTATGACGAGAGCATATGCGAGACTCACTATATCCTGCTTCACAGCCTCGTAGCTGATGAACCAGCGTGGTCCATCCAGACTCAACAGATGACAGTTGCTCTTCTTCGTACACGAAGTGGACAGTTGCAGCAACAGTTCAGGGACAGGACTTCTTGTGTACTTGTTGAAGTACGTCACTGTTGCAGTGAGAAGCGTGACCAGAAGGATCTCTTTGACGTGCTTACCCTTGATGGATGGCTTGGTCCTGAACCAGGATCCCCAAAACTGCGTAAACTTGCAGAAGAACGCGCCGAATATACCACCTGCGATTCCGATAAAGATGAAAAAGACCAGTTCGAGCGGAAGCCAGTCTGAATCGTAGCTGAGCTCGAAAAGCACCGGCTTCCCCGTCTTGTATGGATCCAAGAACTTCAGAAAGAGAATGCTCATTATGGCACAGAAGAAGACATGGAGTAGCTGGTGAATCGGCAAGTAGTAGCTGACCTCTTCAATCACAAACAAAACAGCACCGAGAGGACTACCAAATGCGAGGGCCACTCCGGCAGCAGCAGAAGCGGCAAGTACCTGCCTCTTGAGCAAGTCGTTATCGTTGATCCTGTCAAAGATACGACAGCAGATGTTTCCAATGCACGTGGCTAAGTGGACGTATGGCCCTTCTTTTCCCACACAGAGACCCGAAGCTATGGCCAGAATCAGGGCCGCCGACTTTTTAATGAGAGTCTGCGTACCCAAAAACTTTCTGATAACAAAACCAGAGAGAATCGTTTTCACTTCTGGCACACCAGAGCCGTATGCGGTGTAGAACACTTTGGATGCCTGGATCCGCGACTTTTCCTCTTCAGGGATGTCTTTGGACTCTGTGGTAACGGACTGGACGAGTGGATTGTGGCTCTTGGTTGTGAGGGTTATTAGAACGGCAAGCCATGCAAGAATGAGAGACAGAGCGGTGTATATTCCAAACGAGAACCAGCTCTGTGTGGTTCCTGGCTCTTCGCCGAACAGCTCAGACCACTTCTTGAACTTCGAACATGTCGAGTGGAAGCCATCCAGGCTGCTGATTCCCTCGCCAGCGCAACACGACTTTTCACCGTAGAGCCAGTTATCCGTACAGTAGCCCCTCTTGAAGTCTATCAGGATGCTTTCCGTTGTGTCTATGCAGAATGCGAGGATGGCCCCTAGGAACGAAACCAGGGCAATGAGGATCCATTCCTCTGTATGCTCGAATGCCGCCTTGAACTTGAACCTCAGAGACTTCCGCGACATCAGCTTGAGATAGGATTCTCGCTCAGACTGCTTGATCGAGTCTTCCACCCAGTCTATCGTGGTGAAATCATCGTAGTAGTTTCTCTGGAACTGTTTCTCTTTATCTATGCCGGGTCCGCGCACCATGGACTCGTTCGCGACTGAGAGCTGGTCCAGCGACTGCTGACTGCGAGGAACGAGATGGAACGCATTTGTGCTCTTGTGGTTGGACAGAGACGGTCTTCCGGGGGATGGCGGCACTATCGAAACGTGCGGTTCTGAACCGGTGGCACCGTAGCTGAAGTACGAGTCAACTCCGCCGCTGGGAGTCACTCCAGGCGCGGGCGTCTTCGCGATTATTGGAGATCTGATCGACTGGCTGAACGCAGCATCCAGAAGTTGTTTCGAGGGAGCGTGTATGACCGTGTGGTGGCCATCGTGCTGGAAGTTGATGCTTCTGATGGTGGCCGTCGATAACCGTGACTGCAACCGCGGTGTCTGTGGCTGTGGGTCGTATGAGGCTAGTGGTTGTAGGGAGTGGACAAGGTGTGGCCTTGACCTGGCTGCTAGCGGGGTGGTCTCTATGGACTCAGCTCCCTTGCTCGTATCTGGATCTTGTGGGGGCGACATAGGCTCAGGGGGTGGGGTGCTTTGGAACGGAGCTGTATTGAACAAGAGGAATACCAGCACAGACCTCGCTCTAGAGACAGCAGAGACGTGAATGCAATCGGTATAGATAACGAAGAATAAATACCACTAGTCCAAAAACAACCAAATTAGGTGACCGAGGTGCCTTTGTCTATTTTAGTCGCCCTTTCGTCATAAAACGGGGTAAACAAAGCCAGAGTTGATTCACACACTACTGATATTGACTGAGCCGCACGCCCGAGATGCGCTTGATAAATTCTACAGATCTGGTTGGAGCAAAGGTTAAGTTATTTCCATTCGCTTCTAGCATCTAGTCCACTGAAGGGTTTGCCTAAGCAGCCGCAGTAGTAGTGGCGGTTGCGGTTGCAGTGGAAGCACACTCGGTACCGGTTGGCTCGGTGGAGAGAGTACACTCGGCAAGAGCAGAGGTGAGGTACTCGCCGTAGTCAGACCACAGACACCAACCGCAGTCGAGACAGTCGTCAATCTGGCCCATGAAAGTGGAGTCAGTGTCACACAGACAGTCCGCATCGTAAGGACCAGCATCGTCCGAGTTGTCAGAGCAGATACGGGCAGCCAGAATAGCATATCCGCAGGAGGCATGGCACGCGTAGGTGGCAGCAGCCTCAGCATCGGGATTCGCAATGGCATTGGCAAATGGCTCTGGAAGTGGTCTAGGGATGGCGAGACCGACTGAGGCCGAGGCGAGAAGGGTAATCAAGATGTTGTATCCGAGCATTGATATGTTGTATTTTCGAGGTTTGAAATTTCAGCGGTCAGGGGTCAGGACGAGAATCCAAGGGACTTCCAGGGGCATATATATACTTTTTTGGGGCCAGGGGAAAAGGCCGGTAAGGTCCAGTCTGATTGGATTTGTGTGAAACGGTTTTCGGTGTTCTCAAACCAATGAAGGCGTTTCCGATAAGTCCCAAGCTTGGCCGAATTTCAGGGGAAGCCCTCGCACAAATACAGACGGATGAATCGAATAAAATATAACATCTTCAGTACTTTTTTTTGAAATTATATAACAGAAAACTCTCAACAACGGGAGAACGGAATAATCTTGCCAGAGATACACCGTTTGATCCATGAAAAACACCCATTCAATGGAATTGAAAATGGACCTTAAGCCGCCTCGAGATTTCTTTCATTTTTCGAATGTTTGAATAGTTTTGCCATGCCATGTAAGTTTCTGTGTTTCCATATGAGCTATACCTTTAGTGAAGCTTTTATTTGGCCCACTTGACAAATCTGGAAATTGGACCGAGAAGACCCTCCTGGCGCTCGATGTCCTCAACCCTGTGGTAAGAGTTGATGTTCTTTCTGAGGGTGATCTGGAAACAAGTGGCAGAACCCTGTCTGGAGATGATGGTGGAGTAGGAAAGGAAGAAGATCCAGATTCTGAACCATCTGACACCATACTTGTTGATGACAGCATCCTTGTTGGAAACCCAGTTGAGGTACCACTTCCAAAGAGTGGCAGAGTAGTGAACTCCGATGTTGTCGATGTTGACAACCTCGAAACCAGCACCTTCCAAAGAGTCAGTGACAAAACCGAGAGGAGTGGAGGCATCGGCACCTGGGAAAATGTACTTGTTCATGAAAAGACCCCAGATAAGGTCCTCGTACTGCCAGCACTTTCTGAGACCAGCATACTGGAGGTAGAAAACACCATCGTCATCAAGCATGTCGTAAACCTGGCGAAGGAACTGAGAAAACTTTCTGACACCGACGTGCTCGGCCATTTCAAGACAGGTGATCTTGTCGTACTTCTTCTGGGTGCCATCTGGGAGAACTGCTGGGAGGGGAGTATCACGGTAATCGCAGCAGACAATTTTGGACTGTTCGGAAGAGACACCGTACTTGGCAATCTGGGCATTACCCCACTTGGTCTGGTTCTTACCGAGGGTGACACCGGTAACGTGGGCACCATACTGAGAAGAGGCATAGGCAGCAAGAGTACCCCAGCCGCAGCCGAGATCAAGCATGTAGTCACCCTTCTTGAGGCCGATCTTCTCACAGACGACCTTGAGCTTGTTGTCCTGCAATTGCTCCAAAGACTCCTCCTTGTTCTTGTCAGAAATGACACCGGAGGTGTAGACCATACGGTCACCGAGGAACCAGCTGTAGAAGTCATCACCACGGTCGTAGTGGTCTCTGACCTGCTCCTCATCCTGGGATCTGGAGTGCATCAGAACCTCAGGAACAAAGCCAAAGAGGAAGAATCTGAAAAGACTGAGAGTGAAAGAGAAGGTGGCCCAGTCATGTCTGTACTCCATAACGTCCAAGACGTCGCCCTTGAAGTCAACCTTACCGTCAAAGTAAAGGTTGTGGAAAGTCTCCATGGGGATCTTGTTCTGGCCCTTGTACTTCTTGGCAAGCTCCTCGTCGTGGAACTCGAGGTAGTACTCAACACCTCTGTTGGGGAACTTGACCTTCTCGTTGAGACGAGGAGAGTAAGTGGACAGGACGGTCCACCAGGCCATCAGGATGGGCACGGCAAACACGGCAAAGAGAAAGAGGAAAGTCTTGAAGCCAAGACCAATCTTCCTGGTGAAAAAAGCAGGAACACCGATCATGAGGGCAGCAAGGATCCAGTTGTTGAAGTGCTTGGAACCAGGACCGTCTGCAGGCAGAGGGGCATTGGCAATAGCCGGGTACTGCGAAAATTTCAGTTAGTGGATCACAGATAACACGTTGTCGCAACCACGCAGATCGGGCATCTGCGCGGATCGCAAGGAACACATACGTTAGTGGTTCTGACACCACATTGACTCTCTTTAGATGCCATTGTAGTATTCGGTTGAAGATTGATACAAAAAGAGGGAAGAGGAAGCAAGAAAGAGGAAAAGAGAAGAGGAAAAGAAGTGGACAACGCGCTCGTCGTTCCCGAGCAACGGCTGAAGATCCCAAGGTCGTGCCCTCGCTGTGGATTTCTATTTCCCCGTCGTGCGATAACGGATTTGGATTTTTTTTTTTATAAAATTTTTTTTTAGTCAAACAGAGCGCTTGTTCTATTGAGCAGACCTCTTTATCCACAGCAACACCATGGGTAAGATTCAGAAGAAGAACAGCAAAGGTCGTTTGGACAAGTACTACTTCTTGGCCAAGGAGAAGGGCTACAGGGCCAGATCGTCCTTCAAGATCCTGCAGATTAACGAGAAGTACGGCCATTTCCTCGAAAAGTCCAAGGTGGTGATCGATCTGTGTGCCGCTCCCGGTTCGTGGTGTCAGGTTGCCTCGCAGCTGTGTCCGGTCAACTCGCTCATCATCGGTGTCGATATCGTGCCCATCAAGCCGATGCCCAACTGTATCACCTTCCAGTCGGACATCACCACCGAGGACTGTCGGTCCAAGATTCGCGGCCACATGAAGACGTGGAAGGCCGACACCGTGCTGCACGATGGTGCGCCCAACGTCGGTATGGGATGGATCCACGATGCGTACACACAGTCGCACCTGACGCTGGAGGCGCTCAAGTGTGCCGTTGACAACCTCACTGCCGGTGGTACGTTTGTCACCAAGATCTTCAGATCCAGAGACTACAACAACCTCATGTGGGTGTTCAAGCAGCTCTTCGACAAGGTGGAG
The DNA here is from genome assembly GCA_024271875.1 of Kuraishia molischiana. Classification (NCBI taxonomy): domain Eukaryota; kingdom Fungi; phylum Ascomycota; class Pichiomycetes; order Pichiales; family Pichiaceae; genus Kuraishia; species Kuraishia molischiana. The sequence goes on from JANBXH010000005.1 coordinate 198,531, forward strand.
GCCACCAAGCCACCAGCCTCGCGTAACGTGTCTGCCGAGATTTTCGTCGTGTGTCGCGGCTACAAGGCCCCCAAGAAGCTCGATCCCAGACTGCTGGACGCCAAGAACGTGTTTGAGGAGCTGCCAGACGGACCCGTCAACAACGAGGCCAAGGTGTTCAACCCCGAGAAGAAGAAGAGAAGCAGAGGTGGTTACGACGAAGACGATTACACACAGTTCCACACCCTGCCCTTGCTGGAGTGGGTCAAGATGGACACCGAGGTGATAAATACCCTGGGTGGCCTTAACCAGTTCACCGTTGATCCGGCTGACCCGGAGTGGAAGATCCTCAAGAAGATGAAGCAGACCACGGAAGAGTTCAAGGAGTGCATAAAGGACCTCAAGGTTCTTGGAAAGAAGGACTTCAGAATGCTGATCAGATGGAGAGCCCACGCCAGAGAGACTCTGGGAATACTGGACCCCAAGGACCAGGAGAAGCCCACCGTCGAGGTCGAAGAGCTCACCGAGGACCAGCAGATCGACAAGGAACTCGAGGAGCTGGCTGAGAGGCAGAGACTCAAGAACAAGAGAGAAAAGAGAAAGAACAACGAGATGAAGCAGAAGGAGATCCAGAGAATGCAGATGAACATGCTCACTGATATGCAGATTGGTCTGGATGCTGCGCAGATCGGTTCCGAGTCGCTCTTCAACCTGAAGACTGCCGAAAAGACAGGCCAGCTAGACGCTCTTGCCCGTGGTAAAAAGTCGATTGTGTTTTCCGGCGAAGACCTCATGAAGGACGTGGATATCGCATACGAGGACAAAGAAGACGTCAACACCGAGGACGAGCTTGATGGGCTGGAAGACCAGCTGGACCAGATGTACAACCAGTATCAGGAACGCCGTGCCGAGAGAGTTGCTGCCAAACGCGCCCGCGGTGGCGACGACGAGGCCTGGGACGGTATCAAGGATGAGAAGAGCGACTCTTCGTCCGACGGTGAGCAGTTCGAGAGTGACGACGAGGACATGAGCGACGGCGACGAGTCTGTGAATAAACTCATCGCCAGCGTCAAGGAGAAGGCCGGCCAAGGGCTCAGTCGCAAGGCTGCCAACTTCTTCAGCGATGATCTCTTCGAAGGCATCGACGAGTCCACCACCGCTTCCTCCACTGGATCCACGGAATCCCCCGAGAACCGCACCAAGGAGCAGGAGCACGACTCTTTCTCCGAATCGGAGGCCGAGTCCGGAGACGAGTCTGACTTTGAGATCGTGCCTGCCGAGCAGCCCGAGTCCGACTCTGACTTTGACAGCGACGACGAGGAGCAGGACGGCAGAAGAAGCCACCAGAAGGACGTTGACATTGCCACCGTCGAGGCCATGACTCTGGCGCACCAGGTTGCGCTTGGACGCAAGAGCAAGCACGATCTCGTGGACGAAGGTTTCAACAGATACTCCTTCCGCGACAAGGAAGGTCTGCCTGAGTGGTTCCTTGATGACGAAAACCAGCACAGCAAGATCAGCAAGCCCGTGACGAAGGAGGCTGCCATGGCCATCAAGGAGAAGATGAGACAGCTCAACGCCAGACCGATCAAGAAGGTGCTGGAGGCACAGGGACGTAAGAAGATGAGAGCCATGCGCAGACTCGAGAAGCTCAAGAGGAAGTCCGACATCATCAACGACGATGAGGCCAGGTCCGAGCGTGACAAGGCCGAGGAGATCAGTGCTCTGATGAAGAAGATGACCAAGAAGCAGAAGGTCAAGCCCAAGGTGACCCTCGTCTACGCCAAGGGCTCGGCCAAGGGTGTCAGTGGCAGGCCTAAGGGCATCAAGGGTAAGTACAAGATGGTGGACGGTGTTCTCAAGAACGAGCAGAGAGCGCTCAGACGTATCGCCAAGAAGCACAAGAAGGGAAAGCGCTGAATACTTGCATAAAAAACTTTCGCATGAAACAAACATTAAAAAAAAAACAATGGAAAACTCGCCTCTTATCTTATCGGCATCTCAGGCACACTTGGATCTGGCACACGACCCGATCACGTTTTCCGAGGCTGTGCAGGATTGTGCTGCTAAAACAGACGGCGGAGTGGCGTCAGTCCTTCTTCTCTCGTGTTCTTCCCATCTTCTACAAAAGACAAACAAGGAAGAGACTCCATGTTAGCCATCGAAAGCCATGCTGTCTCGTACAGACACATTTCCTTCTTAACTTTCCAAGCGGTGATCCAGGTAGTCATCATCTGCCTGGCCGGGTTTTGGGCGGCCAAAACCGGTCTGCTCAACGGAGCAGGCATGAAGACCCTGTCGAGACTCAACGTTGACATATTCACGCCCGCGCTGATCTTCACCAAGCTTGCGTCCTCGCTCAGTCTCCAGAAACTGATTGACGTGATCGTCATCCCCATCTTCTACGCAGTGACCACTGGAATCTCGTTTCTCGCGTCCAAGCTCGTGTCGCGTTTCCTGAGACTGGACCGTAACGAGTCCAACTTTGTCACTGCGATGGCCGTGTTTGGCAACTCAAACTCTCTGCCCGTGTCGCTCACCATATCCCTCTCGTACACCTTACCGGGACTGAAGTGGAAATCTATCGAGAACGATACGAGAGACGCCATTGCCTCGAGAGGTATCCTATACCTGCTTATATTCCAGCAGTTGGGCCAGGTTCTCAGATGGTCCTGGGGATACAACAAGCTGCTGAGAAGGCAGATACCGACAAGGCCCCAGGGAGACGAAGAGGAGGCTGCTGAAACCGACTCGCTGCTGATTGCACCAGCACCACACTCGTACGGAACCGCCGAAGAACCGGTTCGTGTCGACTCTACCGACTCGATGCAGAAGGTCACCACAACGGTTTCGTCTGAGGAGGAGGCTCCGCCGGTTCTGGTGTCTGTGTACCGTGGTTTCATGGCGTGGATGAACCCTCCTCTGTGGGCCATGTTTGCCTCGGTGTTCATTGCATCGGTGCCTGCAATCAGATACGAGTTCTTCGAGTGTAATGGGTTCATCCAGAACACTGTTGCCTCTGCCATCAAACAGCTTGGTTCGGTCTCCATTCCGCTGATCCTTGTTGTGCTTGGTGCAAACCTTGCTCCGTCTTCTGAGATACCTGCTCCCAGCCCACACTACTCGCGCATTATCGTTGGTTCTCTCCTATCCCGTATGGTGTTACCATCCATAGTGCTACTTCCCCTGATCGGACTGTGCACCAAGTACATATCCCTCTCGATCCTGAGCGATCCAATCTTCCTCATTGTCTCCTTCATCCTCACGGTTTCACCTCCGGCCATTCAGCTTTCCCAGATCTGTCAGCTCAACGAGATCTTCGAGCGTGAGATGGCAGGTGTGCTGTTCTGGGGATACGTCATTCTCACGCTGCCCACCACAATAGCTATCGTTGTTGCGTCGTTGGAGACTCTCGAGTGGGCACAGGCCGGTAAGCTTGTCTGAAAAAAGCACACAGAAATTGCATTTGCTATATATGGCGGTATTTATATGAATCATAAAAGATGGGTATAATGCTTGTAGGTCTCGTTAGAAATTCAATGCAGGGTTGTTTCTCTGGTTCACTGGTTGTGAAACTTCTGAATCTGGGAGTTCATCGATATCGTCATCGTTGAAGTCTCCGACCGTTGATTTGTTCCAGAACTTGAGTTTCGACAGCCAGCCGTTGCTGTCATCGGTTATTATCTCACCGTTGGAGTTGACGTAAGTTTTCTTGCTGCCCGGAGAAGAAGGAGACTTGGAGCGTCTGCGGTACAGAGTGAACAGAAGCGCTAGGAAAAGCGCAATGACAGGAACACCAACGCCGACAACAACACCGATCACCACTTTCTTCTTTTCTGGGGAGAGTCCCGAGTCTGAACTCCTGCTCTCGTTGACCGAAGAAGAGGGTGCCGCCGTCGCAGACGTGGCTGAGCTTGTGGTGCTAGATGAACTGGAACTTGGTGAACTAGAGCTGCTTGAACTGGGAGAACTCGAGCTGCTGGAGCTGCTGGAGCTGCTTGAAGGTAAACTCGAGCTAGAACTAGAACTCGAGCTGGAAGAGGAGGAAGAGCTGGAAGAACTGGAAGAGGTAGAACTAAAGCTTGTGCTAGTTGAAGTAGGGCTACTCGATGTAGAGCTACTCGAGGAAGAGCTGGAGCTGCTTGATCTGCTCGATGTCGGAGTCGGGGTGTGTGAGCTTGGGCTACTAGAGCTTGGGCTACTAGGGCTGCTCGAGGACGAGATGGAGCTGGAGCTGGAGCTCGAAGAAGTGCTTGGCAGCAGACTGAAACTAGTCATTGAAGCCTGTGTGATTGGGGTAGAGGAGTTGACGAGGATGGTAACATCGTCGTCCCCTTCGTTTTCGTCGTCGTCGTCTCTCTTGTAGAACTGCTCCGCATGGTGTTCTGCATGGGAAATATCCTCTTCGAAAACCACAGGTGCCACGGGATCAAGTGGAGCAGAGAGAGAGTAGAGAACAGTCGATAGTAGCAGGAGGGAAACCACCAGCAGAGAGGTGAGAGATCTGGCCGATAAGGACATGATTTGTGAGACCCAGAACGATAGACACGGGGGATCAGATCAGATCAGACTTGGAGGACAGGGGAAAGGGGGGGAGAAAGAACTTCGAAGACTCAAAATTTTTCATGCGGGACAAGCGTTCTATTTATGGAAACTGAGCGGTTAAATTGGGAGGGACCCTCGCGGAATTCTTATGTCCCTCCACCTTTTAATTAAATATCTTGGCTGATTACCATGATTCCTGTGAAACTACGTATTCGACATGGCGGGGATACTAGACATGTGAGTATTTTCAGCCCGCACGTAAAGAGAGAGGGGTCCGAGGAATGGTGACGTGATAAAGCAGGGGAAGGTCCGGGACTATTGTTCCACAACGGTTTCGTCTGGCCGATTTCTGTGATCTGGAGACAGCGGCCCCGTGGACACGGAAAAATTTTCGCAGGACAAACGTGAGGCATCATCGCGGTCATCGATCTCGAAACAAGGCTGCATGCATCGTACTGGATAAAACCAAATAAACGTTCGAGAACGTTTGGGGCCAACGGGCGAGGAAATTGATCCGAGCCTTGGTGGTTATGCGGCGATGGGCGGTCACGTTGGCACCAGGCGAAAAAACACACGCACGCGTTTGTTACGCAGGCGTTTATCTGGCAACGCAACAGAGAACATGCCAGCAGAGAACATGTCAGAGATAGAAGCATCGATACTACAGGAGTACAGGAAGCTGGCAGCCACGACGGAAAAACTGTACGAGGAGCTGAAAAGAATAAACGCCACAACGACAGGCGACCTTTCGGAAGATCTCACCACTCTGGAGAACAAGCTGAGTCTCGTGTACACACTGGTGCGGTCTTCGGTGTTTTCGAACTTCTACCAGCCAGAGCAGCCAAACTAACGAGAAAAATACATTCTAATGATTCTTTATTTCGTTTTCGTAGATTTTACACATCGAAGATGACAACCTTACCGTCGTTACCACAGGTGCTGATCTTTCCCGCACCGTAGGGTCTGATCTTGTTGATTGTGTTTTGGTGGACTGTGAGCAGGTTCGACGAAGATTCGTCGCCGCCCTTGAGGTCCATCTGTCTGAACATGTTGAGTGCACTCTGCTGGTGGGTCTCGTTCTTCTTGGCGAGCTTGGGGTCGTCGATGGTGCTGGTCTGGGCCCAGCCGTTGCCACTCAACTCAAACACAATGGGGTGGCAGTCGTGGCCCGCGGTGATGATCTTCTGCTCGTTGGCGAACAGAAGCGTCTTGAAGGGCAGAAAGTTGGTCTTGACGAGCTGGAAAGCCTGTGGTGTCTCGGGCTGCTCGCCAGGGTACACCACCCCGAGACTTGAGTCGTGGCCCACAAAGGCCACAAAGTCACCTGAGGGCGCAAACTTGACGTCGTGGATCCACGAGCCACCGGAGGTGTTGAGGTAGTCTCCGCACAGAGTCTGGAATGGCAGTCTCTCACCCCACACGGAGGGCGCAGGCTTGGAGTCCACAGACTTGATGAACGTGGAGAACACACGGACATGGCCATCGGTGGAACCGGCAACGAGCAGCACAGAGTTTGGGTGCCAGTCGACAGAGAGGATGGTGGAGCGGATCGGCTTCTTGATGTGCTTCGAGATCCACCAGTCGTTCTCCTCCTCAAAGTAGCAAACCGCGATGACACGCGCACCGGAACCAACGGCAAACTTGGCGCCGTTGGGAGACCACTTGACACAGGTGGCGGCCCTGTTGATACGCAGCAGCACAAGCGTGGGCTTGTAGTCGCCGTTGGGGAGGGGCTCCCACACAAGCGCATTACGGTCCTGCGAACACGTGACAATCTTACCGTCAACAGAGATGTCAATGGCGGTGATTGGCTTGTCGTGGTGCTGCAGCGTGGTCAGCTTGACGGGCTTGCCGGACGAGACGTTGTAGAGATCAACGTTGTTGCCGTTGGTGACCGCCAGCAGCTGGCCGTTCGACGCAAAAAAATGGTCGTAGATCGGAGTGGTACTGAGCGAGAACTGAATTGGAGACATAGGAGGTCAAACTCTACTATATCGTAGCTGTATTGGATGCAGGCGAGATGTCTGCGAATAAGGAGGCGACAAGCCCCTTTAAACTCAGTTTCCCGTGGTCGTGTGTGTTCCAAATAATCGGTTTTTTAAAACTTGATTGGTAATCTCTGACGTAAGCAACAGAGTCAGAAAATTTCAGAGGCAGAAAATTAAGATTACCGCGTCTTTGATAAGAGAAGAAAAAAAAATTGAGCTGACTCCTTTCTTCCCCTTGTTCTTTCCCAAGTTCACCAATAATGTCCAAGTACGACAAATACTCCACGCCGCTCTCTGAGAGGTACGCCTCCGACGAGATGTCCAAGATCTTCTCGCTCAGAAACAGGTTTTCTACCTGGAGAAAGCTGTGGCTCAACCTGGCCATTGCCGAGAAGGAGCTCGGACTCGACGTGATCACCGACGAGGCCATCGAGCAAATGAAGCAGCACCTTGAGATCACCGATGAGGAGATCGAAGACGCCAAGATCGAGGAGTCGATCGTCAGGCACGATGTGATGGCCCACGTCCACACCTTCGGAAAGACGTGTCCGGCTGCCTCTGGTATCATCCACCTGGGTGCCACCTCGTGCTTTGTCACTGACAACGCGGATCTCATCTTCCTGAGAGACGCCTACGATGTCATCATCCCCAAGCTCGTCAACGTCATCAACAGACTCGGCAAGTTTGCGCTCGAGTACAAGGACATGCCCGTGCTTGGATGGACCCACTTCCAGCCAGCCCAGCTGACCACCGTTGGTAAGAGAGCCACCTTGTGGTTGCAGGAGCTGCTGTGGGATCTGAGAAACATGGAGAGAGCCAGAAACGACCTGGGTCTCAGAGGTGTCAAGGGAACCACCGGCACACAGGGTTCTTTCCTCTCGCTTTTCCACGGAAACCACGATAAGGTTGAGCAATTGGACGAGAGAGTTGTTGAGCTCCTCGGTTTCGAGTACGCTTACCCTTGCACCGGTCAGACCTACTCCAGAAAGATCGACATCGACGCCCTTGCCCCGCTCGCTTCTCTCGGTGCCACCGCCCACAAGATGTGCACTGACATCAGACTTCTTGCCAACCTCAAGGAGATGGAAGAGCCTTTCGAGAAGTCCCAGATCGGTTCCTCCGCCATGGCCTACAAGCGTAACCCCATGAGATGTGAGCGTGTGTGTTCTCTTTCCAGACACCTCGGCTCCCTCTACCAGGATGTCTTCCAGACTTCCTCGGTGCAGTGGTTCGAGCGTACCCTGGACGATTCCGCCATCAGAAGAATCTCCATCCCATCAGCGTTCCTCACTGCCGACATCGTCCTCTCCACTCTCCTGAACATCACCTCTGGTCTTGTTGTCTACCCTAAGGTCATCGAGAGACGTATCCAGGCTGAGCTTCCCTTCATGGCCACCGAGAACATCATTATGGCCATGGTTGAGCAGGGTGGCTCCAGACAGGATTGCCACGAGGAGATCAGAGTGTTGTCGCACCAGGCCGCTGCCCAGGTCAAGGAACACGGTAAGGACAATGACCTGATCGAGAGAGTCAAAGCCACCGAGTACTTCAAGCCCATCTGGGATGACTTGGACAAGCTGCTCGACCCATCTACCTTTGTCGGCAGAGCTCCACAGCAGACTGAGAAGTTCGTCAAGGTCACCGTCGCTAAGGCCCTTGCTCCATTCTCCCAGTACCTCAACGAGGAAACCGTCCAGCTCTCCGTGTAACGAAAACAATCAAATGCTCAAATACAATAACCAGCCTGTCGTAGAACCGCAGCCCCAATTTTCGTGAGGCATATTTGCGTGTGCCCACCAATTTCATCCTGGCTCGCTAGCAAAGGTTTTTTAGATCAACATGGGTTTGTCTTCCTTCTGAACGGTTTGTTTCTCTGTAACAGCTCAATTCATTATCGGGATATTGGCAATGAGTGCTCCAGTTATCACGCAAAAGGCTACCCCAGCTGTTCCAGCACCGGAGAAGGCTCCGGGCCAGGAGGAAGCACCTGCAGCTGCCGCCTCTGCTCCTGAGCCCAAGAAGAAGCTGAGACTCAAGCAGTCCAAACCGCTTCCCATCAAGAAGTACGTCTGGCTGGCCGGTCACCTGCTGACTTTGCCGCTGTCGTTCGTGTACTTCCTGTACTACCTCCAGTTCAAGTCGCACCAATTGATCCCCAGACTGTGCTACAGATTCGCGCTCTTCGGTGTGTGGGCCTCCTACTCGATGACCATATCCACCCAGTTCTCCCAGAGCGCTGTGCCTTCGTACTTTGCGCTGCTGTCTACCGAGAACTTCCAGTACCTGCTGCTCTCGTTCATCTGGCAGTTCAACAGAAACTCGCTGTTCAAGCTGCTGCCATACTTCCTCATCTCGGTGCTGCAGCTCTCTGCGCAGTTCCACATAAAACCGATCCTCAAGATGGACAAGTTCTTCAAGATCGTTATCGTCTACAACGAGCTGTTCCTCTTTGTGCTGCTGACTTTCGACACGCTTCTCCTGAGAGGAACCTCGGGCTACGCGCTTGTCATGTTTGGTCTCTTCTACTGGCTCAAGTTGCTGCACAATGAGAGCACAAGAAAGCTCATCTACAACATCCTCATCAAGCTCGATGGACCACTGAGCAAGCACAAGAACGCTAGGGTCAGAGCACAGTGGCACAAGGTCAAGACTGTCCTGAGCACCGACCAGAAGACTCTACAGTCTGAGTTTGTTACTACGCCCAAGGAGAGTGAAAAGGTGAAATAAACTGTATCTTTAACTAAGTGAAATTGAAAATGTCTGGCAATAAGCGTTAGTAATCAACCTGGTAGCGGAAGGGTTAACAGTCAGCAATCTCGTTGGATTTCGAAGTCAGATTTTTGAGCTTTGGTAAAGGGTTATCTTCATGAATTTTTTGGTTCAGAAGCAGAACTGAAAAGTAAGTGTATCATCATGTAAATCGCACGATGGCTGACCGCAAGTAAAAGAGGACGTACCTGTTGCCGTTAGTAAAGTTGAATCTCGGTGACGATCAACCGCGCACAGGTCCCTTCGGCTGGGGAAGAATCAAATCTCAGTTGGTGATGCATGTTTAATTCCGGATCATCTTGGTCACCTGAATTAGGTTGTGTAAACTATCATCCTTGTGTTTCTTCCACCTGAAGAAGGCCCGCTTGTTTTTGGTTGCTATCCAGAGGATCGAGATACTGTAAACCGCCAGGGTTAGTCTTTTGAGCCTGTCTCGGTGCTGGCGACTTCCAAGGAGCACACAGTTTCAGAGGCTTCTGTTCCATGAATGAGATCATAAACGAAGAATTCCTAACTTGTTTTTTGTCCTGCATATACACTCTCAGTACAAATGTTATATCAATGGTTTTAATCATCAAATAAACAAGGAACACTCTCTAAAGTCTGTGCTCCCCAGCCGTGGGAAGAATCGCACATCAAGAGACACATACCTCACTGTCTATGTCATCCTTCTTGAGAGAGAAACGGCACTCGCACCAGGCGAACGGCTCATCCCTCTCGAGAGGAAAACACCCGAAACCAGTCGGATGGTTCACTTCTGGCCAGAGAAGGCGGTGGCCAACAGGGTGAGAAAAGCTTTTCGGGCTTTTATAGTTGGGTTGAGCGGTGCACTACGAGTCGCGAGTCCGCTTTTCAGTGTGCAGAGTTTTCCAGCGAGCCATGGCGACGCGAAATGTGACTACTTGTCTGAGAACTCGATTGAGGGCTTGTTTGAGAGCATGTAGGTGTACGGTGGAGCTGTAATTACGTAATGATAGGATTCTTATATACCGTTAATAAACACAACAACATTTACTCAGATGCAGAGGCACGGGCGTAGATCTGCTGCTTGGAGTGCTTCAAAACTGGCTTGATGATTCCCTCGGTCTCCAGCTGTCTAAGAGCAACACGGGCAAGGGAGCCACCAATCTTGAGTCTGTCAACCAAAACGGAGACGGAAACGTATCTGAAAGTTGGGACCTCCTTCATGATTCTGTCGTACTTCTCCTGGTCCAAAAGAACGGCGTGCTGGGCCTTGTCCTTGGCGTTCTTACCCTTGGACCACTTCTTCTTGGACTTCTTACCACCGGCCATGGCGGCGGCGGCCTTGGCAGCCTTGGACTGTTGGATCTTTGGTGGCATTCTGAAAATTTTGTTAGTACTCGAGTTCCAACCGTAAGAGAAGCCAAAGCGACGTAACGATATCCGTGAGAGCGCTCAGAGTGCTCACAGAACTGCTGTGTTGTTCCTTGTAGTGCTGGAAGATGTTGCCGTTGTGCTGCTTGGAGGTTTTTCACCGAGTGTCAGAACAGCTTCAAAGGCCTCTGTGGTTTGCTGCATCCCAAAGGACACACCACTTGAACGTTCCATCCAGAGCCCTTCTCTGATACTATCCCTCAGTTTCAGAGCTCCCCACGTAGCCTTGTGGTCTCTCCATCAAGCTGATCCCCCTCCCTGGTTTTTTTTTGGCTTTCACTGTGTACTCAAACAGACGGATAATCGTGATGCTGTTCACTTCGCTTCTTTGCTTCCTGTGATATATTACTTACGTGTATATTCAACGAAACCTGTATGGTATTAAAACAGACAAATTTTTGAAGGTGAGTAGGCAAAAAGGGTCGATGATGAAAAGCCAGGAGGAGCTCGTCCCAGCCTTCCATTGTGTGAGACACGACTCAGGCTCTACGAGTTTTTGTGTTTTTCTCTGTTTTTGTTAGTGTTCAGATCTACGCACCCCGTGATGGAATCTGCACATCCGTGACTGTGACTGCTTGGTTTCATGTAATATCTTATGTAATGAGAAATAAGGTCGTGTGTTCATCGAGGAAATCGTTATTGTCTAACGTAAACAAGCCGAAGCTTGCAATAGGGAGACAAGGAACAACACTCTGTGGATACCTCCCATTTCTATCAATCATGGCCAAGCGTGTGAAGGGTCAGATCACTAAGGATTTTGACCATAGTTCCAGCGACGATAGCGGCGATGAGAACGCCGGTCCAAAGCTTGCTTCCAGCGAGGTTCTCAAGACAAGAAAGTAAGTTTACCAGTCACATTTTCGTTCTGTTTACCTTCCGATAAGGAGACTAACACGTTAAGGATATTAAAGCCCAGATCTCTAGCGAGCCGTGGCGCTGGATCTGCTGCTCCATCCAACCCATTTGCGTCTCTCGGTCAGCCAGCTTCCTTTTCTTTCACTCCAAAGCGTCCCAGCCCATTGACGACAAACTCGCCAATGACTCTCGGCAACGGTAAGGCCAATGGCTACGACAAGGCCAGCAAGCAGAAGGCCCTCAACAACAAGGTTGTCGAGGCTGTCCTGGCTGCCCAGAAGAAGGACGAGCTGTCTGATTTCACACCTATCTTTCAGAAGTACATCGACTATCTGAAGGATATCAACGGAAAGCCAGCGTCTGCTACCGCTCCATCTGCCAGTTCTGCGCCAATATATCCTCCAAAGAAGGAGGATACGCCTGTTTCCGACATGAAGGTCGACTCTGAATCCGAGTCTGAGTCTGAGTCCGAGAAGGAGGAGGAGAAGAAAGAGATTAAGGTTCAGGGCCCAACTTTCTCTATCAAGGCACCAGTCAACCTCAAGTTCGGAAACCAGGACGACGACGATATCGTGTTCTCTGATGACTCTGAAGACGACATCAAGGTTGAGGGTCCAAAGTTCACATTCAGCGCCGCACCAGCTTCAAACTTCAACGGACCTTTCAAATTGGGCGAGAAGAAGGAGGAGAAGCCAGCGTTTTCGTTCGGTAAGCCTGAGGAGAAGAAGGAGGAGGAGTCCAAGCCTGCCTTCACTTTTGGCAAGCCAACTGAGGAGAAGAAGGAGGAGTCCACGCCGGCCTTCACTTTTGGCAAGCCTGAAGAAAAGAAGGATGAGTCCAAGCCGGCCTTCTCCTTTGGAAAACTAGCCGAAGACCAGACTGAGAAACCTGCATTTACATTCGGTAAGCCAGCTGAAGAAAAGACCGAAGAGCCAAAACCAGCTTTCTCCTTTGGTAAACCAGCTGGAGACTCCAAGCCCGCATTTTCCTTTGGTAAGCCGGACGAGAAGAAAGACGAGGAACCAAAACCAGCATTCACATTCGCCAAACCAGCCGAGGAGTCTAAACCTGCATTCTCCTTCGGTTCTGTTGAGGAGAAAAAAGATACCCCAGCCCCGCTCTTCTCCTTTGGTAAACCTGCTGAGACCTCCGAGGACAAACCCGCTCCATTCAAGTTTTCTGCTCCCGAGGCCTCCAAGCCTGCTGCTGACTTCACGTGGAAGCCAACCAACGGCGTGAATATCGAGGAAGGTAAGAAGGACGACGCAAAGCCACTCTTCTCGTTCTCCAACTCCGCCAGCGACTCGAAGCCTCTGTTCTCCTTTGGTTCCACTACCAACTCTGCTCCAGCTGCTGCTTCCAGCTTCAACTTCAACTTCAAGGCTCCAGAGAGTAACAACGCTACACCAGCCACAGACGACAACGACGATGAACAACCAGCCGACAACGACGTGAAGGGTGACTTCAGCGTCGTCAAGCTTTCTGAGAAGGTTGAGGTTAAGACAGGTGAAGAGGACGAAGACTGCAAGATGACCAAGCGTGCCAAACTGATGCTGTTCGACTCAGCTAACAAGGAACAGCCATACCAGACAAAGGGTCTTGGTGACATCAAATTGCTCGTCAACAAAGAAACTAAGAAGGCCAGATTGGTGTTACGCTCCGAAGGCAACGGAAACGTTCTGCTCAACACTGCAGTCTCTACAGATCTCAAATATGAGCTGTTCCCAGGGAAGGCTATGGTCAAGTGTCCTGCTCTCACAACTGATGGACTGCAAATGTACATATTGAAGGTAAAGACTGTTGGTGACGCACAGGAGATAGTGAAAAGCATTGATGTCGCTAAGGCCGACTTTAAGTGATGATAGTGCTTCAGAATTGATCGTGTTGAAATGTGTATGTCGTAAAAGTGTCTATTTGAAAATGTTTCTAGTCATGTCGATAAAGGTATCTGCATCACCTAGCTCGTGTGATACGTTTGTGCGTAGTACCTCGTGTATCTCATCTTTGCTACCGTACAACTTGTGGTTGATCTTGAGCATGAGCGCAAGCGCTGCGCGTAGCAGGAATGGGATCCCTTCAAAGATGTATATGTCAAAGACACGAGGTGCGATATCCGGCCCAATGCACGAGGCAAACAGACTTTCAAACAGAGCAGAAAGCGTGTTGATGAGGTCCAGCTCGATCGTCTCGAAATGCGTATAGAGAGCTTCGTTTTTCTTTTTGAGAAGTCTCTTGAAAGTGTCGATTTGCTGCGATAGAAATTCGTCGTGCTCGGATAGGGCCCTGTAGCTTTTCGACTGGGTGAGTCCCAGAAGGATGTTGAGAGAGTGTCTGGTAGACAGCGTAGTTGAGTACACCATCGAGGCGATGGCTCTGACTGAGCTGTTCATGGAGTATCCCATCTTGAGCTCCCATGCCTTGACAACAGTCGTGAGGCCGGTTTGCTTCTTGCACTGGGTGCGCGAGATGAGGGTATCGAGCTCCTCATCGGTGGTACCGTTCTTGAAGCCAACCTGCCTCAGCCATATCTCTGCTCTCAGCTGGTCTGGGATGCCTCTCCACCACAATTCTCGGGTGGACGGCATGGTGAGCGACTGGGTGTACTTCGGAAGCACGATTTCCTTCCAGGCAACCAGGTCTTTGAGCTTCTGTGTCTGCAGCCTGGCCAGCCTCTGCTTGCGTGCGAGATCCTCCTTCTTTTCGCGCTCAATGGCCTTCTGCACGACTGCCTCGAAGTCCTTATCGTGTTTCAGAGACTCGTACCCGTCTTTTGGAGGCAGGTTCGACGGCCTCGACAGACTGATGAATCTGCTCTTCTCGCTGCTGACGTGGTCATGGAATTTGTCGAGGTCGAACCTCTGCAGGGACAAACGTCTCATGAACATCATGCGCTCGTTGCGCGTGTCAGACACCGAGTCCAGCGACAGAGAAATCTTCTGCGCTTCGGTGGAGAGGTTGGAGTACTCCGAGCACATCGTCAGGTTGCTCGCAACGCTCAGCAACGACGACCTGTTGGACGCACTGGACTCGGAATTGGCGTCGAGAGACCTCTTCGGGTTGGCAATGGTGGGTGTTCTCGAGAAGGGCACGTTGAAAACGACAAAGTTGTCGGGTATCTCGTCGTCCGACAGAAAATCCTGTGTGTTTATGCCTAACGAGTCGCTCCTGCGCAGACTGGTCTGCAGCTCTTGCTGTTTGATCCTCTGGAGTCTCCTGTACTTCTGTGTTGGCGTCAGTCTCACAGACTGTTGTTTGTGCAGGCTCAAATCCGACAGCGAGTTCGGTCTCGCCGGATTGCTCGAGTTTGCCCGGGGAACCTGCAAGCACGACTCTGACTGTGGTCTTCTGTTGAGATATCCCGGTCTGGCCGGGTGTTTAGCACAGGGTTTCGGGTCGCTCAAAGACACATCCTCGAAGGACTCCTGTATGACATCGAGCGTTGGATTCTGCATGGTTTCGATCTTCCAATGGACAAAGCGAGCGAACGAATGGAAGCCAAAACTCAAGGTCCTAAGGATGCAAGTGAAAGAAAGAGAAGCAAAAGACGCGGTTGTCCACAAAAACCCTGGTTGTTAGGAAAAAGAAACAGGCGCGCGTTTACCCCCTTTGTTTTTAAATTTAGCCGCCAGGTCACGTGGCAGCTAAAACGGGTGGTCCAAAAGCTACACGGTATTTGTTGTATCTGGTTGTATGTACAGGGGTTTATAAATATTTACTTGTCTTTGTCGCTGTCCTTGTGCAGGATCTTCTTGAAGGCATCGCTCAGGAAGCCCTCGAGCTTCTTCAGCTGCGAAGGGTGTTCGTTCTTAGACTCGTCCTCGAGCTCCTCGGCCTTCCAGTTGGGGTCCATTCTGGTGGCTGTCTTGTCGTTGAAAGTTGTGGCCAGAGCCTCCAGCAGAGCGGTCTGTGTGGCATCCTTGGGTCTCTGGATCTTGATCTTGAACACGGTCTTGAGGTTTCCGCGTCTCGTCTTGGATATTGGCACTCCGCGCTCGGGGATGGTAATGGAGTCGCCAAACTGTGCTCCCGCAGGCACCTTGAGTCTGATCTGCTCTCCCTCCAAAGTCGGAATGGTGATGGTTCCACCGAGAGCTGCGGTGGTCATGGGGATCTCGCACTTGTAGACGATATCGTTACCCTCGCGGATAAAGTTGGGGTCAGGCTTGACCCTCACTCTCACGATCAAATCTCCCTTGCTGACAGAAACGCCAGGACCGGTGGTCATCTCGGGAGAGTCTCCGGCACCCGCAACCCTGAATCTGGTGCCGTCCTTGACACCGGTTGGAAGCTCGATGTCCGTGGCCTTTGTCTTCCTCTGCACACCGTCTCCGTGACAGTCTCCACACTCGTCTCCACGCTTGATGCTAACACCAGTACCAGAGCACGCAGAACACGTGGTGGACATGTGGAAGCCTCCTTGCAGCACCTGTGTCATGGATCCTGTACCACCGCACGTCTTACACGTGCTCTTCAACTTTCCCTTCTTCAGCCCAGATCCAGAGCACGTGCCGCAGTTGTCGTATGCAGTGTATTCCACGGTGGTGGTTGTACCAAACACAGCCTCCTTGAAAGTGATGGTCTTGAGCACCTCGATGTCTCTGCCGGTGAAGTGCTGTACGTAGTTGGAGTTGTTTCTCGACTTGTTGCCTCCTCTGAAGAAGGCATCGGCGAACAGGTCTTCGAATCCAAATCCGCCACCGAACGGGTTTCCAGCACCTCCGAATGGGTTGCCTCCGTTCGCAAACGGATTGCCACCGGTGGCTCCGCTGTTGGGGTCAAACCCTGTTGTGCCAAACTGATCGTACTGCGCCTTCTTGGTAGCGTCTCCCAGAATCTCGTAGGCCTCCTGCAGGTCGTGGAACTTCTTCTCTGCGTCTTCTGCCTTGTTGATGTCCGGGTGGTACTTCTTGGCCAGCTTGTAGTACGCCTTCTTGATGTCTGACTGTGAGGCACTCTTGTTCACGCCCAGGGTCTTGTAGGGATCCACGGCCAGAAGCCTGTGTGTCGTGTGAAACAGCCTCGTGCCTGTTCTGAACGCACTTGCGGGTCTGATGTATCTGTGCATGCTTGATCCTTGTAGCCTGCGGTGTTGTTTAAACGGCGGTTTGCCTCTTTGTACCTCCCGAAAGTCTTCCTTCTAGGCTTTTCCCGCTTCCTTGATTGGGGCACGACCTCGAGTTCTGGTTGGGGCACGAAACAGCCAGCGCGGGGTTTGATGCTGTAATAAATGGCTCGCGCCTCCCGCGCTTGGCTTTGTGCTGCGCTGTTCTTTCTCCATCGAAAAATGGTGCCAGCGCAGTTGAGTTTCGAGGGCTTGATACACGAGTTCGAGACACGCTTGGGCGTGGAAGATGTTCTCACGCCACAGACGATCGACCACGACGAGCTCATGGAGCTCATGAGATCATACACCACCGAGGAGTCGGACTGGGCCAAGTACGCTCTGCATGATGCCTCCCGAAACTACTCGCGCAACGGAATTGAGAACTTTGGCCACAACGCCAACCTGCTGGTGCTCGTGTGGGAGCCGGGCAAGGGTTCCATGGTGCACGATCATGCGGCGGCGCACTGCGTGATGAAGGTGCTCAAGGGAAGCCTCAAGGAGTACCTCTACACCCCCGGTGACCACACCGGCCTCAAGCGCGAGTCGGAGCTGGGTGCGGACGAGGTGACGTATATTGCGGACCACCTGGGCTACCACAAGATAGTTAACGAGTCTGATGAGCTGGCCGTCAGTCTGCATCTCTACACGCCACCGTACGCCAAGGTCAACGGATTCCACATCATCGACGTCAAGAACGGCAAGAAGTTCAAGATCCACACTACAAACTTGTACTCCTGGAAAGGTGAAGTCCTCAAGGAGACAGACGCTCAGTAGAATGGTTTACATATACACGCCTATACACTATACATCATTTTTCGGCTCCTCTGTAGTTTCAGTTCGACACTCCCCTAACCCAGAACTGTGCCCTGTCGCCTCCGTTGTAACCGTTAACCTTGACTGATCTGGTCTGAATCTTGATGCCCAGTTCGTACTTCTCCTTCTCGAGGTGCTCAGCCTTGTTGAGCAGCTTGGTTCTTGCAACCATGAGTCTCTCCTGCTGGTCTGGCTTTGAGTTCAGGAAGGCGTTGGGTGGAAGCAGCGAGTCTAGAAACTTGATCTCCTTGTGGATCTTGTGTATCTTGGTATCGAGATCCCTGAAGGTCTCGGTCATCTCTTCGAGCTTGGCGTCGGATGTCGACAACTCCCTCGTAGGGTCGTTGATCTTCTTGGCCTTGAAGGAAGAGATCCGTCTGGCCGCAGCGGCATTGGTGTTGTTCTCACGCGTCTTGAGAACTTGCAGCTGAGGAATATGCTCGTCGACAGGCGTGGTAGGAACAGACTCGGTTTCCGCTTTCACAACAGGTTCCTCTCCGGTCTGGGTGATCACATCGACGTACCTGCTCTCTGTCGCGTCTTCCTCTTGGGTTTCGGGCTCCGCTTCCGGAGCTTGTGCCTCCTCTCTAGACTCGTCAAACGTGGAATCCTCGTACACAAGCGCAGGCACCGCTTTGGTCACGTTGTCGTTCATGGATCCAAAGGTCTCGTATTCCAGATTGAGGTGCTCGTAGTTGGTTATCAGGTCGTCAGTGTGGTACACTCTGTGTCCAACAGGCGTCGATATCTTTGTATACTTTGCCTCGTTCAGCTCTATTGGCTTGTCTCCGTATCCATCCTCGTCGGATGCAAGGTTTGGGCTTTCCATTGACATGACTTTACTTCAAATGTGACACAGAAGAACTTCGGGAGAGAAAAGGAGCTGACAGGTTCTGTTTACGAAAAACGCGCTTTCAAGGGGGCTTGAAGGTCGTGCATCTAGCGGCCAGAACCAAAACAAAGAGACGCGCCTCGCGGCGTGCGGCTCAGGAGGGAGGATGTTCCGAAAAAACCAGAGTTAAAGTAGTTTAAGACTATGTAAGAAGTTGAGAAAAAGTAGCGATAGGAGAAGAAGAAAAACACAGACCATCATGTGCTGGTGATAGTCACAGTGGCCACGACAGAAGTCAAAGTGATAGTGGTGTATGGCTCGATGTCAGACCACGTTCCGGTAGCCTCGCCATCATCCTCGTAGTAGACATAGCATACACCATCGGTAGTCTCAGTGGTGTAAGCTGTGAAAGACCCGGTGGCGTAGTCACCGTCGGTAGATGTGGATGGGGCAGCGGTGATCGTGGAAGAGCTCGAGGTCTTCGAAGCCTTGGAGGTAGTGCTACTGCTCGAAGAGGAGCTCGAAGAGGAGCTCGACGAAGTGGCAGAAACAGCCTTCACGCTGGTCGATGGTGTGGCACTGGACTTAGAACTAGCTTTCGACTTTGTAGAGCTGTAAGCGGACGAAGTCGAAGAAGTGCTTGAAGAAGAAGCGGTGGAAGTCGAAGACGACGAAACTGTGGAGTACGAGTAAGAAGAAGAGCCACCATCAGTGACCAGGTAAGAGGTCAGGTAAGTCTCCGCAATAACAGAGGTGTAACCTGGGTCAATTGTGGAAGTGATAACAACAGCCTGGCCTGGAGTGTAGGTCTCAGTATCAGTGCTAGAACTTGAACTCGAACTCGAACTAGAAGAAGAGCTGTTGGAACTGGAGCTGGAGGAGCTAGAACTGGAGTCAGAGCTAGTGGTTGTCTTGTGCTTGACGTGAACGGTCTTGTACTCCGTCACGGCGTTGGCAGTGACTGTAACGTACGCTCTCTTGGCGAGGTTGGCGTCGGCCTGGCCAACTGGTAGAGCCGAAACGACAGAGGACATAGCGGCCAAAGCATATAGGCAGTTCTTCAAGAGCATTTCTGTTGTAGTTCTATTCTAGTACTGTGCTGTTGTTTTCCTTTGGCTGTTGTAGATCTGGGGTTGTGCGGCGGAGTTGTAGCGATAGATGACCTTGTTTAATGAAAGACAGAAGTTGGATGGTCACTATAATTTCAAACGAATGACAAAAGTTGGTTTGTAGTTTGGGGAAGGAGATTCGAAAAGAAAAAGAGGGAAGGAGCCGGGGTGCGAGAGATATCGAGGGAATCCCGGGTTGGTTTTATATAGAACCTGTTGGGAACCAGCCTTTTTCTAAGCATCGGTGATTGAGTCGCATCAGGCTGGATCGTATCAAAACAGGAAAACCGATTGTCCCAAAGGAGTTCTTTCATTCCAGAAGTGCACTTTTGGAATCCGATCAATGGAGAGGCGTGATTCTAATCTCAGCGCTCGTGCATATCGCCTCGTAATTTCTCCCTGTTTACTCGCAGATGTGCCCAATTTTTCATCTGTATCTAGACTCCATCGTTTGTTGACATGATTATGCCACCTTTTTTTTCATCTTCATGGTGGTCAGTCAACCTGGTGAATATGGTTGGATCTACAGTTAGAGGCGATCCGGTAACTCTATCATAACCGAAAAGGCTAGTTTCACGCTTAGGTGAATCTCAAGTCAAAAGCCAATGCAATTACCAACCCTGGCCACCGTTTGTACTAAAATGGACACTACACCTGCCAGCCGACCGCTTATGCATCGTGGCTGGAAAGTCTGTACCCCTTTGAGGAAATACCGTATGCAGCCGCACATCAGGCCAGCCTCCTTGACGTGGAGTCGTGTGTGACCCAGGGTTTGAAACCCTCTGTGTATCCACGTGACACACTCTGAAAAGAACCCGAAAATCCTCAAAAAAATTCGAGGTCGTCGTGCGCCAAACATACCAACTTTGTCTGCTCGCAATTTTCCAGTGCGAAAGGATTTGAAGAGTTCCCCCTTTCCTAACCCTTCTACCCATCAAAGGAAATTAGATCACATCGCAATGGGTATGTTATATTATATGCTAAAGTGTTTGATGATATACACGGGAACCATGACACGGAGCTGAAGAGAAGAATATAAACAGAACAAACGGGGAAACGTGTTGTCACGGAGCACAGTCAACAGCGCTCACTCAGCATGAGAAGACAACATGAGCAAACAACATGAGAAAACAACATGAACGAGTCGGCCAGCGAGAACCTAGAGATTGAACGGGTCTGCAGCATAGCGGAGTGAGGTTTCCGTTGATACATCGTCCAACACAGACAGACTTTTTCGCAAGTGCATGTTACTAACTCCAACAGTTAACGTTCCAAAGACCAGAAAGACATACTGCAAGGGTAAGACCTGCCGCAAGCACACCCAGCACAAGGTTACCCAGTACAAGGCTGGTAAGGCCTCTCTGTACGCCCAGGGTAAGCGTCGTTACGACCGTAAGCAGTCCGGTTACGGTGGTCAGACCAAGCCAGTTTTCCACAAGAAGGCCAAGACTACCAAGAAGGTTGTCCTCAGATTGGAGTGTGTTGCCTGCAAGACCAAGGCCCAGCTGACCTTGAAGCGTTGTAAGCACTTCGAGTTGGGTGGTGACAAGAAGCAGAAGGGTCAGGCCTTGCAGTTCTAAGCTGTTTACACAGAGGAAGGAATCACAGTCTTGTACGTTTATCATATATAATCACTTGGTTTTTCTTTACAAACTAGCTTGAATGAAAGGATTGATTTGAGAATTAAACCTCAACCGTAGAGTCTCGAGGAAACCAAACCGTCGTGTACTCGTTGGGTAGTGCTGTGGCCGATTCAGGATTTTCGTGTGCGCGTTTTCCGCCCCTTTGATTTCAATCAAAACAATTAGATCCCTTCCACTGTGGTGACAGGTTGTGTTGTTGTTGTTTTTTTGTCTTCCTGGGGTTCTTCCTGTGAATTCGCACATAGTCAGAGCTGATCGATCCTACCTCTAGGGACCCGAATCGGATTTTATTTTTGGGCTTGGATTTATTTGCGATCCACAGATCTGGTTGGTTACCCAAAGATGTACACTCCTTACGACAAACAGGGATATCCATCCAACGGCTATCCCAATCAGCAGCAGTATCAACAGCAGTACCAGTACCAACAGTACAACCAACAACAGCAACAGCAGCAACAACAGTACCAGAATGGCGCGACTCCGTATCAAAACAACAACGGAAGCTTGTACAACATGCAGCAGCGTTCTCAGACCGATCTCTCCCACCAGCAGTACCAGGAGTATCAGTCTTCGTCAACATCTGCATTCCAGAACATCCCCTCGATGCCACCGCCCTCCAACTACTTCAACGGAGGATCGCCGTACATGAACAGCAACAACTCGTCTGGGTACCTGGCGCAACCACCGGCCTCGCCCTCGAGAAGCATAAGATCCAACCTTGCGTCGGTGAAGTCTGATGCCTCCAGCTCACACTCGCCAACGAGACAGCCAGGACTGCCGTACTCCAATCTGAACGGATCGTCTGTTGGCTTCAAGAAAGAACAACCTGTTAGACAACCGCCACCAAAGTCAGACTACGTTTACTTTGAAAGACACCCAGAGTATTTTTCGAAGGTATCTCAGGACAAAACTGCAGGTATCAAACTGAAGTTAGAACACTACTACAAGACGAGTATCGAATACGCCATCGAGAGAAACCAGAGACGCATAAACTTTGAACAGAAGCTCAACGGTGAGAGCTCGAGCGAGCGCAAGAACCGTGAACTGCAGCTTTTTGGAAAGAACGAGTCGCAGTTTCTGAGATTGCGCAGAACGAGATTGGCCCTTGAGGACTTCCACACTGTCAAAGTTATCGGAAAGGGTGCATTTGGTGAAGTTAGACTTGTCCAGAAGAAAGACACCGGCAAGATATATGCCATGAAGACCCTGCTCAAGTCTGAGATGTACAAGATGGACCAGCTTGCCCACGTCAAGGCTGAGAGGGATGTTCTTGCAGACTCCAACTCTCCGTGGGTCGTGTCGCTCTTCTACTCCTTCCAAGATCCCCTCTACCTCTACCTCATCATGGAGTTTCTGCCAGGCGGTGATCTCATGACAATGCTTATCAAATGGCAGATCTTCACGGAGGATGTCACGAGATTCTACATAGCGGAGTGCGTCTTGGCTATCGAGGCTATTCACAAGCTCGGCTTCATTCACAGAGACATTAAACCGGACAACATTCTCATTGACATCAGGGGACACATCAAGCTCTCTGATTTTGGACTCTCCACAGGTTTCCACAAAACACATGACTCCAACTACTACAGAAAACTACTAGAACAGGAACCAGCATCCCACCAGAATGGAGCGCCTAGAAACTCCGTCATGGTGGACTCTATCAACTTGACCATGTCGAACAGACAGCAGATGCAGACATGGAGAAAGTCCAGAAGACTGATGGCCTATTCGACCGTTGGTACTCCAGACTACATTGCT
Organism: Kuraishia molischiana; assembly: GCA_024271875.1. Classification (NCBI taxonomy): domain Eukaryota; kingdom Fungi; phylum Ascomycota; class Pichiomycetes; order Pichiales; family Pichiaceae; genus Kuraishia; species Kuraishia molischiana. The sequence continues at coordinate 221,321 of JANBXH010000005.1, forward strand.
CCAGAGATCTTCGTGAACCAAGGCTATGGTCAAGAGTGTGACTGGTGGTCTCTTGGAGCTATCATGTTTGAGTGTCTGGTCGGCTGGCCGCCATTTTGCTCGGAGACTCCCCACGATACATACAAGAAGATCATCAACTGGCAGGAGACTCTCGAATTCCCAGACGACATCCACCTCTCTCCAGAGTCTGAGGATCTCATAAGAAGGTTGTTGACCTCTGCTGAGAACCGACTTGGTCGTCACGGTGGTGCAGATGAGATCAAGGCTCATCCGTTCTTCCGGGGAGTCAACTGGGATGAGATAAGACACGTCGAGGCTCCGTTCATACCCAAACTGAAGTCCATTACAGACACCAGATTCTTCCCTTGTGACGATCTTGAGAACATTCCCGACTCACCTGCGTTGGCACAGGCTGCCCAGCAGCGCGAGAAGATGAGCCAGAGCGGTGATGATAGCAAGGAAGATTTGCCTTTCATCGGTTATACTTACAGCAGATTCGAGTACCTCACCAGGAAGAATGCGCTCTGAGCTTTTGGAAGATCAACATTCCTACTTTTCCTCTCTATCCCCTTTTTTAAAAATATAACTGTGCTTGCATGGTATATCAAAATTCAATCTAACTATATAAATCAATATCGAGAATGTCGTAACATGGGTGCATTTTCAGGAAATCTGATATTTTTCAAAATTATACACGAACACGAGAGAAGGTGAGGAGACTAGAATTGCAACGCTAATGATGCAGTTCAGACATGTATCCTCGAACACGACAACCTCAGCAGACAATGGAAGCAGACGACCTTCCAAGAGAAAACAAGAAGTGCGTCTAATGCTTGATAGCATCTTCCAGTGGATGAGCTCAAAGCTACAAACCATCCCGAGAAATTACGGTAATCGAAGCGTAATCGAAGTTTTCCGATTGTCACCACCATCCATTGTTTTAGGCAAAAATAATGCACCAGTCTATAACACTCGGTACTCACAACGATATGAACACACTTTTCATACAAATACTCCATCATCAGTACGAATAAATCGATTAAAAGGCAAAAGGTCGTGCTCCAAGCATTATAAGCTCGTAAGATGAACATCAAAATTTCATGAAATAACAAGCGGTTTCGTGGTCTAGTTGGTTATGGCATCTGCTTAACACGCAGAACGTCCCCAGTTCGATCCTGGGCGAAATCACTCTTGTTAACCTTTTTTTTTGCATTTTTTTTGCCCGAGCTTACTCTCACAACTCCAGGGTTTATCCTGGTACGATTTTTTTCCAGTCCGAAGCGTGGAGGGGTCGCGTATGGGCAATTCAACGCGGAGGACTCCCGAGCCGCAGATCTGACGAGACATGCCCATTTTTCAGCTGGAGTCTGACGATAAATGCCCCTTCTCTCAGCTGGAGTCCTCGATTGGATACGGAATAGGCGGAGGAACTAACAAGATCATAGAGTGGGTTATAACTATGCATTTCTTCAGTAATGACGGCGGTTTTCGCCCTCTGCAGATTTTGAGATCGAAATCACCCTTTACTACTGAAGATACTAGCCACTTTCAGCACTGTTCAGTAAGCACTTTTCATAGGGCACTCTGAGGCAGGTCAGAAGCAATCAAGGAGTGGGGCGAGAATCCCACTATTAGGTCTGGTGTCTGATTGCACTTGACCACCTTGAAAATTTCCCATGATGTGCAATGCTCGGCACAACTTCGCATGACTAATATGCATTCTACTATTGGTTCGTTTGAAGAAGTGAAAGTTTGTTCTGAGAATTTGCAATGGACTTCCTGGAACGACACCAGTTCAATGGTTTCTTATCGCGTATTCAATTACCTTCAAGTGCGTGGCATATGAGGCTCATAGATAAGCACGCGCAGTATAGAGTTCACGTCAATTCCGAGGCATGACTGGGGTCAGTAGATGGTTCAGTCACCTAAATTGATACCTCGCACTCTGGCTGTAACCAATCGCAAATGTAACTCGTCTCAGTCCTGATACTATTCCTTCCTCCTTCCGTCTCAGTTCGTCATGGGCAAATACCTTTTACTTCTTGGATGTTCGTTTTTCCTGGCGCCCACTAATTCCTCTGCACGTTTTCATGAGTGTCGCGTACCTGATTCCCCGAAATAAGCTTCCGCACGTCGGCAATTATTCGTAGTATTCTCACAACACCGCAGACTGTACAATTATCGTGTACTACACAATCATTGAGTTCAAAGATGCCTTTTTTTCATACAACTTCACGAAAGAGGGCGATTAGTGTAGTGGTTATCATTCTTGCCTTCCAAGCAAGAGACAGGGGTTCGATTCTCCTATCGCTCATTTTTTTTTATTATCTTCACTAGGTCACCATCGATTTTTTTTTATTTCAAGTGAGGTCTCCATAGCGAATCAATACTGCAGACGTGATTTTCCTTATTGAATTTTGGTTGCAGCAACCTTCAGAGGTCTTCCGGTCTTTCTGACCTTCTGCAGGCTGGGTCCTGGTTCAGAAAAACAACACAAATCTTACGCGTTCGCGTTCTTAGTAATTTCCGATCCTTTTTCAGGTTTAGTATATAGGAATATAAGCGTGTAGGATGTTTCAAGTCGTACAAATAGGTATAGGGAAGCAACATAGAACCAGTCGGGTTTGGAATCAAGTAAAAATCATAGAGGACGGGAGGAAGGAAGCGGTAGAATTGAATCAAAAGGGGGTCCAAGAAGAAAGGAAACAATGACCAGTGTATATGAAAGTTTTCGTATTCCCCTTACGCTTTCTTGTACTTGGGATAGTTCTTCTTGACAAAGAAACCATCTGCAAGCACGAAACCTGCAGCAGCAACACCGGCAGCTATGGAGACCCACTTGTTGTTTGGCTTGGATACGTCGATCTTGCCTGCAGAGATGGCCGCGATGGCACCGACTATGCCAGAGCCAAGAACAACCTGCGAGCTCACCACCGGGTTTTTCAGTTCTGTAACCGTTGTGCTGTATGTCTGGGCGGTCAGCGCACCAAAGTAGTTGAATAACGCAACGGTCTTTTCCTTGACCGCGTCAATGTACTTCACAACAGTCTTCTTGGCAGAATCCTTATCTTCAAGCTTGTGCTTGGCCTTGTCCGCGAGATCTGCGGCTTTGTCAACGACAGGATCAACCGCCTCCTTCAGCTCATTCGCCACCTGCTCAGACACAACCTCAACGTTACCAGAGGGGTTGGATTTCTTAACAGTTTTTGGCGCAGGCATGCCCTTTGGGGTTCCATCTGCATTGGTAGCGGCAACTTCTGCGTATGAACTGGAGATGTGTTAGCTGGGACAAAGAAATTTGGAGCCAATGCAAACAATAGCAAACTTACGACATCGTGTGGGGGGCAAACGGGACGTGTGACTGGGTTGAGATCTCTTGGTGTATCGGGCTAACAACTCCTTTCAGTACTCAGAGAACCAAAAAAGGATATAGTTGAAGTAGATGGGTGGAAAGAGAAGAAGAAGAAAGGAAGGAGGGAAGAAAAGGGGGGGGGGGGGAAGAATAAGACAGTCCACTTTAGGCTCCTAAAATGAGGTGAGCCCTTCTCCTCCACACCGCCTGATAAGGCAGCAGGGTTGCTCTCTTAGAATGATTGTCTGCCATTTAGCATGCGGGCTTGACACATGTGAAACGGCATAACTGGTTAGGACACCAAAGGTAGTGAGCTCGCCAGAACTCGTGCGCCAACCGAGGGTTGGATAACCCTCATCTGACACACGTGATCGACGGGTGCGCAGAATTTGCGGAAAGACAAAATTATTTCACGAGGAGGCTCGCACACTCTCCCTCTCCGTTGTAACCAAGTTAACATCTGTCGACCGAAAACCACCACCATCGGCTTTCCACGTACCATTCCGACATTTTCTAACTACATCAAATAAGCAAACATGTCTGCTCCAGCCGCTGCCGCTCCAAGATCCGGCCCAAGAAGAGGTCCACCAAGAAGAGGTGGTAGAAGAGACAACAAGGAGGAGAAGTGGGTCCCTGTCACCAAGCTCGGTCGTCTCGTGAGAGCCGGTAAGATCACCTCCGTTGAGCAGATCTACCTCCACTCTCTCCCAGTCAAGGAGTTCCAGATCATCGACCACCTTCTCCCATCCCTCCAGGATGAGGTCATGAAGATCAAGCCTGTCCAGAAGCAGACCCGTGCCGGTCAGAGAACCAGATTTAAGGCCATCGTTGTCATCGGTGACTCCAACGGTCACGTTGGTCTCGGTATCAAGACCGCCAAGGAGGTTGCCACTGCCATCCGTGCTGCCATCACCATTGCCAAGCTCTCCATCATCCCTGTTAGAAGAGGTTACTGGGGTTCTAACCTTGGTGCTCCACACTCTTTGGCTTCCAAGACCACCGGTAAGTGTGGTTCCGTCGTTGTCAGACTCATCCCAGCCCCAAGAGGTTCCGGTGTCGTTGCCTCTCCAGCTGTCAAGAAGCTTCTTGAGTTGGCCGGTGTTGAGGATGTCTACACCTCCTCTTCCGGTTCTACCAGAACCCTTGAGAACACCCTCAAGGCCGCCTTTGTTGCCATCGGTAACACTTACGGTTTCTTGACTCCTAACTTGTGGAAGAACTTCGAGCTCACCAAGAACCCATTGGACGAGTTCGCCGACGAGGCTCTTGCCACCAAGAAGAGATACTAAATTTATACTACTCTAATATAGTTATCCTTTCTGAGATATCCGTAGATCTACTGGAGTGCTTAAAAAGAAAAAGACGCTCGACGCGCCCGAGGAGTGACCGGGGACATAGCCCGTCACGAAAACAAATCCTTGAAAAAAAAAACATATATAATGATACAAGATCAGGCTTCCTGGGCCGGAGCCTGCTCCATAACTTGGTCGTCAGGAACAGCAAACTGTCTCTCCTTGGTTCCTCCATTCTTGACCCAGACAGAGCTCTGCTGCAGCGTTCTCCCCTCGGGGTGTTTGAAAGCACAGTTGACGTTCTTGCAATTGACACCGAAACGGCAGTCCTCGTCCAGCGGATGAGTGAAGAAGCAGTCCATTCTGGTACAGTCCTTTCCATCACGGCACATCACAGGCGTGGAAGCATGACGACGGGGACACCTGTAGTTCGTACAGTGCGAGCCGTACTTGCAGTTCTCCAAAATGTGCTCGACAGGCTCTGGCTTAGGCTTGGAAGGCTTGACGACCGGCTCAGGCTGGTAGTTGGGCGAGGGGTGGGCCAGCTGACAGTTGGGGTCCTGGCACTCCTTGTTGGCAGGACACCAGTCGATGACAGTAACCTTGGCAAGTTTGTTGGCTGGGGTTGGGTGGCCAAACGGACACAGCTCCTTCTGACACACGCTTCCAAACTTACAGACCACAATGCCCTTCTTCTGAGCCTCTCTCTGGGTTCTGATCTCCTGCGACTTCTGGAATCTCTCAGCCCTGACCTTCTCCCACTCGGCCACCAAAGCGTCATCCTCACCTGGGTGGAGGTAGCAACAGGTTCCTGGTGCATTGGGGCAGTTGGGGAACTCGAAACACACCTTGGTGGGGTGTGCGTTTGAACAGATCTTGTTGGGGCAGTGTGGGAACAACTTGCAACGCTCCTTCTTCTGGCCTCCAAAGTTGACGCTCTCACCATCGGCAGAAAGATTGAGGGCTCTCTGCAAGTTCGCACCGTTTCTCGCGGCAAAGTTACCGCGGCCACTGCTCCTGCCTCTAAGTCCGGCCTTGCCGATGCCTCCGTTTCTCTCAGATCTCTGCGCATAGACGCGTGGCTGTGAAGGTAGCCCAATAGGTGCTTCAGAAGAGTTGTCGAACCTCACTGTGGACTGAGTCTCCTGCGAATCCATCGAAGTATCCTCGTAAGGCTGCTGTTGCTGTGGAGGCTGCTGCTGCTGCTGCTGCTGCGGTTGTTCTGTCTGCTGCTGCTGCTGCTGCTGCTGCTGCTGCTGAAGGTATGTGATTCCCTTGAACACCTCGTTCACAAACTCTAACGTTATGGCATCTCCGAACAGCGCAGACAATTCGTCAACAACCTCGTTGGGCGTGCGGCCGTTGGAGATCAGCACCACGATGAACTCGGCCACGTAGTCGATATCCTCCTGGAAGTTGATGGACTTGAGCATCTGCGAAACAGAGGACTTGGCCTCCTTGGCGAGGTCGCTTTCGGGACTGAAGTTGATGTTGGACATGGTTTATACGGTTAACTCCCAGTCGATGTATCCCTGGATATGGATTCGATGGTTTATTAGAATAAATAGCAGAAAGAGAGTGAATTCGCCTCCTCAGAAAAACTTCTTTGTTTTGAACCCGCCACCGAACGGCAGAAATACGCAGGGCTGCGTAACTCCACCCACAGAAATCGTTTGATCACGTAAGCAGCCTCACAGCTCGAGGGTGTCTTCGGCAACCACGCCAAAAAGCTCAGAGACCAGGAAGATGAGGCGCTCGAGCTCCTCGGTGATGATGGTGGTGATGAGGGTGTACGAGTAGAACAACACGAAGTCCTCGTTCTTCAGGATCTGCGAGCCGTTCTTCTCTCTGTTGCGCATGTCACTGAGCTTCACCAGCATTCTGTCCTTTGCATTTTCCGTGGAGGCCGGTTTCCTGACCAGGGGGAACCCCAGTCGCATGGCCGAGGCAATCATGTAGAAGATGAGGAACACCCGGTTCTCGAGCTCAGCCCGCTCGGCTCGGATGTGGTTGAGCACGACAAACTCGTTGCTCGTGAGCAGCGGTTCCATGTCGATCATCACGTTCAGGTTCTCAAACACGTCTATTATCTTTCCGGTGGACCTGAGCAGCTTCTCATAGGTCTTTGTCGGGAACGGGCCCTTCAGCCGGATCTCTTTGGGTGCCTGTTTGAGCAGCACCTCGAGCTCCGTCATGATGTGGTGGATCATCTTTGTGTCTCTGATTCCCACAAGTCTGTATTCCTGTGTGTCTGGATCTCTCTCGAACGACAGCGGATCGCTGTTCCAGATGATGCCCATCCGCAGCCACAGCAGCGACAGTCCGCGCCTGATACGCGAGCGCGCGCTGTTGGGAAACAGCATGAGCGTCATGATGATCGCCCACACCACGCCAGCAGAAACACTGACGAAGCGGTGGAACGCAATCTCAAACACAATCGGGTTCCCGCCTCCCTCGTCATCATAATCGGGGATGTTCTCTGGGGTTTTCAGCGACATGGTGTAGCTGTACAGCACAGTCAGGTTGTACGTGAGCAGGATGAAACGCCCAAAGGCGTTGTTGTCCTTCCAGTACAAGATGATGTAAAAGCACGGGAGACACACCAGCCAACCGGCTATGGCTAGCGCATACACGTTGCCCTCGAAGAAGTCCCATATCAGATATGCGCTCACCGCACCGATGGCCGTACCGAGAAATCTCCACTTGACGGTCATGGTGGTGCCTCCCAGAGACTTGTTCATGATGATGCAGTATGTCACAAGAGCCCATTCTCCGCGCCAATCGTCGAACTTGTCTCTGGTCTTGTCCAAAAATGCAAACAGCGCAATCACAAAGGCCCCGAGCCCGACCCTCAGGCCGAACTGCACGTCAACACGCTGCACAACCTTGGACAGACTCCACAGCTTGTAGCTAAACGTGTTCTGCGGTTGCGCTTCTGTCTTGATGCCCTGCATTCTGGCCAGTGCTTCGTTGAGAGTGCGTCTCTGCTCAACCTTCTGTGTCTTGTTGCGCTTCCAAAACTTGAGGAACTCAAATGACTTCTCGTCCGATTCACAAACCTCTTTGTAATCGTTGAGTGTGGTGAGGTACCTGTCCAGCTCTCTCGAGAACTCGAGCAGCATCTCGGAGAAGTTGCCGCAACTGGCTGCCACCTCCTCCTGGTCGATCTTGGTCTTGAAATCTGTCTCCTCGCGGAACATCGGCTGCTCGTACAGCTTGGACAGCGCCTTGCTGTGGCTCTGCTGGAAGAGGTCGCACGCCAGATGCAGACTTCGCGAGTAGTGCGACGTTTCTCTGTTTGCGTACTCCGGGGTATCCTCGAAGGGCACACCGTCCAGGATCTGTCTCATTGTGAACGCGAACGACTTCATGGACGGACCCAGGTAGTACACAAAGAGATCAAACAGCTCGCGCGGCTTGTCGGCCACGACTTCGTCCTCGCTCTCCTCGAGAAAGCTCTCGGCCGTGCGGGAAGACGAGCCGTCTATCACAGAGTCGCCCGATCTGAACAGCGGGTAGTTTGAGTTGTGGTCGCTTGCCAGGGTGGACCGGTCGGCCTCCGGGACCGAGCCGCCGTCGTTGTCCTGGAGCAGGTGCCACTGCATCTCCACGGATCTCATCAGCCCACGGAGGTCCATGGCCAGCTTCTGGGACGAGTTGACCAGCTTGTCAAGCATGTAGTACTGCTGCTCCTTTCCGAGCGGGAGCAGCTCGAACTTGGCCTGGTGCAACGAGGCGTCCAGCGAGGCGGTGTTCTTCTTGAGTCCCTGCGAGAGGTGGCGCACGTCGGCCGACTCGATGTCGTCGTACTCCAGGAACTTGTTCGTGGTCTGGCGCAGCAGCGACGACAGGATGTCGCAGGTCTCGTTGAGCTTCTGGCGCAGCTCCACCACCGCGCTGGTGGGCCACAGCAGGTAGCACACGGCGACCGAGAGGACACAGCCCAGCGAGACGATGGCCAGCATGGAGCGGATCTTGCCCCACGGCACGATGCTGGCGTCGCGGCTGCCGTCCTTGATGACGCACGAGATGAGCGAGATGGCCGCGAGCGAGCACGCGGTGTTGAAGTTCTGGGTGTTCACGCGCTGCTTCATGAACGAGATGAGCCCCAGCGTGGAGCACGCGATCACCAGGTCGATGCCGTAGCAGATCTCCTCCTCGTCCGAGCGGTAGAACGACGACGACACCGAGCTGCACACCACCGAGACCGAGAACGCAAAGGCGAGCGCCATCACGACGAAGACGATCGACTCCGCCATCGACCCGAGCGTCCTGGGCGCCGGGAAGTACACCACCACGGTGCACACGAGGTGCTTCGAGTCGGAGCTGCCCAGCAGCCGCGCAATTGGCTTGCAGTAGACCGCCAGCGACGCCAGGAAGTACGCCACCGAGGCCTTGAGCACGCCCCTGAGGACCGGGTTCTGGCGCACCAGGGCGTAGCTCCGGGCCACGGGACCCGCCAGCCGCTGGCGCAGGGTCTCCGGTTGCGCCGGCATGGCCCGCAGCACCGTGCTCTCCGCGCTCTGGCGGCGCTCGTCGAAGAAGGAGAACGTGCGCTGCACGCGCTTGCCCGTCTCGGCCATGATCACGGAGCTCTGCCGGGTGAGCCCGGAGCGCCGCGTGCCGGCCGCAGCGCCCGCCTCGAACGGCGACGGCTCGCTCGGCAGGAACAGCGCGTCCTCGCGCTGGTAGTCGGGGTTCATGGCGCCGTGTGTTGCTGGGAGGGTGGCAAAGGAGCGGTTGGAAAAGTGCCGGAAAGCGGCTGCGGACCCGGGAAGGGCTTGGCAGAGGCGGTTTCCTGAAGCGGATTGATGGATATGGATACGGATACGTTACACATGCGAGCGGAAGGACCGCAGATCGGCGCCGGCGAGCACCGCGCAGGCGCGCGACTCGATGGCGTGCGCCTTGGCGGTGTGGCGGAAGAGCGCGCGGAAGGACCGCCAGAACACCACCGAGCGCTTGGACGCCGCGTGCTTCTCGAACAGCGCCTCCAGCGCCGCAGGCGACACAGGAAGCTCCAGCAGCTCCGCAAACACCGCGTCGAAGGCCGGCTCGTGCTCCGTGCCGGCCACCTCGCGCAGCTTGAAGTCGACCAGCTCGGCGATGTACGCGTCCCGCTCGCTGCTGGCCTCCACCTTGGTGCTCGTTTTCACCGTCTCGCCGCTGGCCTCAGCCTCGGTGCTCGTTTTCACCGTGCTCGTTTTCGCGTCCGTCTCGGGCGAGAACAGCACCGCCTCCAGCGACAGCAGCTTCACGAACGCCTGCACGGAGTTGGGCACCAGCTGCGTCCACTCGACGGCGTCGGCCCGTGCGCGCGCAGAGTGGCCGGCCAGCAGCTCGAGGTCGATCAGCCTGTCGCGCAGCTCCGTGTTGGCCACCGGGTTGTGGTAGACGCCTCTCTGCAGCACGGCTATGGCGGTGTCCAGGTCGTTGCGGGCCACGTGGTGCGCCGCGTACTTGAGCCAGAACTGCGGGTACAGCCCCGTGACGATCACGCACCGCTCGTACGCGGTCGTGGCGAGCAGCTCGCTGGCGGCGTCCGGCTCGTCGACGGTCTCGAAGTAGTCCAGGTACGCGCTCCACGTGTCCAGCTGCAGCCTCGTCAGGTGCGCCATTGGCCGGAAGAACGGCCGGCCGAGGTTCTTCTCGAACGTCCACAGCTCGAACACGCGGAACTGCGTCACCGTGTACAGCTCTGTGAAGCGCTTGCGCAGCGCGGAGCGCAGGTCCTTGAACTTGCGCGCGTCTCTGTTGATGTCGGCCCACGTGAGGTTGTAGTGGCTCTTGAGCTCGGCCCCCGACACGATCAGCTTGACGGTTCTCATGTCGCACGCGTCGATCAGCTGCACGTACTCCTCGAAGTACTTGCTGTAGTGGTACAGCGGCACCTCCAGCACCAGCCGCAGCAGCGCGTAGTACTCCGCAACCAGCCCGTTGGCCCGCAGGTACTGCAGGTACTCGTCGTAGAACTCGTGGCTGTAGAAGTGCAGCCCGATCGCGCACCGCGCCCGGTGGAACAGCGCGAGCACCTGGGAGCGCTGCGGGGCCACCAGCTGGTGGAACCGGACGCAGTGCGTCCACACGTACACCGAGCCGGGCATCACCCTGAGCGCGCGGTCGTACACGTCGGTGGCCTCGGCCGTGAGCTTGAGCCGGAACAGCCGCTCGGCATAGTTGACCCAGTACTGCTCGCACAGCGGGAAGTGCACCAGGAGGTTCTCGTACGTGTCCTTCAGCAGCCTCTTGTCGGCGTCTGCGGAGCCCGGTCGGATGCCGAGCGCCTCGGTCTCGCGGACCAGCGCCTCCCACTTGGCGAAGTTGGTGGTGTCCCTCACCACCTCCTTCGATAGCTCGACCCACCGTGTGTCCTCCACCGTCATTGGATCGCAAACGCCGTCCAATCACAGCCGGGCGCCAGCCAAACAAGCCAGAAAAACTCTCCATCTCGCGTGCGCCAACCGACCCGGGGCTTCGCCGTTCGGTTTGCGTGCACCAACCGATCCGGCCGACTCGGGGGCTTCGTCCATCGGGCGGCCTTCGCGGTGTGCCTCGCTTCTGCAGCCCCCAGCCAATCAATCATGTCGTACCGGGCGCTGTGCAAGGAGCTGATCAGGGAGCTGGAGCTCATCGCCGAGAAGACCGCGGGCGTGCGCAGAAAGGACGCGGCGTCCAACCAGGAGAAGCTGCTGAAGTACATGCAGGCCAACACGGGCAAGCTGTCGGCAGACAAGCTCAAGACCATCCAGGCCGAGGCCGAGAAGCACTCGGCCACACCGGCGGCCGACCCCGTGCTCGTGGCGAAGCTCACCAGGGACGCACAGGCCGCCAGCGAGAGAGACCACATGCACCTGTCCAACGTGGTGGCCTTCCTGTCCAGCCAGCGTGTGTACTGCGACCTGCTGGAGAGATACAACCCGGGCATCAGCATGAAGCAGGACGACAAGGTGAGGAAGACTGCGCGTCGCGTCGGCCTCGACGTTCCCGAGTGACATCTCTGTACATAGTCGCAAAAAATACAACCAAGTTCCCGGAATGGCCGTCGTGTGTCTACCGTATTGTCAGAAGTTTTAAAAAAAAAAATTCTCTGCCTGTGTCTGATCCAAACCCCTGTGTTTCTGCGCAAATTGGTCAGGAGCAAGCCGTATTGCGAGCCGTATTGGAGATGGGGATCGATAGCACCAAGCTGAAGATCAAGAACAAGCAGCAGAGACAGAAGCTGTTTGCCAAGCTCAAGCACGAGCAGTCGAAGCAGCGGCACAAGGAGAGAAAGGCACGCGCCAAGGAGGAGAGGGAGAACCCTGCGCTCAGAGAGGAGAGACTGGCTGCCAACGTGCCGCAGACGATAGACACCAAGCGGGTGTACGACGAGACGATCGGCCAGGACACAGAGGGCGAGGATGACTTCATGGGGTACTTTGAGGACGCCACCCGCGAGCCCAAGGTGCTGCTGACGACCAACGCGCACGCCAAGAAGCCCGCGTATGCGTTTGCCGATATGCTGATGGACGTGATACCCAACGTGACCTTTGTCAAGCGCAAGAGAGAGTACACGATGAAGGACATGGCGGAGTACTGCTCGAACCGCGGGTTCACCGACCTGATGGTGATAAACGAGGACAAGAAGGTGGTCAACGGCATAACCTTCATCCACCTCCCCGCCGGCCCCACCTTCTACTTCTCGGTGACGAACATCGTGGACGGGAAGCGCATCGGCGGCCACGGAAGGGCCACAGACCACATCCCGGAGCTCGTGATGAACAACTTCAACACGAGACTGGGCAAGACCGTGGGACGGCTGTTCCAGTGTCTCTTCCCACACCGTCCCGAGTTCCAGGGCAGACAGGTGGTGACGCTGCACAACCAGAGAGACTACATATTCTTCAGGAGGCACAGATACGTGTTCCGCAACGAGGAGAAGGTCGGGCTCCAGGAGCTCGGGCCGCAGTTCACGCTCAAGCTTCGCCGGGTGCAGAGAGGCATCAAGGAAGAGATCGACTGGGAACACCGTTCCGACATGGATAGGGATAAGAGAAAGTTCTACTTGTAATGTATACGATGTTTTAGTTAAAGCACTTTTTTCACCAGACGTCTTCCTGGTATCTGTTCGAGACTTTGAAGTTTCTCACCATCTCGGCAGCAACGCTCTCGGACAGCTTCCTCTGTGTCTTGAGAATGGACACCAGGGTGTTCTGAACATCTCTGGCCATCTTGGAGGCATCTCCACACACGTAGAAGAATGCGTTGTCCTTGATGAGCTGGTCGATCTCGGCTGCTCTCTCAGCCATCTTGTGCTGAACGTAAACCTTGTCCTTGCCCTCTCTGGAGAACGCGGTGATGAGCTCAAACTTGTCGCCGAGGGCCTTGGCATACTCCGGGAACTCCTCCTTGTACAGGAAATCCTCATCCGACCTCCTGGATCCGTAAAACAGCACCATCTTTCCAACGTTGACGCCGTTCTCGGCCTGCTTGACCCTCTCTCTGATGAAGCCTCTGAACGGAGCAACCCCGGTTCCGGGACCAACCATGATCACTGGCGTGGCTGGGTTGGTGGGCAACTTGAAGGTGGATCTCCTGATGTGGATGGGGAGCTTGAGCGGGGCGAACTTGCCTCTGGGTCCCTCGAGGTCGTATGTGGTTGGGGTCTTGGCAGACACCTTGTTCTGCTTGAGCTGGATGTTCCACAGCAGGTTTGTGGCCACACCGGTGACATCGCGGTTGTCCACCTTCTCCCACTCGACAACAGCGGTGATGTGGACGGTTTGCTTTTCCGAGAGAGACGAGGACGAGATCGAGTAGTAACGCGGCTGCAGGTGCGCGACCGACTCGATGACAAAGTTGAAGGGAATGGAGTCCCAAGCAACGCCGTCGGAGATGTAGAACAGCGCGTCTGCAATGTTGAAGCACTTTACGGTTATCTGTTCGTGGAAATCGGCCTTTGAGTCGGCCAGAGCGGCAGCCTTGGCCTTGGCGTCTTCGTTTGGAGCGTATGGAACAACCATCTTGAGGAACTGTCTGGACACAGCGCCTGAGATCTCGAGATAGTGACCCACAACGGCACCATAGGTGGTTGGGGAGGGGATGACAGAGTGGACCGTGGAGTCAAGGGACTTGATCTCGACCACCGTGTCCTTCTTGCCCTCGAGACCGAGAACCTGCAGGAACTTGGCGGAGTGCTCTATGGAGTTGCTTGGCCATATGGCCAGGTGGTCGCCGGTGGAGTAGCGCAGGTTGGTGCCGGAGAGATCAAACTCCGCGTGGATGCAGTGGCGCGAGTCCGAGTGGAACAGCTCTCTGGAAGACACCACCGGGGCGATGTACGGGTGAGAGTGGTCGAACGGCCCGAGGGACAGGCTTCTGATCTGCTCGTCGGTCTGCGGGTTGACGTACTTGGCATCGGGCTCACCGAGCGAGACCGAGGCCGACTCGGCGGTGAGTGAGTCGCTCTCCTCCACGGCCAGGCCGGGCTCGTAGGTGACATCGTGCTCCTCGAGATGCAGCGTGTCTCTGAGGATCTCAAACAGAGAGTCCTTCCAGGCGAGGTAGTCCTCGTCCATGGTGCCTCTGCCGTCGTCGCCCTCGCCGAGCTCGCCGATGAGCGTGGCTCCGAGCTCGGTGAGCCTGCTGACGGTGCGCTTGCCCATGGCGTTGTAGATCTCGTAGGTGGAGTTTCCGAGACCGAAGCACGCGAACTTCAGGCTGGACAGGTCCTCGCACTCGTCGTCGAGGTAGGCGAACAGGTCCAGCGCGTCGTCGGTGGGCTCGCCCTCGCCGTAGGTGGCCATCAGGAAGGTGATGAAGGTGAAGCCCTCGACCGCGCCGGCGATCTCGTTGAGCGTGTCAAAGTCGTAGTCCGACAGGTCGGCGCAGATGGTCGGGATGGAGAAGCGCGATTGCAGCTCCTTCGCGAACTTGGTGGCGTAGTCCTCGGCGGTGCCGGTCTGCGACCCGTAGAACACGATCGCCTTCTTGTCGGTCTCCTGCAGCGTCTCCACGATGTTGCGCGAACCGCTGCTGGCGGCCGACACGTCCTCGCCGCCCGCCGTGGCCCACAGAGACCCCTTCGTGAAGTACAGTGCCAGGCCCAGAGCGACCAGCACCAAGATAGAGAGATCCAGCGTGTCCATGGCCATCGTCAGTGCCGTTTGGCTTGTTTCACCCTTGTTCCCAGGGAGAAGAAGACGGGAACGAGAGGCAAAACAGGTGATCTGGCGCAGCGCGGGCGCTCTGGAACCGCGCACGACCCGGGCACCCGAAATTTCGCATTTCGCATTTCACGCGCGACGTTATCGGTTTTTATGGGATTGCATTTGCAGATTTATTTTACGTGTTTTATTAGTTTTATTGGTTTTATTGGTTTTATTAGTTATTAGTTTGATTGGTTTTATTGTTTTATTGGTTTTATTGGTTTAATTGGTTTTGTATTACTGGGTCGTCCTGCCAACCGCTCTCTGGTCGGTGGCCACGGTATACGTGGGTGGACATCCGCTTCCACCTTCCACATTGGGGCAGGGTATCCTGGGGAGCCGCGTTTTCTCGGAATTCTGGGCAAAACGAATAAATTAAAATGCATAGGTGGAGTACGAGCTCATGATGTCGGCGTAGCCCACCGACTCTATGTCGTCGACGGCGCGGATCGCGTCCGAGATGTCGTCGTAGTAGGGCGAGTCCTCCAGGTCCACCGACCCGAACAGACTGCGGCTGTTTGTCTCGAGCAGAGCCTTGATCCCGGCGTTCGCCAGCCGCTCGTGCACGTCCACGAGGTGCGGCACGCGGCAGAAGAACACGTTCTGGCCCTTGCGCTGGTAGTTGTCCAGGATCTCGCGCAGGATCTGCGACGCGGACGAGTCGAGCTCGGTCATGCCGTGCAGGTCAAAGATGATGTTGCGGTTCATGGTCTCCTCGCGCTGCCGCGCCACTCCCGGGTGCACCCGCGTGGACCCGTACAGCTCGATGCGCGTGAGGCGCGTCTTGAGGTCCGCGGCGTTGGTGAAGGTGAGCGGCTCCGGGATCTTCACCACGAGACACCCCTCCACCTCCTCCAGCTTGCTGGCCCGCGGCTGCAGCCCGGCAATCGTGATCTTGTACGCGTCCGGCGCGGCCTTCTCGTCTGCGTTGACGAAGGTGTTGGAGTCCTGCTCGCGGGCGAGGATCTGGATCCGCGACTGCGCGGAGTGCTTGATCACCCGGATCACCGAGTAGATGCACCCCATGAAGATCCCGAGCTCCACCGAGTAGAAGAACGTGGCCAGCGCCGTCACCGCAAAGGTGATCAGCTCGTTCCAGCCCCGCGCACGGTAGTGGAACAGCAGGTCGCGCGGAGCCTCGTCGAGCAACGACACGCCCACCACGCCGATGATCGAGCTGAGCACGCAGCGGGGCAGGTTCTCCAGGTAGTCCAGCACGTAGTGGGTCACCAGCAGGGTCACCACGCCCATCAGGCCGCCCGAGAAGCACGTCTTTGCGCCCGTGAGCGCGTTCATCTTGGAGCGGCCGTACCCGCCAAACGAGGGCAGCGCACCCACCAGCGAAACCGCCAGCCCGACCAGCCCGAGCGCAACCAGCTCTCGGTTGGAGGACACGGGCGTGCCTGTGTTGGAGCCCAGCGCCTTGGCAGCGGTGGTGGACTCGAAGAAACCCAGCACCGCGGCGGTGACGCCGGTGCTCAGCAGCTGGTTGGACACCTCGGCGAAGCGGCTGAGCCGCGGGGGCCGCAGCTTGAAGGCGCCCACGTGGATCTTGCCCACCACCTCGACGCCCGGCAGCTCTTCGCACGTGGCCAGCACGGTGTACAGGATGACCACAAACAGGATCTCCGGGAAGAACACGGCCGACTTGAAGCCGCGGTGCACGAGCGTCTTCTTGAGCCGGCGGAGGGTGAAGATGGCCGCGAACGACGACAGCCCGAGGATGGCCGTGAGGCGGTGGTAGCCCGCGAGGTGCTCCACCAGGAACATGAACTTGTTGAAGGGCGAGTGCAGGTGCACGTCGGGCGGCACGTCGATCTTGGTGAGGCCCAGCATGCCGGTGAAGGCGTTGATCTCCATCACTATGCCGATCCCCGTGACGAAACCGCGCAGCAGCGCTCCGCACAGCACGTTGTCCAGGAAGCCGAAGCGTGCCAGCCCGGAGCCCAGCAGCGTGCAGCCGGACACGAACGTGATGACGCTCAGCACGTCGACCGGGTCGACGCCCGCCTTGGAGTGCTTCACCACCGACTCGATGGCCTGCCCGACCACCAGCGAGGTGGCCGCCTCGGGCCCCACGATCATCTGCGGGACCGTCCCGAACAGCGAGTACACCACGGGCGCGACGGAGAGGCCGATCAGGCCGCAGATGGGCGGAACGTGCGCCATCGCGCTCGCAAACGACATGGACAGCGGGATCTGGTAGGACGCCAGCGACAGCCCGGCCACCAGGTCGCACAGCAGGAAGTACCACGAGTACGACGGCAGCCAGACCGAGATCGGGAAGTAGTAGCGGATCTTCAGCGTCCACGGCACGTCCTCGCGCGCCTGCTCGTGGACCACCAGCGGAGGCGTGGACCGGTCGGAGGCAATCGTCGGTGTCAGGCGCGACCGGTGCAGCCGCATGTCCTCAGCCAGCCGCGAAGACGCCTCTTCCGGCATCAGGTACTGCGCGCCCAGCAGCGGAGTGGTCTCTGACACCCGCTTCATGGTGGGAGGGTGGCAAACACTGGACCAGATTGGGGTGCTTTCGCAAATGTGGCTCTTTCCCAAAAGCGCTGACGTAATCCGCTGGCTTTTTTCAGATTTGCTTTGTTTGGAAATTGCCGTTTGCATTTCTTTTTTCCGTTTTTATTTTTTTTCATTTGGGAGCCACACGACCTCCGTGGACGGGACACAAACGGGGCACAAACGGGACACACGCGCTATGTGGATATTAAATGAACTGGCAACTATCGGGCTCGCGTGGACCACCACACACGGGGGCCTATCGTGGAGAGCAGGATTTGCCGCCGAGGGGGGAGGGGCGGAGCGCGGAGGGCGGAGGGTCGGCATGTTTGGCATTCTCGGCTTACACGGCTCGCGTTGGGATTTTTTTTTTCTTCCGTCTTCCGTCTTCTCTCTTTTTCTTTTTCCCTCATTTTTCCTATTTATTTGGCGCCGTTTCCTTTCGCCTCTCCTCTGCGCCTCTTCTTCTCCCACCGCAATTTGCCCATCCATCTGAACCCCGAACTATTGCACAATGACGGACAACACTTCGACCACCTCGGCCTCGCTGAAGGACGAGCGCCCCGAGTCGTTTGTCGCGGATGCGCCGGCGCAGTACCAGCCAGAGGCCATCACGAGAACGTCGTCGCGGATCTCCAGAGCCGAGTCCAACGTCGAGGTCGACGTGGAGCTCTCGAGAAGGCTGACCAACGCCGACTCGGTCGCCACGGACACACGCAAGGCCGAGGACGCCGGCGAGCCCATCCCTCCGATGGGCAACGGCAAGGCGTACCCGCCACCGCTCCCGGACAAGGCGCTCTACACAGTCTCGTACGACGGGCCCGACGACCCGCTGCACCCGCACAACTGGTCGCTCAAGAGAAAGGTGATCTGCGTCACCTCGATCGGCTTCCACACCTTCTCCGTCTCGTTTGGCTCTGCGCTGTTCTCCGAGGCCATTCCGTACCTCGATGCCAAGTTCCACGTTGCCTCTGTTGTCTCCACGCTGGGTGTCTCGCTCTACGTGCTCGGTTTTGCGTCCGGCCCCATCCTGTGGGCCCCGCTCTCCGAGCTGTACGGCAGAAAGCCCATTCTCGTCATGTCCATCATCGTCACCACGGCCTTCCACTTCGGAGCGGCCGCCGCCAAGGATCTGCAGACGGTTCTGCTGTGTCGGTTCTTCTCCGGGTTCTTCGGCGCCGCTCCTCTGGCCGTTGTGCCTGCTGCCTTCGCAGACCTGTTTGGCAACGAGACCAGAGGCTACGCGGTGGCGTGCTTCTCGATGGCGGTGTTTGTCGGCCCGATGATTGCTCCCATCTGCGGTGGCTTCATCGCCTCGTCCTACCTGGGATGGAGATGGACCGAGTACATCATCGGCATCATGTCGTCGGCCTCGATCCTCTTTGACATCATCTTCTACGAGGAGACGCACCACCCGATCATCCTGGTGGACAAGGCCCGCGTCATCAAGAGAAGAACCGGCAACTGGGGTATCCACGCTCCGCACGATGAGTTCCAGCTCTCCATCAAGGAGATCTGCCAGAAGAACATCACCAGACCCCTCAAGATGCTCTTCACCGAGCCCATCATCCTGCTCGTCACCATCTACAACGCCTTCATCTACGGCATTCTGTACCTGTTCCTGACGGCCTACCCAATCGTGTTTGGCGAGGGCTACGGCTTCGCCTCCGGTGTCGCCGAGCTGCCCTACATCGCCCTCATCATCGGTATGCTGTTTGGCGGTCTGTTCATCGTCTACACCGAGAAACACTACCTCAAGGTGCTGAGGGAGAACAACGGTATCCCTGTGCCAGAGGCGCGTCTGCCCGGTATGATCGTCGGTGCCATCGCCTTCCCCATCGGGCTGCTGTGGTTCACGTGGACCGGAAACTACCACGACAGCATCCACTGGATGGTGCCCACGGCCTCCGGTATCTTCTCCGGCTTCGGGCTCATCGTCATCTTCATCCCCAGTCTGAACTACGTGGTGGACTCCTACCTCATCTTTGCTGCCTCTGCGCTTGCCGGAAACACCTTCCTGAGATCGGGTTTTGGTGCTGTCTTCCCGCTCTTTGCCGCCTTCATGTTCCACGGCATGGGCACCAACTGGGCAGGTCTGCTCATCGGGCTCTTTTCCATCTGTCTCATCCCCGCACCTCTGTTCTTCATGAAGTACGGCAAGAGGCTCAGAGAGAGATCCAAGTATGCATTTGTCCTGTAAAAGACCCACAAACTCCTCACAGCCACCTCTACCCAGCCAGTATACCACAGAAAATGAACGGCTGACCTAATTCCACCACCTTTATTTAATAAACTAAACGGATATTCATCCACTGTCGGCTCGTAGCAAATCCAAATCCCACTTCACATGCCCGGCATCGGCAACAGCCGACCGTTGGCGGTTTTGCCTGAAACGCCAGCCAAAAAGGCGCAATATCGTTGCTCATTTCGCTGCTCATTTTGCTGCCCTCTTGTTTGCTCGTTGCTGTCCAGCGGCAGCAGCCAAACCAGCAGTTCAGACCCGCAAGTGAGGCCAAAGGGCTCCGAATCTGGAGCGCTGCCCGCTGCCGACAATAGCGAGTTTTCCGGACCCACCAGATAAGCCGTTTGAGCCTTTTGGGCCTTTTCCCTCTGTTTCACCAGCCAAAAGACCTCTAGCGGGATCCGAGCCTATTGAGGGCAGCCGGTTTACGAGTTAAATACAATAAAACAAATAATTTAGACAATACCTTCGAACCGGATTGGACAGGCACAGAAACTGCGCCCTTTTTCCGTAAGTCCCGCTTTCTCTCCTTCTTCTCTCCTTGTGTATCCCCTTCTTTTGCCGTTTACCCCTGTCTACCCCCTTTTGCCCCTTTTCTTCCCCAGTTATTCGACTCTCGCCTGCGGTATCGAGCAAGTGTATGCGGAGCCATGGCAAACACACAGACTAGAGCAGGACGGATCGACTCGGTGGGGTCTTATCTGTTTGACGATCACTTATCGGGCGCCACCAGATCGCCCACCAGATCGCCGCCCAAAAACAAGCCCAACCGGCGCGCACGCTCCAGCAGCTCGCCGCTGGAGATCACGGTGGCCAGCCGGCGCACCCGCAAGCGCGCAGACACCGACGTTCTGGAGTATCTGCAGCCTGGGCCACAGGCGCCCCCCCAGTACACCAGCCTGCCGCCGGGCGGATGCCCGCACTATCCCGTGTACGCGAACCCGTGCGAGGGAGCAGAGACGCTGCCCAACTACGCGCCCACCGTCTACAAGCTGGCGGTGCTTCCGCGCAAGCTGGAGTGGATCTCGCCATACGAGCCGGCGCCCATACGGCACTGGAAGGACGTGATCGTCGAACTCAACTCCACACAGCTCAACATCTACGCGCTGGAGCCCAAGGTGGACGTCTCGCCGGAGGCACTCGCGTCAGACTTGAAGAACAACAGAAAATACAGAGCGTACAACTCCGACTTCACGGCAGAGACAGACCTGCAGAACCTGCTAAGCTTCAAGCAGAACCACCTCATCGGCACGTCGACCCTGATCAAGTCGTACTCGCTGCAGTACGGCAAGCTGGGCGTGGCGGTCGACTACAAGAAGAAGAAGCACACGCTGAGGCTGCGTGTGGAGACCGAGCAGTTCCTGCTGCAGTTCGGCGGCATCCAGGAGATGGTGGACTGGTACTACTCTCTCGCCCTCGGTATCGACAACTCGCTGGACCTGTCGTCCAGAGAGATGCCGCGCTACAGAACGGTCCCCAGACGCAGAAGACTCAGGCACAACAGCGACACCGAGCTGCTCCTGAGAAGACACCGCCACTACACTCCGCAGGAGGTTGCCAACATGTTCAGAGCCAGAAGAGGTTCTGCGCCCGAACTGAGGCTGGGTGTGCGCTCGACCTTCTCTCTCATCAAGTCGAAGCTCACGTCAAACTCAAACTCCAGCTCCAAGAGACCCTCCAGCGAAAGCCTGTCGTCGCTCGCAGAGTACGAGTCGTCTCCGCCGCCGCCCGAGACGGATCTCATCACCTCGCTCGACATGCTCATCGTCAACGACGACGAGGAGAGCGAGGATGAGCTCGATGACCTGGACGACTCGCGCAGACAGAGTCTCGACGATGACTACAGCAGCATCGTCGATCTGGAGCCCGAGCCGCTCACCGTGCCTACAAACGCCTCGTCGTGTTCCTCTCCCAGCTCCGAAAACACAACGACGTTCGACTACGTTTCGCGCGCCAGCTCGGAAACCTCAACGAGCAGCAGCAGCGAAAAGTGGCTGCCGGACTACGACGATCTCCCAAGCGCAAAGAAGATGCTGAGAGACGCCATGAGGTGCATGCAGGTCATGATGGCCAACGAGAGATGGTCCGGAAAGAAACTCGTCAAAGACTACACGAATCTCATCAGAAGAGACTCTCAATCGACATATCACCACTCCGAGTTCAGACCGCTACAGGAGTTCGTCGTTAGTCCGCAGGGCTTGCTGCCCGCACAACGCTGAACATTTGTTTGAACGCTTTTACACTTTACCATGGTTTTATACGTTTATTGCATCGCCCCCATACACTCCCCGTAGCCACCAGCGGCGCCAGCGGCGCTAGCGGCGCCTCACGTTCATCCCGACCACCACTCCAGTGCACAGCAAGAACAAGGTGCCGAACAGCATCCCGCCAAACGTGCCGACCTTCTTCAGGTCCAGGCGTGTGAGCAGCCACGCAACGCCGTTGTTGTTTGGCCACTCGCTGAAGTGCAGTTTCAGATGCACCGTCTGCGATGCCGATACCTCGAGCGCGGCTACCAGGTCCTCTTCCTTCCTGATAATGACGTCGTCGTTATCCTCGTCGACGTAGCTGAGGTAGAAGTCCTCAAAGTTCTCGATGCCCAGCTTGGACTCGATCTGCAGGTTCAGCTGCTGCAGGATGTCCATTCCGTGGTTGCGGAGCCGTATCTTGTACACCTTGGCATCGTCTGTTCTGATCTTGAAGGTACGCTCGTACACCGACAGGTCGGACAGCACCGACGTGGGGAACGAGATCTTCGACTTCATCTTGGGGACGAAGTGGACGCCCACGTCCACCGAGTTGGAGGACTCGGACTCGGCGTCGGGGACGTATCTGCTGGACAGGATGGTTGACGGGATCGACTTGTACCTGTTCCTCTGCAGCGCTCTGTCGTCGAAGTCTCCGTCGTGCGACGTTGTCGAGCTCTGCGGCCTGTTGGGCGAGAACATGGCCGAGTTGCGCCGCGAGCTCAGGCGGCGCATGCGCGGGCTCTCCAGCGACGTGAAGGACGAGTTTCTGCGTCTGTCCAGCGACCAGAAGTGGTCCCACGCCACGGATGTGGTCTCGCTCTGGCGGTCCAGCGGGTCCACGTCGTACAGCACCTCCTGGTCGGAGAACAGGTTGGCGTACAAGTCCCGGTCCAGGTGTCTGAGCAGCGCGTACGTCAGCTGCAGCACGCTGATCAGCCCGACCACGGTGTTGGCCTTGTTCTTGATGGGCAGGTTCATGTAGTTGCCCTCGTACATCATGCGCAGCGCCGAGTGGATGCCCATGTCCTCGACGGCGAAGTTGGGACTGGAGGTCATCACACGCGCCACGCTGGTTGTGGCCGGGTTGGTCTTGGTGGCCAGCACGCGGAAGACGATGTCCTTGGAGGTGAAGATGCCGATGGGCTCTGGCGACCCGGGCTCGACGATGAGCAGCGCGGTGGTCTTCTTCTCGCGCAGCACCTGCGAGGCCCGCAGCACCGTGGTCTTTGCGTCGATGTACACGGGCGGCACGATGTCCAGCGACGCGTCGTTCAGCACGTCTCGGAGGTTGGGCTGCTCCATCAGCTCGATCAGCTTGCGGAAGTCGTTGTACAGGTCGTTGTAGAGCTTGCGCTTCTGCTGCAGGATGTTGTCGTCGCCGTCGTCGTGGCTCACCAGCGTGAACCTGCTCTCCGAGTCGTCTCCGTCGATCTGGATCTCCTCGAACGTCGTCTGCAGCTTCTCCGCCTCCATGGAGTCGCGCTCCAGCCGTATCATGGCCTCGTACGAGCACTTGGTGATGTTGAGCATCCCGACCACGTTGCCCGGGTCGTCAATCAGCGGCAGGTGTCTCACCTTGCGCTTCACCATCAGCCTCAGCGCCTCGTGCGGGTTGTCCACGTGCGACACGAGCGGCTTGAGCGTCATGATGTCCTTCACCTGGGTCTGGTCGGGGTCCATGTCCGACGCGACGGCCCTGAACGCGAGGTCTTTGGCCGTGATGAGGCCGATGCCCGCGGCCTTCGGGTCCCTCACGATGATGCAGTACGTCTTCTGCTCGATCATCATCCGGCTCGCCTCGTACACCGTGTTGGTGGGCAGACACTCCACCGGCGTGTCTGGTCTCAGTGCAAACGCACCCGCCTGTCTCCTTCTGAGCTCGGACATTGCGTGGCAATCGCTCCAGGTATCACAGCTCCCGGAGAGGCGTTATATAGTGTTCTGGGCGATTGCAAAGATAACAGCCCCTGGTTTGTGACGTGTAACCGCTCCCTAAAGTCGTGGCTGTAACAAAATACGTCTGCCAGATTCGCCACGGGCGCGCCGTTTCTTTTTTGCTTCTGGAAAAACGGTTCGGGCGCTTGTTCTATTTACTCGCCGTACAGTCGGGCGCCACGTAGATCAGCTTAAACCAGAGGGAACAGACCATCGGGTGCCAGGGGGACGCGGCATTGAAGATTTTTCGTTATTGTGCTCCCGACCACCGTTTTACGGCGTAGGGCAGAAAGCTTAAACACAGTCGGGTAGCATCATCGGGTAGCATCAGCGGACAACACCGCGGGAACGAAACCGCTCGGGACTCGGCTGTCAGCACTTCTGCCTTTTTGCACCATCCCGATGGCAGGAAAAAGCGGGTGGCGTTGCAGAGGCGCGGGAAGGCTGACCCAAGGGTTTAGATGGAATACAATGTCTAAAATCTCGTAAAATAGAAGCTACTGGCAGGGGGGACTAGCCGAGGTTAGACCCAAGTGTCACGGGGTTTGAAACATCCAGGGTGGCTGGTCGGCGAACCCCGTTTTGTCACACACGAACCAGCATTGTGCTACTATAATTAGATCAGTATAGGAAGCAGTCCAACGAAGAATACAACCAAGGAGGCGCAAGCCGCTATGGAAGCATGCAAGTGAAGGTTTTACGAACGCATCGAATTTCTGTTGCATATCGCGGCTTTTTTCTCCAGCGCTAAGCCACTTGGCAAAAAGGGAAAGGCCGCGGACCGGACCAAAGGGAACTCGGGAAAGGTTTTTTCGCTTTCCAAGTGGCGAAGCGCGGACCAAAGTGTCGGGTAAAATCGATTTTTCCCAAAGATCCAATAAGCTTTCGCGAGGTGCAGTAGAAAACAAAAGTGTGCGTCCAACAGCCGAAAGTCTCCCTGTTTCTGAGGGGAATTCTTCCACCTCCCGAAGGAACAGGGCTTGGCGGGTTGCATCACCGTAGGCCTTTTACGAGCGAGCATCATCGTCATTCATCAGCAGCGCGACATGACGACATGGCGGTTGGATGGCTGCTTGATCTTGGGGGACGGCTGCAGATTGGATTTCATCCACCCGTTCCAAGATCCTAATCATACTTTCCATCCAATTTATCCAGCACACCGATTTAGCTCAGGGTGCTGGTCAGCGAACAACGGTCCCCTATCGGGTTGTTCCGTCCTTGCTTATCGTGTTCACTTACCTACGTGCCACGGCACAGCAATATCGCCAGCAATATCGCCAGCAATATCGCTAACAGTATCGCCAACAGTATCCCCAGCAAGACACTCGGCGAGACCCGCGGCGGAGGTCGTCGAGACTGCGACTCAACGGCATGGCGCCTGGGAAGTCTTGAAGTCTTGTGAGATGTGCATCTGCGAACACTGGCAATATACGAGTAACTTTCGAAGGGGACCGGGCCCTAATGGCAAAAAGCATAAGTTTATTGCCCGCTTCCAGAAGAAGAACCCGAGTTGGTAAATAGACTTCGTCGTCTTATCGGGGTGGTCGTGTCCAACTGGCTTATTGACTAGCGATTGGTTTCTTTTTTTTTTTTGCGAAGAAAAGAAATTCCAGCTTCGAAAAAGCGGAAAACACTTTTGCTCGAACAAAACGGCCGACTCAACGGCGACTCCACGGCGGAAAAAAACAGGCCCAGGTAGCAAATAGGAAGAACATAGGTGCCGCCGAACTCTAAAGGAAGGGCCCGGGCCAAAGCTCGTAAATGTGTAGAAAATAGACCCCCCTCCCAGACCGCGGTACCAACATGGCAAAGTTTAAGCGAGACCCGGAACCACATTCACCGAAATCCCGAGCTGCCGTTCCTAAAAAAAGCACAGCGACACCAACAACATTCTTCGCTGGTTCTTTGCGTAACTAATTTCGGGCTCCCAATACAGCCATGCTAAACGGGATGCGGGAGAGTCACTCCGAAATGTTGCCCGTGGAGTGGCTTAGATCAGCGGTAACGGAGAGCTCTGCACGGCGGCTGTTCTGTAATGAGAATTTGGGAAAAATTACATAGCCCCGGAAAAACACAGGAGCAGGAACATCATTTGGCGCCTAAATCGCACAAGGTTAGCATTACGGCTGATTTGTTCCTTACGTTTACCCCTCGAAGAGGCATACGGGAAGAGAATGTATACGCAAGTGGCGAGAATGTGAACCCCCGACAGTAAACCCAATTAGGTTTGAATTCGTTCCATTGACATGCTTTGTCTTGACATGCTTTGTCGTCACATGGTTTGTCTTCACACGGCTCGTTCCATTCACATGGTTCGTTCCACCCACTTGATTCGTTTCATCCACAGGATTCGTCCAGTCCGTTTTCGGATCCTCCACCAACTCACAGATCATCGAAGAGGCGCCGTTTCTGGATATTATTGCCTTCTGATCTGAATCCAGCTCATCACGGCATTGGGGCTCCTTGGCGTAGCGTTTAGTGCAACAAAACAGTTCAACACGTATAAGCATGCACAAGCATCTCGGAATTTTTGCACGATTAAGGACGTTACCTTATTTCTTGCCATATTTCGCTATCTCTAACGCCATTTCGGAATCACCTGCTATAGTTTCACAAGTGGAATCAAATATTATCGCCCTCCTCGCAGAAGATTGACGGCGCTTTTCCACGGCGCGTTTCTTTTTTCTGAAAGGAAAATCTTCTCTTTTGTCGTTTCTTTTTTTCAGTGTTTTCTTCTCCCGCCATGCAAACGAACAACGGCCTTTCAGAAGTTATCGGCAAAGCCCAAAACGGATAAACAACAGGCCATTCCAAACGTTTTAGAGTATAATTTTAACGCTGCGTGCCGAGTCTTTTTTTTTTCCGAGAGATGAACACAAGGGGGTGGCTCTTCAGCGAGAGATCCCTGGGGCTGTCGAGTGTTCAGCGCAACCAGCGTGAGTCGCCCGCTGGCGGGACGCCTAGCGCGACCCGAAGGGAGACCCGTAGGGAGACCCTAACACAGGTCGAGCAGACCCAAATCAAGGGAAGCAAAAAGCCCAGAGAAAAAACCAGCAAAAAAGCAATTCTCGGTGGCTGCGCCATGCATGGACTTTTCCTTCGGGAGCAAGAGAACGAAACATTTTTCCGCCCCATTTGGCGGTGGGAGATCGTCTAGAGAAAAATTTACACAGCCTTGAACTCGGTAAGAGTGGCTCTGTGGAAAGCCGTTGCAAACCACAGAACGGCTCTCATGCACAGAACTGTGCTCTGTTTATCGGGCAGTGGCCAATGCCACACGCAGTACAGTGTCGTCGAACAAATGGAAGATTTGCTGGAGAGCGAGGCACGTGTCTGGCGGCGGGCAGCGTCTTCGGCCAATGCCTCCAGCCAAAGCCCCCCCCTCCGCAAGATCTCGCAGCACGAAGCCACTCCCGAAGACTCAGACACAGACTCAGACTCAGGGAGGCCTCGTTTCTTTTTTGGGCCGAGGCACGAAGTCTCGGAAAATCGATATGCAGCTGCATGCAAAGAGGCTCAGCAAATCCTCCCAAAAAATAATTGCAGAAAAGGTTAATCTCTGCACGACCCCCTTAGTTCCGCATTCAGGCACCTCGTCTTTTACGAATCCAGAGGGCATTTATAAATATATCGCGATATCTTCTGTTTGGCTTCTTCTCCCGCTCCCAAAGCGCTTTTGATTCTTTCTGCATTCTGTTTAGCCAATCTTCCCCGCGAACCCCAGCCAGACTACCGATACAGTTTGGTTCCCGCTCACAGACAACAGGTGTTCGCTTAATTTGGCTCTTTTCCGTGTCTCGCTTGCTGCCATAAGGCCCCCCTACGCCCACACACGGCCGCGATCGTTTGATTTTTTTTTTTGTTTCGTTTCGCCTTCGCCAATGTTCTCAGCAACCATGGCCAACTCCCCCAGCTCGGACTTCGACAAGGTGCTGCACATCGGGTCTGCGTTTGACTTTGCCGACGACCACTATCTGTCTGTGGGAACGCCCTCCGAGAACCCGTTCAGCGAGCTGGTGAGCGGCATCTTCACCAACAACCAGCTGTCCTCCAGCTACAGCAACAGCCACAGCAACAACATAGACCCCTCCTGTCTGAGGATACCGTCCAGCCCGGTGCTGCTGGAGGAGGTGGACATCTTCCCCCCGGCATCGGCCTGCACGCCTCCCGAGCAGAACGAGTACCACTACAAGTCGAGCTTCGACGAGTCGCGCTTCAGCACGGAGCCGGAGGACTTCAGCCCCTCCCTGGAGACGGACCGGCTGTTCGAGCGGCTGGTGACGCAGGACATGGACGAGGAGGAGGACATTGTCAAGGAGGAGGAGGAGGAGGAGGACGACGACGAGGACGACGTGCGGTACGCCAAGGACACATACCCGCTGGTGAGAGGAGCGTCGACCGGAGGCGGAGCGCCCAGGCCGCCCAAAGAAGAGGGCACCCCCAGACACATCTACCTGCGGGCGCAGGTGAACATCCAGAACGCGGCGGTTAGAGAGATATGCAAGCCGGAGTGGGACGCCAACGAAAGAGAGGACAGGAGGCGCATCGTGCGGATAGAACGGGTGCAGAAGGGCCCCAAAATCTACGCCAGGTTCGGGATTGTGGGTTCTGCGCTAGACCACCCGGAGCCCGACACGGAGGACGAGGAGCGCTCGTACGTGGAGGTGTCCTGCCTGGAGTGCTTTGGCGACAGCGAGCAGGAGACGAGCGACTTCTACATCACCAGCGTGGAGGTGATCAAGATCGTGGAGCTGCTGATCGGCACCGAGAACAGAGACCCGCAGGACCGCCGTCGCGAGCGCGGCCGCATACGCTCCAATCTGGTGCCGTTCTGGTCCAAGAGACCCATCCGCTCCAAGAAGGCCAACTCGCCCAACGCCGCCAACTCTGTGTCGTCGACGTCGTCCTCGGACGACGGCGAGAGCGAGGAGTCCGACCACAGAACCGAGCTGGCCCAGCGCATCATGGGCTACAAGATCCGCAAGCCCAGGGGCTTCGACAAGGAGGTGCGCATCATGAAGTGGTCTAAGCTGGTTAGTGCTCTAGAGAGAGCCCTCCAGACCTACTACGTTCAGTTCCCAACTAGCGAGTTTGAGAGCTAGTGGGGAGGCTTGTTCGACGCCTGTAATATTTTTTCATCTACTTTGTTTCTTTACTGTTTAATTATTGGAGTTATTTCGTTTCACGCTTGGATTAATCCGACTAGCCGCCGCGGTTTATCGATAACGGAAGAGGGAAAAATAGAAAAATAGAAATGGAAAAATAGAAAAAGGAAAAAGAGCAAATCGAAAGGGTCGTGTTTTGACTCCTCCACTCGCTTAATTCAGTGGCTATTCATACAGCGACTAACGGTAAAGCGACAGGTAATCAAGCGCAGGATCCAATGGAACTGGTTCAGTGACAGGATCCAATGGAACTGGTTCAGTGACCACGGCGAGCGACCCGATACGCGCTGGAGAGGTCCAACGGGGTGGCTTCTCCGAGATGTGAACCCAAACACACCGACCCAATGATCGACTCAGATCGAAGTTAACCCCCAAGTATACCCAAGTATACCCAAGTATACCCAAGTATACCCAAGTATTACCGTCTAAGTAGCAATCAGCGGTGTCGCTCAGCGGTGTCGCTCAGCGGTGTCGCTGTTCATATTCACCAGCAACTCGTCTTGGAAGATACGAGCGAGCAAATTGTCCCACGGCCAACGCAGCCGGGCGTCGGAAGAAGTCGAAATAATTTTATTTTTTCCATTCCTTCGATCCTTTGGTCTTCCAACTTGGGTCCTTCCGGTTCGGGACGAGCAAAACATTCTCGGCTAATCGGCAAAGCAGATTGGCAAAGCCTTTCGTCCAATCTGTTCATGTTCAATCTGTTCAATCTGTTGAATCTTTGCTCTTCCGTTTGTGTTTCAATCTGGCTGGCCCGAGATCTGGAGAGGGCTCAGCGTGGCCGATCTCCCAGACCCCCCGCCAGATCGGGGACTTGGGCTTTGCCCCATTGGTCTTTGCCCCTTTACGGAGTGCGTGCCGGGCATGTGACATCCGGCCTATCAGATCGCGCCATTCGTTTCCCAAAAAATAAACGCACCGTGTCTTTGGTCCACCCCTCCTTTGACACCTTGTCGCGGGTCCTGTTCTGCGACTCTCATTGGCCAACGCTCGCGCAATGCTACGCCACAAGTTACTCTATCCGTGCAACGCAGCGCCGCCTGCGTCGGGCCTCCACGGCTTGGTGGGCCGTAGACTTAGGCGGTATCAGCAAATTGAGTGGGATCTACAAATTGAGCATGCCACGATAGATTTACAAATTGAGCGGGCCACGATAGATTTACAAATTGAGCGGGCCACGATAGATCCACAAATTGAGTAGGCCACGACATATCTGAAAATTGAGTAGGCCACGAAATCACGCGTTCTTCCTTCTCCCCACGAAATCACCACAACGCGTTCTTTCTTCTCCCCACGCATGAAGCTCTCGGAGGTGCGCAGCGACCCGGGCTACTCGTCCGGGTGTGCTGCTCTCGACACGCAGCTGGGCGGCGGCTTCAAGCGCGGCGGCGTGTACGACGTTTCCGGCACGGCCGGCTCCGGCAAGCTGGACGTGGTGCTGAGCGCGGTGGGCGCGTGTGTCGCGGGCGGCGGCCGCGTGCTGTGGGTGTCGACGGGGTCGCGGTTCCCGCTGCAGCGGGTGCGCGAGCTGCGGCCCGGGCTCGACCCCGCGCGGGTGAGCGAGACGCGCGTGGCGTCCGGCGCCGAGCTGGCCGTGCTGCTGGGCTGCGTGAGCGGGTTCGACCTGTGTGTGGTGTACGAGCTGTCGGACGTGGCCAGCGGGATGCTCGTGGAGTTCGACCGCGTGTTCCAGGCGCACAGGGCCACGCAGCAGCGGCGGCTGGCGGCGCGCCAGCGGCGCGAGGAGCAGGGCGAGACGTACCCGGCCAAACAGACGCGGCCCGAGCGGCTGCTGGGCCCGCGCATCCGCGTGCTGCGCAACGTGCACGAGCTGGTGGTGCTGCTGGCGCGGTTTGCGGCCGAGCAGCACGCGGCGGTGGTGGCGGTGGGCGCCACCGAGGCCCAGTACAAGAGCTTCGAGAACGACGACCACAGCCTGCGGCGGTCCATGCTGGTGCCCGTGATCCAGGCCTTCGACGCCTACTTCACGCACAGGATCAGCGTGTTCCGCGACTGGAGCGGCGAGTCCACCGCCTCGACCGCCCCGTATTGTGTGATCAACCGCGAGAAGATCAATTTGATTGATAATCAATGACCAAACCCTATTTCCCAGTCTTTTTTTACCCCTCACCGATCAATCAAACATGCTAGGTCTTGCTCTTCTTCCCGCCCACACACCCCACCATGGCGAGACCTTTCAGGAAACGTAGGAGGTTGGCAAAAGCTTGTAGCGAATGCCGCAGACGCAAGTGAGTGAGTATCCCATCTTGAAGTTAGCAGCAGAGGCTGACCGCCAGGGTGCGCTGCTCTCTGGAGCAACCCAGCTGCGCTGCATGCGTGAGAGGGGGGCATGTTTGTGTATACTCCAGTTATCACAGCTCTAATTTGCCTGAGCCTGTAATTCCAAACGCAGTCTCTGCCTTTTGTGATCTGACCTGGCAAATTGACGAAGTGTGTCTTGCAAGCGACCGCACACCTTTGGTTTGAGGTGTTTGTAGATCAGTAGCCGCAGTCCAGATGCATCTTTGAGAGCAAGTCTCGTTGGCGGAAGGGATGCTCCAGCCGCAACGAGGACCAACACCTCCTGAGGGTCCGATGGGATGGGACTCGTCATTTCTGGGAGTTGTGGATGAATGGCACACCAGTACCTGAAGAGGCAGATCCCAAGCGATTCGCGGGTGAAATCCGGGTGGTCCACTAGACCAGGCATCTCCTCCACGAGGGATTTCATCAATGTGTCACTGATGGGAGGTCCTCGAATGTAAGGGATTGCGAGTCCCAGTTCCATTCTCTGGGCTCTGTTCTTGCCGAGCCAGTCTTTCAGGACCTGCACGTAGTCAGCGGGCCCGTCGTCTGAGAACGCTGCCGGTTGGCTGGGGAAGGTCAAATCCGTCGGCACTTGAGGTTCTGAGGCCACAGACGATGGTCGCATATCCAAGCGATCCGGCACAACCGTGCGATCTCCCTCTGTGTGGTTGGCAGCCTGCGCATCCAAGCGATTTGAGTCGTTGTGATCCGGCACAACCGTGCGATCTCCCTCTGTGTGGTTGGCAACCTGCTCAGCCTCGGGTTGTATCTCATTCACGTGCTGTGCCGGTTCAGCCCCCGTGTCGCGTGCATCTCTCTCCATCTGGGTCTCACATTGATGAGTATCGAACGCCTTCAGAGACGTGAACAGCCGTGAGCATCCTGGGCACTGCGTGGAGGTGTGATCGAGCTTGTGTTTGAGGAGCGCCTCTTCACGTCTGAACTTGCGCTCGCAAAGGTCACACCTGTGTTCTTTAGGCAAATGCGACTCAATGTGCTATTGCAGGTTTCGATTAGAGGCCAACGACTTGTCGCATCCTGGTATTGGACACTTGAACTTGTGTTTTCGCAGGTGTTTCTGCAAACCCTTCTTATCGTCAAAGTCCTCCCGGCATGTCCCGCATCTCCACACCCGATGATCCACAGCCAGGTGGGATGTCAACTCTGAAACCTCCTCCTCGCACAGGTGGCACCTTCCAGACATCGATCGGTGCGCTGATCTGTGGTGACATCGATCGGAGCGTTGATCTGTGTGTGGAGATCGAGTGGATCCAAGCTCGATCCCTGAGATCTGGGTGGGGCACACCAAAAGTCGTGTAATCGTACAAACGTGCGAATTGTCGATTTGCGAATTGTCGATTTGCGAATTGTCGATTTGCGAATTAGCCTCGCTCTAAAGTCCGACGGATATTTTTTTTTTTTTTATTTTTTCGCTAACTCCGAACTTGCTTTTACAAAAAAAACTACCGCATTACTAATACGCCTCCTATAAAGAGCCCATCCACCGCCTCCCAGAACACACTGGATACGCCAGCAATGCCAGCAATGACAGCAATGACAGCAGACAATTCCAGCGACACGGAGCCCGAGAAGCAGCAGCCCAGCGACAAGGTCGGGTTCTTCTCTGCGCCCTACGCGTCCTACAGACGGCGCCTCTTCAAGACGTACCCGGTGGTGATGCTGACGATTGTGTTCTTCATGATCGGCATCTTCTCGATCTACTGGGGGTCCATGTACCAGCGCGACACGCGGGTGAAGAACCTGCGCATGCTGGTGGTGCTGGAGGACGGCGAGGCGCCGTTCAGCGCGCTGCTGAACGCGACGGCGCACGAGGCGGCGGTGGCGGCGCGCGGCGGCTGGCACGTTGTGGTGGCGAGCGAGCTCGCAGCCAGCACGGGCATCGCGGACGCCCGAGAGGCCGCGTACCACGAGGTGCACAAGCAGCAGTACTGGGCGGCGATCTACGCGGGCAACGCGAGCAGCCGCTTTGCGCGCGCGCTGGAGAGCGCCGACGCCGGGTTCCGGCTCAACGGCTCCATCGAGGCGCTGTACGAGACCGGCCGCGACATGGTGGGCATGCAGTCGTACGTGGTGCCGAGCCTGAACCGCTTTGAGCAGGCGTTCGTCGCCAGCGCGGACACCGCCATCACGCAGATCGCGAGCGGGGCCGGCGCGAACCTGACCGCGGTGGTCGGGCTGGTGTCGCAGACGCCGTCGTTCACGTACACGGACTACCGCCCGGTGACGAACGCGGTGATCCTGGCGCCGTCGCAGATCGGGCTGCTGTACCTGATCATCCTGACGTTCTTCCAGGTGAACTTCTTCCTCAAGCTGCACGGCGAGATGGCGCACTACCTGCGGCCCGCGCACTACATCGTGTACCGCTTCGTGGTTGCGCACGCGTCGTACCTGATCATCTCGCTGGCCTACTCGTGCATCAGCGCGGCGTTCCAGATCGGCTTCAACGCGGCGTTCAAGGGCGGCTTTGGCGTGCAGTGGATGGTGTCGTACCTGAACATGGCGGCGGTGGGCGGCGCCAACGAGAACATGGCCACCATTCTGTTTGCGTGGTACCCGCCCATGCTCGGGTTCTGGATCATCTTCTGGGTCATCTTCAACATCTCGAGCACCTTTGCGCCCATCGCGCTGTGTCCGGACTTCTACCGCTTCGGCTACATGACCCCCGTGCACAACACCTACGAGCTCACCAAGGTGGTGCTGTTCGACACGTACCGCGGCCAGATGGGGCGCAACTTTGGCATTCTGGTGGCGTGGATCGTGATCCACACGGCGGTGTTCCCGTTCTGCCTCATGTTCTGGCGGCGCATGGCCGCGAAGCCCGGAACGCCCGCGTGGGCCCAGTCGAGAGCGCCGCCGCCGATCGCGCTGGATAGATGAGCGACCGATATGTAACGATCAGACTTGTGAAACATAATCTTCAAAATCAATCTTCAAAATCAATCTTCAAAATTCGACTTGCGTGCGGTGAAATTTTCAGATTGGGCCTGGTAAAATTTCTCGAAAACTGAAATCTTCTCGAAAACTCTCGCGCCAGCCTATGATGTCAGCCCGTGTAGTCCCAGCAAAGCGCCGTAGCTTAAAACTATGGTAAACATGGTAAACATCAAAACAAGAGTTTTTGAGTTTTTAGCCTCCTCGACGTCGTTTTCCGTCTCGCTCGTTCGTCTTGGCGCTTAACGCTGGTTTAAGCGCCGGCCGTCCCACCTCGGGCCCACTCCTATTTTTTAGACCAACAACCGGTGTTGTCAGTTTGCCCGTTCCGAAGGCAATGCAATAAACCAAAAGCGAACTAAGGGGCAGAGTCGAGCTTGTTTATTAGCCGTATCCAGTTAGCGCGAAAAGACGTCAAGCCGCCATTAGACCCAAAGCGGCTAAAATTAGCAAAACAGAGCCGAGCTAAGCGCCATCATTGGCTGAACACCCCAAAAGAAAGGTGTTTCCTCTTTGCCCGTTTGAGAAGCAAGTTACTATGGAGACTGGAGTGGCCGGTTTATTATTATCTCTTAGCCTTGCTCGAGTTCTAATTTTAAGCCAGCGGTGTATAAATACGTAGCGGTGCGCCCGCCAAGGTGTGTCTGCTCGCTTTCTCTCCTCCATAGTATCCACTTAGTCCCTATCCCCCAGTCTTTCGCTTAACCAAAATGCAGTACAGAATCCTCGCCCCATTGGCCTTTGCCGCCTCTGCCCTCGCGGCCTACTCCAACGGAACCATCTCCACCATCGAGTACACCACCACCCACGAGACCGTCGTCACGGCCTACACCACCTACTGCCCAGAGTCCACCGAGATCACCACCAACGGCAAGACCTACACCGCCACCGGCCCAACCACCCTCACCATCACCGACTGCCCATGCACCATCCAGACCGCCGTCGTGACCACCACCACCACCACCTGCCCTCTCTCGTCCACCTTGACCCCGGCCAAGTCTGAGACCACCAAGGCCACCACCCCAGCCGTGGCCCCAGCCTCCTCCTCCACCGCCTCCTCTGTCGTTCCAGAGATCTCCACCGCCAACGGTGCCGTCAAGGCTGGTTCTGCCGGTTTGGCTGCCGTTGCCGCTGCTGCCGCTTACCTGTTGTAAGTCTTGTGACTCCAATCGACAAAATCTTTGAAAAAACCAAACAAAAAAACATGATTGATTCATTAGAGTAGCGGCTAGTCCCGGTGTCTCCTCTTATTCCAACTTCTACGAGCTTTTTTCTATTCTTTTTCGGCGGATCCACCCTATCACAACTGGTTTTGTTGTTTTCTCTAATTTCAGCAACAAGGACAACCTCTTTATACCTTTTTTTTTAACTTTTTTTTTTTCTCTTCGAAAACGGTTCGTAGTCTAAAACATGTCCAACCTCTGGTAGGTCAGGATCGTAGTCTAAAACATGTCCAGCCTCTGGTAGGTCAGGATGTATGCAGTTTTGGCCTCGTCGGTGGTCTCGACAACCTGCTCTGGCTCGATCTCGCCGAAGCTGGAGTCGTCTATGCGGACCCACGTGGCGCCCTGCTTCACGTCGGCGGTGTAGTGGCCGCCCTCGGCGCCCTCTCCGTGGTGGTAGACCACCCCGATGAGCCTGTAGTTGGACACCAGCGGCGTGGAGTCGTACACACGGCGCGAGTCGCTGATGCTCTCGGGTGGGATCTCCAACTCGAACCCGTACCGCACCTTGCGCTTGAGCTTCTCGATGCGCCCGAGGAACTCGTCGTTGACGTACTCGAACCGCTTCAGGTGCACGACGAGCACGCGCGGTAGCCCGTGGATGAAAGTCTGCTTCTGCGCCATGACGTCGTCGCCACCGGTCCCGCGGTACGGCAGCTCCTCGCTCTCGCTGAACTTGGCGAAGGCCTCTTCCACAGAGTCGCAGCCCGAGATGTCCAGCTGGATGTGCATGAACGGGTCCAGCGTTATGGAGCGCGACTCCTTCTGCCTGGGCACCTCCAGCACAGACCGGAACTGCCCGCCAAACAGCACCGTGATCGGACTGGGCTTGACCTCGGTGGTGCGCCTGGAGGCCGGTTTCCTGCCGCCCACCTCGAGCCAGCCGTCGTCCACCTCGAGCGCACCGTCTCCGTCGATGGTCCTGAGCACCGAGTCCGGCACCGCCTTCATCGCGACGATGAACTCCTCGTGCAGTCCGTCTAGCAGATACCCGAGGAACTCCTCTGCGTCCTCCTGCCGCCCCCAGCGCAGGTGCTGGAAGCGCGAGAGCTTGGCGATGGACTGGAAGAAGTGCGACGGCGACACGCTTTTCCTGTGGGTGTTCCGGAACGACTCCATCAGCAGCGTGACCGCGTCCAGCAGCGGGGTCGGCGACCTGCTCGCCAGCAGACTGGCGCCCGTCTCGCTCGCGATCACCTCCATGGTCTTGACGAACGGCTCGCAGTGGAACAGCACCTGCAGCACCGAGTTCATGTAGCAGATGTTGCCCATGTTGACGAGGCCACACGTCACCAGCGGCGTCTTCACGGGCGCACGGTACAGCTCGTCCGCCATGATGCTGGCCAGCACGGTCCCGAGGGGTTTCACCGGCGTCGCCACCGCCACCGCCGCCACCGGCACGGCCGGCGGTCTGGAAAAGTAGCCCGGGTCCTGTCTGTGCCTGCGCATCTTCAGGCTGATGGCCCGGTGCCTCTCAAAGTCCTTGTCGTCTGTGCCTATGAACACGGGGAACCGCGCGGCCATCTCCTCGCCCTTGACGCTGACTTTCAGCTGGAACCGCGCGTTCCGCTCGATGTACCGCACCAGCTTCGCGCGGTCCTCCACAGTGAGAGCCCCATCTGTCGCCATCGTTGGTGGCGGTTGGGAGAAACGCCACCGAGAGCGGCCTCGAAGCCTTTGGCGCGAGAAAATGGGGAGCGCACGACACTATTACGTAAGACCGGAACGACATTATAGGTTATTTGGGGTTTACAGGCAGAAGAGAGACAGGATAGTGGCTGGGAAGTGGCTGCAAAGTGGCTAGGCGGTGCATATGCAGTGGCAAGACCGTGTTGAGGGAGCCAGGAGACCAGGGGCTGTCAGAACCTGGTCATTGGACACATCCAGTCAAGAGACCGCGTGGACTCAAGAGATCAGCTTGTGGTATCCAGTCAAGAGCCCTCGTGTAGAGACTCAAGAGATCAGCTTGTGGTATCCAGTCAAGAGCCCTCGTGTAGAGACTCAAGAGATCAGCTTGTGGTATCCAGTCAAGAGCCCTCGGGTGGAGACTCAAGAGGCCAGCTTGTGGTATCCAGTCAAGAGCCCTCGGGTGGAGACTCAAGAGGCCAGCTTGTGGTCTCCGTTCAAGAGATCACCTCGTGGACTCAAGAGACCTCGAGACTCAAGAGATCACCTCGTGGACTCAAGAGACCTCGAGACTCAAGAGACCTCGAGACTCAAGAAACCTCGAGACTCAAGAGATCACCTCGTGGTGCAGAGACATCCAGTCGACCTCGAGACTCAAGAGACCTCGAGACTCAAGAGATCACCTCGTGGACTCAAGAGACCTCGAGACTCAAGAGATCACCTCGTGGTGCAGAGACATCCAGTCGTTGTAGTCGACGGTCCGCGTATCCACGTACCCGCCAAGACACGCGCTGGTGCCGGTGAGCTTGACAGCCATGCGGTGGCCGCACACAGTGTCGTCTTTGCGCAGGATGGCCTCCTCGCTCTCGCACGTGCAGTAGTCGAGCGATGCGTCCACGAGAAACGCGCGCTGGTTGTCCTGCACCACGGTGACCTCCTGATCGCTGTCCTGCAGACGCACGCGGGAAACGCCTTTCGCCTCGGCCAGCGCCAGTCCACGCGCAAACGACTCCGGATACACGCTCGTCAGCACCAGCGACGCATCCCGCTCCAGAACGAGTCTCCCATCCTGCAGCGTGACCACGCCATCAAACAGAGCGTCCATCGGCCAGACCATGGAAGAGCGCGACGGGGAACGAGACGAAACCATCGCCGTCGCGTCTTCGTCGCGTCTTCGTCGTGATGGATCCCATCCAAAGCTCGTGATGGATCCCATCCAGAGCTCGTGATGATACGTCGTGCACCGCACAATGCTAATAGTTGAGTGCACCGCACAATACAAATACAACGAACCAGACGTGTAGCAGGTTACTCGTTACAGACCTCGCCCCACACAGCCACGCCGCGCTCGATCTGCTCGCTGGTGAGGTAGCTGATGGAGCATCTGCAGGACGACTGCCCCCAGTTCCTGGCGTCGCCCTCGACCTCGAAGTTCTCACCACCGGCCAGCACGACGCCTCTGGCGCGGCACCCGGCGACGATCCCGGCCATGTCGTAGCCCGTGGGCAGCTCGATCCACAGGAAGTATCCGCCCTCGCCTCCGTTCACCCTGGTGCCCTTGGGGAGGTGTTTGGCAACTGCGCGGCGGAAGACGGCCACTCTCTCGGAGTACACGTCGATGAGCTCCTGGACGAT
Source organism: Kuraishia molischiana (assembly GCA_024271875.1). Lineage (NCBI taxonomy): Eukaryota > Fungi > Ascomycota > Pichiomycetes > Pichiales > Pichiaceae > Kuraishia > Kuraishia molischiana. The sequence continues at coordinate 259,994 of JANBXH010000005.1, forward strand.
GGCGTCTATGGCACCGGACGTGATGATCTCCTCGATGATGGTGGAATTGAACTGCGAGGGCGTTCCGCCGGATCGGTTGGCGCCACCAGACGCCAGCACAAGCGACATGGCGGGGGTCACGGTCTCCTGCCACCCAACACGCAGTCCCGCGCCGATCAGCTTGGAGAAGCTGCCGTTCGAAACGGTGTTGCCGTACCCGTTTGCAGCGGTCTCTCTGTCGAGGTGCACGAAGCGCGGGACGGGCTCGGTGCTGTTGTACACGAGCAGGTCGTAAACGTCGTCGGTGATGATCAGCATGTCGTACTTCCGCGCGAGCTCGATCAGCCTCTTTCTCTGGGCAACAGACACGGTGCCGCCTCTCGGGTTCGAGTAGGTGGGTGTCAGATACACCACGTACCGGAAGATCTTCTTGGCGGGTCTCTTGGGGTCCCAGATGTGCGCAACGTGCTCCCTGGTGATGTCCACCACCGGCTCCTGCGAGTCGTAGTGCTCCAGCTGCCGTTCGAGGTACTCCAGGTCGATGTCGCCACTGGCAAACTCCTCGACGGCCGTGAGCTTCCCGTTGAAGCCCATGTCGATGAAGGTGCCGTTGATCAGGTAGTATGTGGGCGACGTGATGAACGCGCGCCGGGTCACCCCGTTGTGAGGAGACGTGGTCTGCGCGAGGATGTTCATGATACCGTAACTGGCGCCAGCCGTCATGTTTATCAGTTCCGGGTCGACTGCGGTCGAGAACGAGCGCGCGATCCACTGCGCGACCGCGGTGCGGGTGGTGAGGTTGCCCGGGTCTGAGCCATACGTCAGCGGGTGTCTGTTGTTCTCGTCGTAGCCGTTGGGATCGGCAGCCACTCTCTTGAGCACGGCGGTGGACGCCTTGAGGATCTCCTCCGCGGGCAGCAGCGCCTCTGTGGGGTGTCCCTTGAAGAAGTTGATCATCGGTGTCTCTGGAGTCGGCGGCAGGCTGAGGAACAATTTGTCTCAACGGAGAAGAAAGTCGTGCTTTAGCGCCCAGACCCACAGAGAAAAAAATTACAGGGCTGTGCTGGCGCTTAAGTGAACAAAAAAGCTAAAACGTTCTATTCAGTGGTCTTCTGTATCGGTAGGGTCTATGGAAAACACCTTGTCTGGGTTCATGATCCTGTGCGGGTCCACGGCCAGCTTCAGCTTACGCATCAGGTTTATCGCGTCCGGCCCGAGCTCGGCCTCGAGGTACCGGCGCTTACCGTTTCCGACGCCGTGCTCGCCCGTGCAGGTGCCCTCGTTCGCCAGACCGGTGTGGACCATGCGGTCGACGATCTCGCGCACCTGCGGCTCCTGCTCCGGCTTGTACAGCACGTTGAAGTGGAAGTTGGAGTCGCCCACGTGGCCCAGGATGACGTAGTGTATGCCTGAGCGCTCCAGGTCGGCGTGCGACGCCTCGAGCACCGGGGTCAGTCTCGAGAGCGGGACGGCCACGTCGGTCCCCCACATGCGGCCGTCGTCGCCGACGACCCCGTAGGTGTACTCCAGCACCGAGTAGTGCGAGTTCTTGCGGATGTCAAACAGCTCCTTGGCCTCGGCGTCGTCGCGCGCCAGCGTGAAGCTGAGGGCGCCGCAGGCGATGCGGCGCACCTCGCGGACGAGCTCCTCGGTGACCACGGGCGTGACCCCCGGGATCTTGAGGAACAGACTCGGCTTGTCGGCCCAGGACCGCGAGCTGGCGCCCGAGTAGTTGATGCACCGCATCATGTTGGCGTCGAGCAGCTCGATGGCCGTGAGCCGGATGCCCGCCCGCAGGATGCGCGTGACCGCGCGCGTGGCCTCCTCCACGCTGTCGAACTGCACCACCGCCACCTGCTCGTGCTTGGGCTTCACGTGCACCTTGACGGTGGCCTGGGTCACCACGCCCAGCGTGCCCTCGCTGCCGACGAACAGGCCCGTCAGGTTGTAGCCGGCGCTCGACTTGCGCGGCCGCTGCCGGGTCTTGACGACCGTCCCGTCCGCCAGCACCACCGTCACGCTGATCACGTTGTCCTTCATGGGCCCGTACGCGCACGCGTTGATGCCCGAGGCGTTGGTGGCCACCATCCCGCCCACAAAGGCGTCCGGCGCGCAGTCCGAGCCCATCATGAGCCCGTGCGGCTCAAGCACGCGGTTGACCTCTGCGTACGGAACGCCGGCCTGGACCACCACGTCGAGGTCGTCCGGGTGCACTTCCAAGATGCGGTTCATCCTGCTGAGGTCGAGCACCACGCACGGCTGTCTCGTGGCGTAGATGTGGCCCTCCAGCGAGGAGCCCGCGCCGAACGGGATCACCGGGATCCGCAGCGCGTTGCACACCTTCAGCACCTCGCTGACCAGCTCGGTGGACTCCGGAAACACCACACAGCGCGGCTGCTGCCCCGGTTTGGGCGGGTGGTGCGTGCTGGCCGGGTTGTCCGCGTGCCGCTGCAGCTGGTCTGCCGCCACACTCACGTTGTGGTCTCCCAGAACGGCCCGGAACCGCGACACGCCCTCTGCGAACTCCTGCTCGGAGCAGTACCGCGGCACGCTCAGCTGCTGCAGAGAAATGGTGGATTTCTCGAGAAGCGCGCGCTGGAAGAGCCGGTCCTGGTGGTCATAGGCGCCGGCCCCGGCGAGACTGAGGCCTAGCGCTGCCCACGCTGCTTTTGACCGTGGCGCCTGTCTCCTGAGTCTGTAGAGCCTGTGGAAGCCTCTGAACATGGTCCACAGCGAGCAAGAGGGAAAGAAAGAAGTAAAAGGGATAAAGAAGAAATAAAAGGGATAAAGAAGAAATAAAACGGATAAAGAAGAAATAAAACGGATAAAGAAGGAGTGGAAATGGGTCATTTTTGCGGGATTTTCCATTTTTCACTTTCCTTCCAAAGTGTGGGGAAGCGGGGCGCCTCGGGGCGCCTCGGGGCTTTGATGATACGAGATTTTCATAATTACACGTTTGGTATTTACAGGTTAGTATACACACAGCGACCGATACACCTCATACTGGGGCCTGTCAGTCGCCACACACACCCGCTCAAGAGCGCGGTAGAGCCGGAGCGGAAGCGCCTCGTCGGCGCCGAACGTGTCGAGCACCTCGAAGCAGCGCGCGGTCTGCGCCGCGCGGATCAGCGCACCCACCACCAGTAGCTTGGTCCTGTAGGAGACGTCGGCCTGGTGCGCCCATATGTGGTACGAGCACTCCGCGAGCAGCCCCAGCGGTTCGTCGGCGGCGGCGGCGGCGGCCCGTGCCACCAGCGCGAGCGAGTCGTCGCCAAAGCCGTCGAGCCCCCGCCACCGCGAGATCGCGCGCACCAGGTGCACCACCCGGCCGTGGCGCTGGTGCTGCACGAGGCTCGCGAGGAAGCAGTCGGTCATCGGCTGCAGCAGGGCGGCGTCGCGGCGCGCCACGTCGGCGAGGTGCTGCGAGACGCGCTCGAGGTCCAGCTCCGGCGGGATGCAGGCGACGAACTGCGGGAGCTCGAAGCACGTCACGCGCAGGTCCCGGAGCAGCGCGAGGTTGAGCGAGGCGAAGCGGAACCCGCGGCGGCGCGCGAGGCTCTCGAACTCGCACCGCCTGAACAGCGCGGCGTACCGCGGGTACTCGTCGTCCAGCCGCTCCTTCAGCGCCAGGCGGGTCCACAGCAGCTTCAGCAGCGGCGTGTTGCCCGTGGCAGCACACATGTGGGCCAGTTGCGCGGCGGTCTCGAGCGAGACGGCAAACAGCCCGCCGTGGTTCTGCAGCATCCAGTAGGCGAGCCGGATCTTGCCGTGCGCCACGCTCTGCCGGAACAGCCGCGTCAGCAGCCGCCCGTTGACCGGCGTGTTGGCCGCACGCATGCTCCGCAGCAGCTGCGCCGCCAGGTCGAACCGGTGGGCCGCGCACACGTGGAAGAGCAGCAGCTCCAGCGGGAACCGGTCGAACGTGCGGGTGCGCTGGTGCTCCAGCACCAGGCTCACGGCGGCCTCGTACTGCGCCGCCACCACCAGCGTGTGCAGGTACACGCTCACCGTCGCGTCGGTGTGTTTTGTGCTCGCCAGCGCCGCCACCACGGCCTCGTCCACGATCCGCGGCCAGTGGGTGTACACCAGCTTCATGGCGGCGGCTCCGGGCGCCGCCCCGCTGCCGAGCCGCTCGATCACCCGCCCGCACAGCCGGCGGGCCTCGTGCGAGCCCACGCGCACGTCCCCCAGCAGCTGCACCGTGTCCTCGAGCTTGTTCTCGTCGGGCCGCCCATCCGGCCCGCCGCCGATCTGGCCCGTGTGCATCAGCGCGAGCCGGCCCGGCACGTGCGAGAACGACGCAGCGCGGTTCACACTCCGCAGCCCGAGCGGGAGACGTCGTATCTGTCGCATCATGGGTTGGAGTGGCGAGACAGGCCTGGTTAGGCTGGCTTGGTTGGTTTGGGTTGGTGCTTCTGGTTGGGGCACGCAGGAATTATTGTGGTTATTGCACGACCGTGCATTTGGTTTTACACGACCAAATATTTCGGTTTGCACGACCAAATATTTCGGTTTGCACGACCAAATATTTCGGTTTGCACGACCAAATATTTCGGTTTGCACGACCAAATGCTCGGTTTGCTTCCATTTTTCATCCACCGCTGCGATCCGCTCCTCCCATCCACCAACACAATGTCGATGTTTGCTGCAGTGGCCCGAGGAAAGGCCGGCATCAGGCCGCTCGCGCTCGTGAACAAGGTACGTTTCCGGTCCGGATGGACCCCAACACGATGGATTAGCTAACCGCCCGACGCAGTCGTTCAACGTCAAGCGCACCCAGTATGCGCTGGGCGTGCCGCTCACGTACACCCGCTGCAACTCGTCCTCAACGCCCGCGCAGCTGCCGTCGGAGATCTCGACGCAGCTCAAGTCGTTCGGCGACAGCGCCATCGAGGCGGCCACCGCGATGACGTCGGACCAGCTGGGCTACATGCACTCGATCGGGCTGGCGCAGGGCTGGACGCCGTCGCCCGTGTGCCAGCAGCTGCTGGAGTACGTGCACGTGTTCAGCGGCGCGCCGTGGTGGCTCACGATCCTGGCCACCACCGTGGGCGTGCGCGTGCTGCTGTTTCCGGCGGCCATCAAGGGCGCCGACGCCTCGGCGCGCTCGCAGACCGCCAACAAGGAGTTCGACCCGGCGCAGCTGCGGGCCGCACAGACCACCATGGAGGCCCAGAGACTGCGTGCGCAGCAGAAGGCGGTGTACGCGAAGCACGGCGTCAAGCTCAGACACCTGCTGTTCCCGTTCATCCAGATCGTGTTTGCGTGGGGCATGTTCAACGGGCTCAGACACATGGCCGAGTACCCGGTCGACGGCCTCGCCACGCAGGGCTACGCGTGGTTCCCGGACCTCACCGTGGTGGACCCCTACTACGGGCTGCAGGCGTTCTCGGCGCTGACCTTTGCCGTGATGTTCTGGGCCATGAAGGACGCGCTGCCGCCCATCATGCGCAAGATCGGCATGGTGATGCCGATCGGCGGCTTCCTGTTCGCCGCCAACCTCAACAGCGCCATCGTGCTGTTCCTGTGCGCGAACTCGGTGTGCTCGTCCGTCCAGAGCGCGCTGTTCCGCTCGCCGGCCGCCCGCCGCATGCTGCGCATGTACCCGCTGCCGCAGCCCAAGCCAGGCGACAAGAACAAGAACGTCGTCGAGCTGATGAGCGAGTCCATCGAGAAGCTGCAGAAGAACTCGTCGGCCAAGGCGGCGCAGCAGATGCAGGTGCAGAAGGCGCACCAGGTGCAGGCGGCGCGCGGCGAGCAGAGATACGCCATCGTCAAGAAGCCGAAGAGAAAGGACTAGACGGCAGTATATAGTGAGACTTCGTGTACATAGCGCTACCCCCACCGGTAGATGTTCCAGCCCAGCGACAGCGACGCGTTCGTGTAGAGCTCGGCGCCCGTGTCGGCGCCGCCGGCGCCCGCCCCCACCACCAGCGGCAGGAAGTGCTCTGCCGTCGGGTGGGCCGCGCGGTACAGGGTGGCGAGCTCCGGGTCGCGGGTGAGGGCGCCGAAGCGCTCCAGCAGCTCGCCGCCCGGCCCGGAGGCCACGATCCCGCTCACCGCGCGGTTGAACGGCGCCACGTACGGCATCGTCCTGCCGAAGCGCAGGTCCCGCAGGTTGTGCACCGACATGCCCGAGGTGACCACCAGCGCGTTGCGGTCGCGGTAGCTGCCCAGCAGCTGGCCCAGCCGGTGGTGCACGTCGAAGTCGGCCGAGCCCGTCAGCGACACCTGCACGAGCGGGAAGGCGGCGGCGAGCGCGCCGGAGTCCGCGCCGGAGTCCGGCGACTGCGGGTCGGTGAACGCCACCTTCAGCGGCACCCACACGCCGTGGTCGATGCCCCGCGGCGTCGCCCGCGCGTCCAGCCCGCCCTGCCGCAGCGTGGCGGCGATCTCCTCGGCCCGCTCGCGCGACCCGAGCGTGTGGAACTGCTCCTTGTACATGTGGTCGGGGAACCCGTAGAAGTCGTAGATCAGCTCGTTCTCGGCACCGTGCGCCGGATACGCCACCTCCACGCGCGCCGGCGCGTCCGATTGCCAGTGCGCAGACACGTAGATCAGCAGCTCCGGCTTGAGCGCGGTCTTGATGTGCGCGCCGATCTGCTTGACCGCCTGGAACGCGCCGGGGTCGCCGCCAAACTCGTTCTCGGGGTACATGAAGGTCGGTCCGCCGTGGCTGAGGAAGTAGACCGGCAGTCTGCGGCCGGCGCTGGGTTCGGGGGCAGCAGACATGGCAGCGGAAACGGGAGCAGACATGGAAGCGGAAACGGGAGCAGACATGGGAGCGGAAACGGGAGCAGACATGGAAGCAGACAGTTCGAGCAGGCGGAAGAAGCGGCACGCAGTTACGGACACAAACAGCAGCAGGATCGACAGCTTCCACGCGGTGTGCATTGGCGGGGGAGAAGAAGGAGCGGTGGGAAGCGCGGGACGGCGCTTATAAGCGGCGGGGGATTGGTCAGACGGCCGCCGCATTAGTCACGGCTTGGTAAGCAGGGCTTGGTAAGCAGGGCTTACTATTTCAGGCGGCGCCACAGACTACGGCAGATTGCATAAACAGGATGGTTTAGTGGATAATAGATGGCTATTGCGTAGTAGTTGGCTATTCATAGGTGGCTATTCATAGGTGGCTATTCACAGGTGGCTATTCATAGGTGGCTATTCATAGGTGGCTATTCATAGTTGGCTATTCATAGGTGGCTATTCATAGTTGGCTATTCATAGGTGGCTATTCATAGGTGGCTATTCATAGGATGGCTATTCATAGGATGGCTATTGCATAAACAGGATGGCTTAGTGGATCATAGATGGCTATTGCATAGTAGTTGGCTATTCATAGGATGGCTATCGGATATGGCGGTCGAGGCAGCTCACGCAACAGCCTTGAGGGCCTTCTCTATGTCGGCGGGCGAAAGGCCCTCGAGACTGGTCTTGATCTCCTTGCCCTTGTCGAGCCTGGTGGTCAGGCTGGGTGGCACGCCGTACGCCTCTCTGACGAGGATGAGTGTGTCTGGGTTGTTCTTTCTGAGAGCCGGGTACGACTTGTTGAGGAATTGTCTGTGGTGTTAGCAGAGGACGAGTGAACACGGTACACCCAACTTACCTCAGAGGGGCAGAGGCCTCGCCCGTCTGCGACAGGAAAAACCTCACCTCCTTGACGATCGAGGGCAGCACAAACTTGGAAGCCATGATTTCTGCTTGGATATAGCTGGATGCTGTCTGTTCACACGGCTTCTGGTGGTGTGTAATTCTCGCCAAACCATTGGTCTTCCGCTGTGGCGCGGGCTGCGTAACCCGCGATGTTTTGACACGGGCTGCGTAACCCGAGATGTTTGGACACGGGCTGCGTAACCCAAACGTTTGGACACGGGCTGCGTAACCCGCGATGTGTGTACACGGGCTGCGTAACCCAGACGTTTGGACACGGGCTGCGTAACCCGCGATGTCTGCGTTTTCCGGTTCGCGAACGACCCTTCAAAAATTGCGCGGCGCTCGCGCAACACGGTGCGGATCCAGAACGACGATCATCCGACTCCAGCTCGAGTTCCCGAGAAACTATAAAGTGCCCAGAGCCCAGCCATCTCGTGATCCGCATGCACGAGCGCATCCGATGAGCATTGCATGGCAGGCGATGTGGCTGGTGCCGTGCATCTGTTGCTAGTGCCGCGAAGCTGAAAAAAAAAAAATTATTCTCCGCGGCGGACTCTAATCGGGCTGCAACGTGTACGCTAACGCTACGGCCATCCTGGTATACTTTCTGGTGGTAATTGCAACTCGAGCTCTTTATTATGTTTGTATGAAACGAGCCTGCGGACATTTCAAAGTATATTCGTGAAAATAATGCCGGTAAGCAATGCCTCGAGATTCGTCAGGTTCTCGTGAGAGCCCGAGATACCGAGGCCACCGCCTACAGCCACCGCCCACAGCCACCGCCTACATGCTGTCTGCCGTAGACAATGTCAATCTCACAGGACGGCCATTGGGCGGTCCAGAAACGACCCGCTCAGGTGATCTTCGCACCAGACTCGGCAAGCCGTTTCGAGTTCGAATTATGCTTTAATCCGAGAGCCGCTTGAAAAATTTTCCGGGAGAAAAAAGAAACCAAAATTCGAATTCCGCTTCCCCATTTTTCAAAACTTTTCCAAAACTTTTCCAAAACTTTTGCAAAACTTTCCGCCCCTCCTTCTCGTCTCCTACCAACCCAATGCAGAAGAACACAGAAGACACAGACATCACGACGGTGACGGCGTCGGTGGTGTACATCTGCTCGCTGGCGTACTTCATTTTCCACGACACACACATTTTGGTGTGACGCGCGCGGCGCACCCGATCTACTCTCGCTCCCACCATGTATATTACGCCATTATTGATACAAAAAGAACATCTACTTCCACTCGCTATCGTGTACTTCGCTGGAGTCCTGGGGGACCGGCAGCGAGAACGACTCGTCCTCCACGTTGTCCTCCTCGTCCGGCTGCCCCGCTTCCTCCGGCTCAATGACAACGCTGGTGATGCCCTCGCTGATGGCCTGCAGGCTGTTGGCACCCTCGCTGTCCGGGGTGTCCTCGCGGATGGTCTCGTCCACCTCGGCTATGCTGTTGAGCTCGGGCTGTCTGTGGGGCTTGTTGGACTCCCACGCGGTGAACGGATCCGGACTGCCCGCGATGAGCCCGTCCAGCCCACCGCCGGACCAGCCCTTGCGGGCTATGCTCTCGTAGATCTCCACCTCCGCACGCACCACCGACGAGGCCTGCGCGAGAACCCGGTTGGCAGAGTCCTGCACCTGCTCGAACGAGTGCTGGTAGTAGTCGTGCTTCAGCTTGTCTATCTCGTCCAGCTGCGACGCCAGCTGCAGCAGGTTCGACTTGTACGCCACGATGTTGCGCGTCTTCTTCTTGGAGATCTTCGCGTTGTCCATCTCGCTCTTCTTCAGCACCCGCGTCTTGTCTCTGATCATCGTGCGGTACCGCACCTCTGTCTCTCTGCTCTCGCGCTCGTAGTCCCGTATTATGCCTCTCACCGGCTCCTCGAACGACGACTGGATGCTGCGCGCGAGGATCTGGTGGTGGTTGCTCATCAGGTAGTGCAGTCCGCCGGCGCCCATGAGCCCCTCGCTGGCCGACCCGGAGCCCTTGCACCTCGCGCACTCCTCGAGCGCCTTGCCAAACTCGCTGGCCGCGTTCGACACCAGCAGCAGGCTGTTGCGGTAGTTCTCGGCGGCCACCACGAGGCTATCGTAGCACCCAATGGTCTCGCGGATGTCCCTGTTCGTTATCAGCGTGGGCAGGTCCAGCGCCGACGACGCCAGCGACGATATGCTGTTGAGCGTGGTGAACGAGTCCTTGCGCGAGCTGAGTCTGCCCTTGGGCAGAAACGCCAGGCCCTCGCTCGTGATCGAGGCCTTGGACGCTGGCGAGTTCGGGCTCGACGTTGTGTATTGCTGCTGCTGCTCGGACTGCGACCCGCCGTCCACGTACGAGTAGAACTCGGACAGGTGCGCGGGAGCCGCCTTCCGGGTGGGCGAACTTCTGCTGGTCATCGATGAATTCTATCCGGTACGTCTGCAACGGCTGCAGCAAGTCTGGTGGCGTTCCTGTTGCGTGTGGCCGTTGTTTATGTTGGAGGGGGAGTGCGATGCACAAAACATCTGGGGTCGTGCCCCGCCCACTTGTTTTAGACTCTCCAAAGCTCGACGTTGGCTGAGCGTCTACCCGCCCACCAGAGCACGCGAAGAGACAAGACAAACATGTTCCAGAGCATACAGAGGGCGGCCAGAGCGCCCTTCGCACAGCTGCGGATGCTTTCGGCGTCGGTCGCGAGACCGGCGGAGGCCCCGGTCAACTACTTCAAGAACCCGGAGGGCAGGAAGACTTTTCTCGTCAACTCGTACAAGCACTTCTTCGAGAACAACGAGCTGATTCTGTTTGTGCACTGGAACAACCTGACCAAGGAAGACGAGTCCCGCTACAGGAACGCGATAAAGCAGGCCGGCGGCGATCTGAGGATCGTCAGAAACAAGCTGCTGAGGGTGTATCTGAGGGCCAAGGACCACCCGGAGCCAGCCAGCTGGGACGCACACAAGTACATCAAGCAGAACAAGCCCAAGCACGCGCTGGAGCCGCTGCTCAAGGGCCCCACGGCGATGGTCCTCATCAGAGAGAGCAACCCGGAGATCGTCAAGAAGGTGCTCAAGGTGCTGAAGCCTGCGCGCGAACAGCTGTTTGTCATTGGAGCGCTGGTCGATGGCGAGAAGGTCCTGGACATCTCCGAGATCGACCAGTTCAAGGAGCTGCCCACGAAGCAGCAGCTGCAGTCGCAGCTGGTCGGGCTGCTCACCATGGCTGGCGGCGCCGGTGTCACCAAGACGCTCGAGGCGGCCTCCCAGACCCTCCTTCTCAACCTCCTGGAGCACGAGAAGCAGCTCGATCCCTCTAAGGACGAGTGACCTGTACATACAACACATCTCCATCTGAACCCGTGCCCTAGGCTTCGATTCGTAGATCAGACTGCGATCCGTGGTTCAACGGGTTGGTCGGGTCGTGCGCTCCTCAATCTGTTCAAACCGCTGAAATTTTTTTCCTTCCGCGCTCCGGTTTGCCACCCTTCTGACGAGCACAGCATGGCGGAAGAGGTCAGCGCCAAGAAGCACAAGCGCCAGCAGTACCGTGCCGAGCAGGAGAGCAAGCGCAAGCTGCTCAAGACGGCGCGGTTCGAGGACGCGGAGGAGACGCCCGTCGACTCCACCGAGATCGACATGCCCCGTAAGCGCTACTACAGACAGCGGGCGCACTCGAACCCGTTCTCGGACCACCAGCTGGAGTACCCGGGTAGCCCGGACGCCATGGACTGGTCGAAGCTGTACCCGGCCTACGTGGGCGCCAGCGGCGAGTTCACCGGCCAGGTCGAGATAGCAGACATCGGATGCGGCTTTGGCGGGCTGCTGGTGGACCTCGCGCCCGAGTTCCCGGACAAGCTGATCCTCGGGATGGAGATCCGCGTGCAGGTGACGCAGTATGTGGAGGACCGCATCCTCGCACTCAGGACGAAGCACCTGGCGGAGAACCGGTTCCAGAACATCTCGGTTCTGCGCGGCAACGCGATGAAGTTCCTGCCCAACTTCTTCCACCGGGCGCAGCTGTCCAAGATCTTCTTCTGCTTCCCGGACCCGCACTTCAAGCAGCGGAAACACAAGGCCCGCATCGTCACCAACACGCTGCTGTCGGAGTACGCGTACGTGCTGCGCGAGGGCGGCGTTGTGTACACCATCACCGACGTGCTGGACCTTCACGAGTGGATGGTGAAGCACCTCGACAGCCACCCGCTGTTCGAGCGGCTGCCGACCGAGTGGGAGGACCAGGATGCGTGTGTCAGGATCATGAGGGAGTCCACCGAAGAGGGCAAGAAGGTGGCGAGGAATAACGGCAGCAAGTACGTTGCGTGCTACAGGAGGCTGCCCAACCCAGAGATATAGTACATAGTCCATTCAGATTCACACTCTACTCTATCCAGCTTCACCCAGACGTACTTTCGTTGTAAGTACGTACTCTATTCAGCTTCGCTCTCAAAAGTGCTCTCGTTGTCTCCGTCCTTCTTGCCGAACTTGAAGATCGACGAGACCGCCTCGCTGCCGCGTCTGAGGCTCCCGCGGATGCTGTTCTGGTCGCTGTTCTTGTACGCGAGGATCACAGCCAGGTCCGGCGGCTCCACGTCCTGCGGCTGGATCATGGGCGATGGCGCGGTCTGCGACTTGATGCTGGCGCCGCTGGAGGGCAGCAGCTGCGAGTGCGTGCCAGCCTCGGCGGCCGGGTGCCTGGCCATGGCGGCCGCAGACACAAAGCGCGAGCCGGCGGCGGACTCCTCGTCGGCGGCGCCGTATGTGTTCTGGTAGCTGAAGGTGGAGGAGCGGTCGTCGAATAGCGAATCCATGTCCTCCAGCTGCAGGCCGCTGGTCTCTGGGTACACCGTGTAGACGACGATGACGGACAGGATGCACGAGGTGGTGTGTATCAGGTAGAGCTTCCACTTGATCTTCTCCAGCAGAACGGGCGCGAGCTGGCCAACGACAAAGTTCGCGGCCCAGTTGGTGGCTGTCGACATGGACGCTCCCTTGGCACGTACGCTCAGCGGCAGGATCTCTGGTGGGAACAGCCACGGGATCGGGCCCCACGAGAACCCGAACCCGGCGTTGTAGACGATGACGAACACCACCACCAGCGTGGGCGTGTTGGGGACGTCGAGGTAGCTCACGTACGCCACCATGAACAGCGCGAAGGCCATGAGGATGCCGCCAGAGATGAGGATCGGGCGGCGCCCCCAGTTGTCGACGAGGTACCAGGGCGGGATCGTCGACAGGATGTACACGATGCCGTTGAGGCCGGTCATCAGGATGGCGTCTCTGCCGAGCCAGCCGGCCTGCTCGAACACGAGCGGCGCGTAGTAGGAGATCACGTTGATGCCGTTGAACTGCGCAAACACCTGCGCGGACATGGCGATGAAGAGGCGCGTCGAGTAGCGTCTGAACATCTCGGCGTACGACTTCTCGCCCTCCATGCGGCCCATCAGCACGGACTCCTTGATGCTGCGGAACTCCTCGCGCGCGCTGTCCGCGTGCACGTCGCCGCCCGAGTAGAGGTCTGCAATCACGACGATGCCCTCGGCGTCGTGGTCGTGGTCCAGCAGCCAGCGCGGGCTCTCGACGATGACAAAGGACCCGAGCAGCAGCAGCGCGCCAAACACGCACTGCACGAAGAGGGGCACGCGCCACGACAGGTCGCTCTCGAGAAAGGTGCAGAAGTAGTCGGTCCACACCGAGCTGGCGTAGCCGATGATGTTGCCCGTGAACTCGATGCACGCCAGCTTGCCGCGGTTGTGCGGGGGCGAGATCTCGGACTGGTACACGGGCACGATCGTCGACAGCAGGCCCACGCCCAGCCCGCTCACGATGCGGCCCAGGATGAGCCCGCGGATGGAGGAGGCGCCCGTCTGGAGCGCGCCGCCCACCACGAACACGAGCGCGCCGTAGCGGATCGTGCGCCGTCTGCCGATCACGTCGCCGAGGTGGCCCACGTACAGCGACGACACGAGCGCGCCGATCTCGAGGATGGCCACCGTGGTGCCGATGGTCGAGCTGGACGGGTTGTCGAAGTACAGCTTGAAGTAGGGCCCCGTGATGACGCCACTCATCACGCCCTGGTCGTAGCCGAAGATGAACACGCCCAGCGACACGAAGATGCTGGTGAAGTAGAGCAGCGCGCGCCCCACCAGCGGCCCGCTTGCGATTTCCGTGGGGTCCATGCTTGTTTAGTTGGAGGAAGAAGAAGAAGAACAAGGGGTAAGAGGGGAAACAAGGGGAGAAACAAGGGGAGCCCAAGCGGGGATTGGGGCTGTGCACGACCCCCCCCCGAATGTGTCACTGTTTATCTTTGGTAGGTGAAATATCAAACGTACCGTGGCTTAAATCCACCAGGACGTATTTATATTATATATATATTCGCTTATTTTCATGTACAGGCTGTCGACACCGTTGATGTAAGGCCCAAGTCTACACCGTTGATGTAAGGCCCATGTAGAGGGAACTGCTACAATTGTGCGGAATCTGTGAAATCTGCGAAATCTGAAAAAACCGCAAACACTTTCAACTTCCAGCTCTCTATACAAGATCACTCAACTTCCAGCTCTCTATACATGATCACTTCCAACTTCCAGCTCTCTATACAAGATCCGCACTCACACGAGATCCCCCGCCACGGTCTCGATCTCGGTCTCCGCGGCCGGCGCGACCGCCATGCTGCTCAGCATCGTCTTGAGCAGCACCCCGCCGGCCCCAGACATGATCAGGTAGCTGCTGCCGAAGCTGTGGTGTCTGGGCCGCGTGCCCAGCTGCGACAGACTGCTCCTGCGCACGTTGTTCTGCGACACGGCTCGCGCGCGGCCTGGTCTCTCGTGCAGATCAGGCACAGACTTGGAGCTCTGCAGCGGGCGGTGGGCGGGCCCCGTCGGCGCGTAGTCCTCCGTGGACACGATCGACGAGGCTGCTGAGAGCGGCTCCTCCTGGAGCAGCGGCTCCTCCGCGCTGTGGTCGGTGGGCTTGTCGCCACAGATGCAGAAGACGCCAAGGAACGTGAGGCCGCAGCCGGCGCAGAAGTTGGCGAACTGCGACACAGACCGGTTCTGGAAGTCGTGGAAGGTGACGGTGGAGGCCACGAGCACCGAGAGCGTGAAGAAGACAAAGTGCAGTGGCACCACGGTGGTGGCGCTCGCGACGCGCAGACAGTCGTTGAGGTAGCGGATCTGCAGCGCGGAGGTGACGGCGATGATGCCCAGCAGCGTGTAGGAGCGGAAGTTGGCCAGCACGCCCAGCCAGCTGGCAAACTCGACGATCAACGCCAGCAGCTTGGTGGCCACGGCGGTGTAGGCGCCGAACAGCGCCACGACCGTCAGGTGCGAGATCAGGAACACGTTGCGGTCCGCAGAGTAGTCCTGGCGCCGCGCGCGCGCCGCCAGCAGCGCCGACACGGCGAGCGTGGCGGCCAGGTACGCCAGCGTGCTGTGCGACAGCACCACCGCGTCCACGTAGGCGAACGGGTCGTCGATCTGCGGCGCGCCGCCGGTGCCGGTGAGCGTCGACAGCACCATCAGCACCACGCCCAGCGCCGCGAGGAAGGTGCCGGCGACGTCGCGCGCGCGGATCGCCTCCTTGAACAGCACCGGCGCCACGAACGTCGAGTTGGAGATGATGGTCACCACGCCCAGCGGCGTGACGATCGACACCGGCGCCAGCCCGTACGCCACGAAGTTGCCCACCTCGCCCAGCGTCATCAGCAGGAAGCCCGTCCACCACCGCCACGACGAGGTGTAGTGCTGGCGGGCCGGGTCCAGCGTCTCGTGCGCCTGTTTCTGGATGTTCAGCGCCAGCGAGATCAGGACGTTGCCTGCGATGGCAAACACGATCCCGTAGGCCGTGTAGGGGACGTGTAGCATGGTGCGGGGCCTGGAGAAGGGGGGAAGACTTGGCTAGGCCCGAATTGGGTGGCGTGTTTTTCTGGGCTTCGCGGGTTTCGCCACGCTTTCTGCTTCTCTTCCCCCATGACAGAGCGGATTGGCGGAAAGGGCGAATCGTTTGGCGGAAAGGAAGACCCGTTTGGGGGCAAGGAAGACCCGTTCGAGGGAAAAGAGGTTAAATTCAGGTTTGGCGGTATCGAGGTGGACCCTGGCTCGATCAGGAGGCCTCATTATGCTGTGGTGAGGAGGCCAGAGGGGGAACGGGAGCCACACGCAGCGACAGACAAGGGGGAACAGGAGCCACACGCAGCGACAGACAAGGGTGGTAGCCCAGATGGTGCCAGCGCAGACGCTGATCGCCCAGATGGTGCCAGCGCAGACGCTGATCACCCAGACACCGGTCCGCAGAGCCCTGGTGGTTCACCAAACGCCACCCAGGCTGAACGCTTGGTCTCTCCAGACTGGCTGGGACGACCCCACTTTGCCAGCAGACCGCAGAGCGCCACCAACTCGGGTGGGCTTCTCTTTGGCAGCGACCACCGGCCCACGAAGCGGTGAGGGCCTGGCCACCCTGGTGTGATTACACTGGTGTGCTATGTGAGTACCCTGGTGTGCTACACTGGTGTGCTACCTGGTGTGCTACCCTGGTGTGACTACCCTGCCAATGCCACCAATTCCAGGTCTGCTACACTGGTATGCTACACTGGTGTGCTACCCTGGTGTGACTACCCTGGTGTAACTACCCTGGTGTGACTACCCTGGTATGCTACCTTGGTGTGACTACACTGGTGTGCTACCCTGGTGTGACTACCCTGGTGTGACTACCCTGGTATGCTACACTGGTATGCTACCCTGGTGTGACTACACTGGTGTAACTACCCTGGTGTAACTACCCTGGTGTGACTACCCTGGTATGCTACCCTGGTATGCTACCCTGGTATGCCCTGGTGTGCTACCCTGGTGTGACTACCCTGCCAACGCCACCAGTTCCAGCGTGCTTCTGTTCAACACCCACGAATCACTATTTATCACGAGTATACCCCTTTATTTACGAACCACTGATTTATCACGAGTATACCCCTTTATTTCTTGCTTCCCGTCCAGCCGTAGAGAGTAGCCCCAAGGGGGCTTAGCACAACAACCCCTTTGGTGGCAAATCGCTTTTTCGCCCAACCACGCCGCCTCGCTCGGCGCGCCCCTGTTATTCCCGGACCCTTCTCTTGCCACAATCACAATACACACCAAGCACGTGTATAGAATGGCAATCAGGCTTCCGAAGCGGCTGGTGCGCCTCGTCGGATACGCGCTGTTCGCGGTCGGCTGCGTGTGGGTGGTGGCGGCGGCGCTCGGCGCCCGCGGCGCGCCCAACGTGCAGTCGCTGCTGTCGTCGACGCTGGGCATCAAACACGAGGGCGAGGTGGTGATCGACATCCGCTTCAAGCAGTGCTGGAAGAGCGGCGGCGCGTGTGCGCCGGAGCCCGGCTGGAACTCGGACCTCGGCATGGCGCTCGAGTCGGACCGCTGGCAGCGCGTGCCCAAGGACCTGTACCTGGGGCGCAAATGGATGTCGCAGCTGGCGCTGTTCTACCGCACGGTGGCGGCCTCCGAGATCCCGGGCGGCGCCGAGACGGTGCTGGACGTGGCGGTCGAAAGCCCCGCCGACGCGGCGATCGCCGGCAACTCGCCGCGCTACCCGGCCGCGCTGCTGCGCGACCTCAGCGCGAAGACCGACACGGACGTGACGGTGCCGGCCGCGCGGGACGTGCAGAACGCGGGCTGGCGCCGCTGCGAGCACGGGCTGTGGGTCAAGTACGGCAACTACGCCGACCACGCGGCGCTGTCCGGCCTCAACGTGCTGTTCGGGCGCGACTGCCAGGACCCGCGCCCCGGCTGGGCCGTGGTGCCGCAGTCGCTCGCGGTGGACGGCAAGCCCACCGGCGGGAAGGACGCGGGTGCGCCTGCGGGCCGCCAGGACGACCGCGAGGCGTACCTCTCGGTCAAGCGCGGCCGCGCCGAGAAGCTGCCGGCCGTCGGCCTCCGGTACCGGCCGGACGGGTCCTTCAAGATCGTCCAGGTGGCGGACCTCCACTACGCCACGGGCTACGGCAAGTGCCGCGACACGTTTCCGGCCGTGTCGCCGAAGGACCCGGAGTGTCTCGCGGACGTGCGCACCGCCCAGTTCGTCGACCGCGTGCTGGAGCTGGAGCAGCCGGACCTGGTGGTGCTGACGGGCGACCAGGTGTTTGGCGACGAGGCGCCCGACGCGGAGACCGCGCTGCTGAAGGCGCTGGCGCCGTACATCCGCAACAAGACCCCGTACGCGCTCATCTTCGGCAACCACGACGACGAGGGCTCGCTCTCGCGCACGCAGCTGATGGCGCTCGCGCTCACGCTGCCGTACTGCGTGGCCACGCCCGGTCCCGACGACGTGAGCGGCGTCGGCAACTACGTGGTGACGGTGGCGCCGCCCAACGGCAACAAGGCGCACGCGGCCGCCGCGCTGTACTTCCTGGACACCCACAAGTACTCGCAGCAGCCCAAGACGAACCCGGGCTACGACTGGCTCAAGGAGGACCAGCTGCGGTTCGTGGAGAGCGAGTTCTCGCGGCTCAAGCCGATGCGCGAGGCGTACCCGTACAAGCACCTCGCGATGGGGTTCGTCCACATCCCGCTGCCCGAGTACCGCGACGTCAACACCGGCAGCAAGGCGCGTCCCATCGTCGGCAGCATCAAGGAGGGCGTCACCGCGCCCAACTACAACACCGGCATGGCCGAGCTGTTCGGCAAGATCGGCGTTTCCGTGGTGACCGCGGGCCACGACCACTGCAACGACTACTGCCTGCTGCACGGCGACATGTGGCTCTGCTACGGCGGAGCGGCCGGCGAGGGCGGCTACGGCGGCTACGGCGGCACCACCCGGCGCATCCGTGTGTTTGAGCTCAAGGCGCAGGCCGCGGAGATCGCGAGCTGGAAGCGTCTCGAGACGGACCCGGACACGCGGTTTGACGTCCAGAAGAACATGGTGTACATGGGCGCCGCCAACGTGGAGACGTGACGAGAGTTTGCCTAGTTTTGAGGTAGCCACCCGGCACCGAGCGCCGCCGTTCGGCGCTGTTCGACGTGTACATGGGCTCTGCCAACGGACCTCAGAAGGTGTGCGTTTTTACCTGAGTTACCTGAGTTACCTGAGTTACCTGAGTTTACCTGAGTTTACCTGAGTTTACCTGAGTTTACCTGAGTTTACCTGAGTTCACCTGAGTTTACCTGAGTTCACCTGAGTTCACCTGAGTTCACCTGAGTTTACCTGAGTTTATCTGAGTTTATAACTGGATTCTTAACCGACTTTTCAATCCGATAGTTTTGTTTCCACACTTAAAGTCGTTTCCGCTCCGTAAGCCGCTCCAAACGGGGGCTTCATACTCGGCCCATCGCAGCTTTCCTCTCCTGACCACCGTGTCCTCTTCTCCCAGCAACCATGGGCGACGACGATTTGTTCCGCAAGGACGTGAATGCGCTGTGTCTGGACTACCTGCTGATGGAGGCGGTTCCGCTGTCGCTGCGGGTGTCGCAGACAGCCAGGGGCAAGCCGAGAGCGGACGCGTTCAGGCCGGGCGGAGTGGACGTGCTGCTCGACGACGGCGCCATGGCGGACGAGAACAGCATCTTCCGCATCGAGCAGTACGGCTACGAGCTCGGGCTCAAGCTGACGGATTGCCTGATATACATGAAGCGCGACGACACGCTCAAGATGGCGCAGCCGCTGGACATCATGAAGTTCGTGTGCCGCGACGTGTGGAAGCTGTTCTACCACAAGCAGATGGACAACCTGCGCACCAACCACAGCGGCACCTTCGTGCTGATCGACAACGAGTTCCGGCTGATCGCACACATGGACAGCCCGCTGGGCGAGGCCGACACGGCCAAGCGCGCCCACCTGGTAAGTCACCTGCCACCGGACGGTTTACCGTTACGGTCTACCGTTACTAACACACACAGTACCTGTGGTTCCCGTGCGGGGTCATACGGGGCATTCTCGCGAGTCTCGGGCTCGAGGCCTCGGTGCACGCGGAGATCACGCAGTTTCCGTCGGTCTCCTTCAACATACAAACGGTATAACTTCGTCTACTCTAACTTGGGCATCAGCAGCGGCTTGAGGAACGCGTGCTGCAGCAGCTGCGCCGCCGACGGCCGCTTAGTGTAGTCCAGCTCGAAACTCGCGCCGAGAAACTCGCGCGCGTCGTCCGTGGCCCACAGCGGCACCTCGGGCGTGGTGAGCGTGCCGATCTTGAAGATGGCCTGCATCTGGCTGAAGTTGGGGAACGGGTGCTTGCCCGTGTACATCTCCACGATGAGGCACCCGAGCGACCACACGTCTGCCTTGTCCGTGTAGACCGTCTGCTTCACCACCTCGGGCGCCATCCAGTAGACAGAGCCCTGCAGCGACGCGCGGCGCGTGGTGGAGCCGGCAGAATCGGCGTCCGCCTCGACGGGCGCCTCCACGCGCTTGGAGATGCCAAAGTCGCTGATCTTGACGGTGCCGTTGATGTCGATCAGGATGTTGGCGCCCTTGATGTCGCGGTGGATGATCATCTTGCTGTGCAGGTACTGCAGCCCGATCAGGATCTGCGACACAAAGTTGCGGATGAGCGGCTCCTCGAAGGGCCCGTACGTGTTGAGCATGGACGCCACGGAGCCTCCCGGGATGTACTCGAGGAAGATGTTGAGGTACGAGCTGTCCGACGACGAGCCCAGGTACCGCACGATGTTCGGGTGGTTCAGGTCCCGCAGCAGCGACATCTCCGTCTTGAGCGCGTCGATCATCATGCGCTTGTGCTGCTCGGTCTTGGAGCCCTCGCTGGGGATCTCCACCTGCTTCACGGCCATCAGCTCGCCCGTCAGCGAGTTCAGGCCCAGGTACACCGTGCCGAAGCTGCCTGCGCCGATGCGCGCACCCTTGTGCCATCTCTGCGGCCCGCTCTCCTCCTCCAGCGAGAGCTGTTCGATCAGGTCGAAGTCCTCGGCGCCGAGCTCGTCCGACTCGTCGTGCTCGTCCAGCAGCTCGATGATCGACGACGCGCGGTCCGACATGTCCGGGGCGGTCATCGCGGCCGAGACCTTCGACTGCGAGCTGCTCTGGGAGGTCACCGGGATCAGCGTCGAGTTGCGGTCTGTCACAGACACATCGTCGCTCAGAATCGTGTCTATGGCGTTCGCATTGTTCATGATCACCTCGCCCACAGAGCCCGCCATGCTCAGCCGCGAGCTGGCTATCGACAGCGGCCGGCTGGCGCTCGAGAGCACCGAGGCGCGCGAGCCGGCGGTGGGCAGGATCCGCGACAACCGCGCCGACAGGCGCACCGAGTTGCGCATGGTCTCCTGGAGCTGCGTGGTCTTGGCCTCCGGGAAGTACTCGGCCAGGTTCGTCGAGATCAGCTGGCTGGGAGGCCGCTGGCCGAAGAAGCTGCGGAGTGCCGGTTTCGCCAGCTCGTCGGGCCTCCGCCTGCTCTCTCTGCGGGACCGCAGCGACGCAGACTTCTCGATGATGCGCTTGGAGGCCTCGCGCGCGAGCTTCGTGGGCTTCTCAATCTTCGGACACAGGATGATCCGGTTCTTCTCGGGCCTGTCGGCAGAGTGGCACACCGTCACGAGCTCCACGTCGAACATCACGCGCGGAACGCCGTCCTTGTCGGTGACGTACGCGTCCCACATCGTCGAGCTGGACTTGATGGCCAGCTTCTTGAGCACCTTGCGCTTGATGGACATTGCGTTGAAGCACCCGGTCACGCTCACCTTCTTGGTGGCGCCCTCCTGCGTGATCACCGTGATCGTGTTCTTGACGGACTCCGCCTCCTCCACGGGCGTGCTGGTGGCCTCCGCCTTGAAGTCGGCCGCCAGCGCCGTCTCCGGGCGGCTCCGGATGTCCACCAGCGTGTCTACCGGAACGTGCGACCGCAGCCGGTTCATCGCCGCCTGCTGCGCCGCCAGCAGCAGACGCAGCCGGTCGCCGACGCGCACCACGCCCAGCTCCTTCAGCGCCGCGTAGTCGAGGTCCGCCACCATGTCGAGGGTGATTCCGTTTGCTGCTCTGTTAGTCAGTGCCCGCGGTGGTGCGGTGGTGGTACGTACCTTGGAAGAGCTCAGAGTAGCCTCCGCATCCCAGCTCGTCCAGCCAGCGCTCCAGCTCCGGCGCTCGCTCGCTGTTTTGTTAGTCCCCGATACACAGAACAGCACCGATAACCGCCAAGGACTCACCCTGATGTTCTCGCCGATAGCATTTCGGCTTGTCTTGTAGAGGAAAGGAGCCGATTCGGTGGCGCTGGCCTTAGGGAGGAGACCTTAACAAGGGGAGAGGTGACGAGCCCTGGCCGGAATGGTTCTAGACCGGAATCGGGGGCTTAGTACTTGGTTACTTTTATCGTACAAATCTGATCCAGACTCAATGGCTCCACTTCGCAGAACAAAGTCGTCACCGTGTCTGCCTGCGCTTTAAACAGGCCGTTGCACTCTCCTATGAGCTCACTTATCCAGAACGACCCGGACACTCTCTTATGACCTCACTTATCCAGAACAACCCGGACACTCTCCATGGCCCCGCGTCCATAAAACGACGTCATCACCTTGAACCGGTCCTGCGTGTCCGCCAGCGCAGCCTTGAACAGGTTGTTGCGCTCCCCGATGTCCTCCTGCGCCTGTCGCAGCGCTGTGATGGCCTCCAGCTCTCCAACACACCGGGGACACTTGAGCGTGCTGTTGGCGAGCTCCAGATCGCCGTTGGCGTTGTTCCCCAGACACCGGTCGTGGTACGAGTGCGTACACAGAAAGTGGACCGCCGGCAAGTCCAGCTTGAGCCCACACGCGTTGCACTTTGTGTTCTGGACCGTCGTGGGCTGCGTCAGAAGCGTGTCGATCTCGCGCTTGGCACGCTCGCTCTCCTGCTTGTAGGACTCCGCCAGCTTCTCGTTGTTCTGGATCTCCTGTCGCTGCAGATTCACGTGCTGCAGCAGATACTCCTTGATGAGACCCACGGTAGCCGCGGGACTCAGGCTCAGCGTCTGCACAACGTCCAGCGGCGTCATCAGCTTGAGCTGGATGATCTTGGCCAAAACAGCCTGGAACTTCGCCACGCCCACCCGTTCGTAGATCCTCTGCTCGGAGACGATGTACGACAGCGCAAGCCGGTACAGCTCGGGCTCGCTGTCGCCGTACTTGTCCAGCACGGCGATGGACCCGTCAACGTCGCCCGAGGCCATTCTGGACCGGAACAGATCAACCTCAAACCCGGGCTCGTCCCGCGCAATGATCTCTCCCTCGTTGAAGCTGTTCAGGTTGGACAGCAGTAGGATCGACGTGGCGTCGACAGAATCGTGCTCCTGTTCGCCCAGCTCCTTGGCCTTCGTCTCCCACTCAGCCTTCTCCCCAGGCGTTTGAGCAGACTTCGCCAGCGTCAGGTACATCTCAAACAGAGTCGTCAGGATATCCTTCTTGTCAGCTGCACTCCCGCCCATGGCATCGTACTTCTGCACGCAGGCCTCCAGGAAAATGACAAACTCGTTCGGGTGTTTCACGAACGACGAGAAGATGATGCGCGGGCGCGGAGGAAGATACGTCGGCTTGACAACCTCCACGTGGCCGTTGGTGCTGTCTCCCGACATGTACGACACAAACGCCTTGTAGCTCTGTATCACGGGGGACTCGTCGTCCGGCTGCTGTGGTTGTGGCTCATCCGTCTCCGGGCATGCTGAGTACTGTCCCGTGAACACATCGATCAGCAGCGCAGTGGTTCTGTTTGGCTCTTTGCCGAGAAGATCGCTGACGTTGTCCACAAGAACACGCAGCAGGTCGTCGATGTAGAGGGTCTTCATGTACGCCATAGCTGCCTGAGCGTCGTTGAGATCGCGCAGCTGTATATCAACAACAAGAGACGCCTCGCCTGCCTTCTTCGCAATGAGAGACGCCAGCTGTAGGTATCCGCTCTCTCTGCACAGGGTGAGCACCGTATCGAGGTCAAAGTCCCTGTTTGGCGTCAGCACCTCGCCGTCCTCGATCTGCACCTTCTCTATGAAGTCAACGATCTTGTCGGTCTGTTTCAGCTTGCAGTAGCAGCAGAGCAGGAGCGTGACGTGGTTCCTGTTGGCGAACTGCTCCTCAACGAGTCTCTCGAGGTAGCGTATCAGCCCAGGAACTTTTGAGCCGTCCTTGTACATCCGGATCACCTCGCTCGTGCCGCCCAGCGAGAAACACTGGATGTACTGCTCTATGGCCTCCATGGGCTCGTCCTTCTCGTACAGGTAGTCCCCGTACTTCTTCCTGATGCGCAGCACGGACTCCGCGTCGACACTCTCGCGCTCCTCGGTTTCCGCGAGGCGTATCGCGATGGAAAACAGCTCTCTCTGCACGAGAATGTCCAGCTTCTCGGCAATTGGCTTCTCGTGGAGCCTGTACAGCATACCGTCCGTACCGAGCGCCCACAGGTCCCCCCACATGTCGAAGATCTGGTGTATGCTGTTGGTGATTGTGTGCGAGTAGGAGATGAACCGGTTGACGATATCGACAACGACGATCTTGGTGGTATGGTACTGCGCGTCACTGGACGTGGCCAGCAGAGTGGAGTACACGGGACACACAAACACCACGTACTTGTCGGTGTACGCGTACATGGACTTCTTGGGCATGTCCAGCAACACGCTGTAGGAGCCCTTGGGCGAGTAGAACGTGAGAGCGTCGTCCCTTGCCGCCAGCAGCATTCGCTTGGCGTCTCTGGAAATGGCACTGCAGCCCATGTCCACGCCGTTGCTCTTCTCGAGCACCTTGTCCGGCTCTCCGTGGTTCGTGCCTGTGGTGGGGACCGTCAGCACCTTCAGCGTCGTGGTGACGAACAGCAGCGACTCATCGCGGAAGAGAACAGACGTGACCGGGTCCTTGCTTTCGTACACCACTCTCTGGCGCGAACCGCGGTCGTTGACCAGGTCTCCGCGCACGAGGATGGCCGTGCCGTTGCCGAACCCGAACGCAAGCACAGACAGGTCTGGCGTGTGGTCGAACGCGGTCATCGGGTAGTAGTTGCTGCCGTTGCTGACCTGGCACGAGGTGTGGAACTTGAACTCGGTCTCGGCCTGCGGGTCCTTCGTCACCAGCTTGCGCAGCTTGTCCAGGTTCCACAGCTTGAGCGTCACCGGGTGGCCCTGTCTCTCGGCCACGGTGCACAGCAGGCCTGCCGCGTAGCTCAGCCGGACAATGCTCCAGCCGGGCTCGTACGCGGTGAACTGGAAGTCCAGCTGGAACGTCCGGTCGATGACCTTGACGACCGCGTTGGCCACGGCTATCACCAGGTGGTCCGGGGCCGCGCACACCGTGGCCAGCGTAGAGTCCGAGTACAGCGGCGAATCCGACCCAAAAAGCGGGTCGCGGATGGGCGTCGCATCGAAGAACGGGAATTGTCTCCACGTGGACAGCGACATGCTTCGGAGAGGCGTTGTTGGTGGTGTCTGGGTGGCAACGGCTTGTTTTGAGGGCGCTTAGAAAGGCGCGAATAGGAAGGCGTGAGGCGTGCATCAACCACAGGCCCGCCGCACGACTATGTGTTTCCCCTTAGGAGAAGAGAGGGTAACCCTCAGTGCGGCGCATTATGACACGAGGCCGATACGAGGCTGATACCGAGACGATACCGAGACAGAAACACTTGGCGTATATATGGTGGGGATGGGAGTCGCATTGAGGAGCACAGCGGTGGTTCCCAAGCATGGACACGCCCGTACTGACGCCCACATCCTCGGTGTACTCGTCGCACTCGGAGGAGACACCCGTGCCACTCCTGGCCAACCCGTACGCGCAGTCTCTGTGGTTCTATGCCCGCGGAGACTACGGGGAGGAGATCAAGCAGCTGCAGCGGCCGCCCGTGCGGGAGCCAGAGGAAAGCACGTTCAAGGCGGCCCTGGCAGACGTGGTCATACGCGACAAGCACCACTGCCAGGACCTGGCGTCGGCGATCGAGTCGCGCTCAGCGCTGGAGCTGTCGCACAAGCAGCGTGTTCTGCTGTTCGGGACGCTGTCCACGCTGCGTGAGCTCAGCGAGAACTTCGTGGTGTCGATGGTTGGCGAGCTGCGCTCTGATCCGCCAGGCGAACTGCCCTCCGACGCCGATCTGCGCACACTCGTGTACCAGAGCCAGCTGGGTGCCACCGACTGCGCATCGCGGATCCAGCGGTACACCTCGCGCCTCAGAGGATGTCTCCAGAGCTACATCGCCACACAAAGCGCACGCATCGAGGAGGCGCACAGGGTGCGGATCGACGCCGCGGTGTTCCAGACGCCCGTCGCGCGGTGCAAGCAGCTCGCGCACGAGATCGGGCGGCTCAGAGACATCGCAGGGCCAGCCACAGCGCTGGACCAGTGTCTGGCCGATCTGCGCGCCGCTCTGGAGCCGCCGCTGCCGCCGCTGCCGCCGCCCCGCGAGGAGTACTGCAACCCGCAGTTCGCACAGTTCTACCAGCACACCCACCCGGAGCAGTTCGCGCAGCTGGCAAAGCTGCCCGGGGCCCGCTGCAGCGAGCTGCTGGCGGTGCTGGAGCTGAAGCACAAGTTTGCGGCGCTGGCGCAGCTGGAGCGGGCGCTGGCGCGCTCGTACGCGGGCATGAAACAGCTGTCGCAGCTGCTGGTGCGCGTGGCCTCGGACTTCCACCTGTGCACGGGCGACGCACACCTGGTGGCGCTGCGCGTGAGCTGCTCGAGCCCGCGGTCGCAGAGCCGCCAGGCCGCGTTCGTGGTGTCGCCGTGCGCAGAGCACCTCGCACGCGCCCAGCGCGACCACGAGAGCGTGGCGGCGCTGCTGCGGCTCCAGCACGGCGCGCTGGTCGCGTCGGTGCGCGGTGCGGTGCAGTGGAGCCGCGAGGTGCGCGCCGAGCTCAACAGGCGCCCCCCGCGCCGCGTGGCGCCGCTGATCCGGCTGCTGGACGCGTTCGCGGCGTGCGTTGCCGCCGAGAACCTGCGCATCTTCGCCGCGTACGTGCGCACCATGGCCGCCACCCGTGCCACGGCGCCGACAGACGCGATCCTGGCGCTGTTCCACCGCGCGGTGGCGCTAAACAGACAGGCGCTGCTCTCGCGTGATGCTGACCTAAGCCACTCTCTGTGCTTCGCACGACTTTTTGCGTCTCGCCGCTGAGTTTCAGCTTTTGCCCCCCTAAAAGGCTGGCCTCTTTTCTTCTCCCTTCTTTCTTCTTCCCGTCCAATCCATCAATCAACCAGCGTTTCTACTGTTAGCGTGTCCTGTTAGCGTGTGTTCAACGTGTCTCAAGTAATATGTCTGCTCCCAAAACCTGCTGTGGTGGAAACTGTGTTTCCAAGTCGAGCTCCAGCCTGCTGACCTGGTCTGATCCCGCCAAATCGGGCAAGGTGTTCGGGTCCATCGTGGCCGGTCTGCTCGCCATCAAGACCATCAACATCCTCAACATCGTGTTCCGGGTGGGATTCTTCGTGCTGATTGCGTCTGCCATCGCCGAGTACGCCGGCAAGCTTGCGCTGGGCGAGGGTCTGATCACCCGCTTCAAGCCGGCCTACACGTCCTACGCCTCCAAGCACGGCGACTTTGTCGCCGAGCACGTTGTCGCGTTTGCCAAGTCCGCAGAGGCGACCGTCCAGGAGATCCTGTACTCCAAGGACGTCGAGGCCACACTCAAGGCGGCCGGCGCCCTCTACATCCTGTACCTGCTCACCTCGTGGTTCTCGCTGTGGACCTTGCTCTTCACCTCGGTCGTGCTTGCCTTCTCCGTGCCAGGTGTCTACCTCAAGTACCAGACCGAGATCGACGCCAAGGTGGCCGAGTACTCCAAGGTGGCCAAGGCCAAGGCCGTCGAGCTCCAGAAGACCGCCTCCGAGAAGAGCGGCCCGCTCCTCAAGCAGGCCGAGGCCAAGCTCGGTCCCGTCGGCTCCTTCATCAGATCCAAGGTGCCTGTGAGAACCGCCGGCTCCACCGTCAAGCACGACGAGAAGAGCGCTCCTTCCACCGCTGCCCCAGCCACCGCTGCCCCAGCCCAGAAGGTGTCTCTGCCCTCTGTGCCCCAGACCTCTCTCGAGACCGACTTCACAACCTCCTCCACGCTTGCCGCCAAGGTCGAGGCTGCAGCCGCTGACGTCAAGGCCGACCTCAAGTCCGCCCAGACCGAGCCACTGCTATAAGCACCCCCATCCCATCATACTCTCATCTTTGGACCTTTTTCAGTCAGTGTATATTTTGATCCCCAGTCCCTTTGCTATTCATCACGGGCACGAGAGTTGTCATCCCTGGAGTTTTTTATAAGTTTGCTTTTCCTATCTTAACTCTTGAAATTGTGTAACTGACTTTTGGATGTCTCTGTAGAAGCAGCAATAAAGTAATTTTAGGACGGGTTTATAGAGGTTACACTATGGTACAGCAACCGCCAGACTCCTTCTGTTGCGGTGGGGTTGGGGCGGAAGCCTTCTGCTGTGGTTTGGCGGCGGTTTGCTGTTCGGAGGCGGTCTTTTTGGTCTCGCTTCTCTTGGTCTCCACCGGCTTGCGGGCGTTGGCGATGTCCTGCTCGGAGGGCTCCAGCACGTTGACGAGGTTGGCCGTGAGCAGGTCTCCAGAGCTGATGATCTTGACCAGCCCGTAGAACGCGTCTGTGACGTTGACGTTTGTCTTGGCCGAGGTTTCGATGTAGGCAGCGCCAAACCTCTTCGCGAGCGCAATGCCCTCGCTGGCGCTCACCTCGCGCTCTCCCTGCAGATCGCTCTTGTTTCCCACCAGCATCAGCGGAACGAACGAGGTGCTCTCGCCCTTGACACGCACGATCTGGTTGTAGAAACCGGTGATCTCCTCAAACGTCTTGCGGTCGGTGAGACTGAACACGAGCAGGAAGCCCTCGCCGCTGGACATGTAGAGGTCTCTCATCGACGAGTACTCCTCCTGGCCCGCGGTGTCGAGGATGTCGAGCGACGACGGAACCCCGTCTATCTCGCAGTAGTGCTTGTAGGAGTCCTCAATGGTGGGGTCGTAGTCCGTGGCAAACTCAGACTGGGTCAGGCGGATGGTCAGCGCAGACTTACCAACCACGGGCGGCCCAACAACAACAACGCGATAGTCGCGATTCTATCTCCGGTCAGCACACACGCCTCGTTTCTCTGTGATGGCTACTTACAACTCCGTTCTGTGACATCTTTGGTATGGGAACGATTGATGGAGACGAGTTGTGAGCAGAAGAAAGAGGGTGAAAATGGCGGGCGGCAACGAGGGAGGAACGCGCCGGGCTCACAACCACCCAAGGGGCGGCTAAATGGCTCGTTTCTACGGGCTTGTTTCCGGGCTCTGAATATACGGGCGGGACGAGAATGTGCAAAAGTGCGACTGGAGCGCTATGTGGGGCGCTTTGCGGACAAAATTGGGGGGAGGGGCGAGGGGGTTTGGAGAAAAAAAAAAGTATGGTCAGAGTTAACCGCCGTGGTTTTTCCGAGTTGATGCGGAGTTATCCCGAGAATCCTGCGAATTTCTAAATTTGGGTCGCTACGCTCGAATCAAAAACAGTATGTGCCGTTATATCATTTGGTTCTTCTGCAGTCTCTTTATGGCCTTGCTGTAGCCCTGGGAGGCCGCGCGCTTGTACCATCTGAGCGCCTGCTCCATGGACTTGACCGTGCCGAGTCCGTTCTCGTAGTAGGTCCCGAGCAGAAACTCAGCGTTGGCGCACCCGGCTTCCGCACCCTTGCGCACCCACAGGAAGCCCTGTTCTGGGTCGCTCTGCAGCACGCCGGGAACGCCATCGGTGTACCATATGCCGAGCCCCATGGACGCCAGCGGGTGGCCCCTCTCGGCTGCCTTCGAGTACCAGTATATGCTCTTGCGCGAGTCGATGGACTCGATCGGGTTGCCGTTGGAGGCGGGCTTGTCGGGCCGGAAGGTGTGGGTAGGGAGGTACCCCGTGGCAAACACGTAGCCCAGACAGGCCTGGGCATCCTTGTGGCCCAGGCGCGCTGCTTCCAGGTAGTACTCCATCGTCTTGATCTGGTTGCGGAAGGCGTTGGCGCGCTTGAGCTCGTCGATGGTGTCAAGCACACCTTGGCTGCTGCCCGTCAGACACAGGACGTCCAGGTCGGTGTGGTATATCTTTGCGAGCGTGTACAGCGCTCCGCGGGCATCGCTGAAGGAGCGCGCGGTGATCAGAACGTCTTCGTTCATCGTGCGGGTATTGGCGAGCGTTCTGGCGGCCTGGACGTGCCAGTATATAGACTTCTCGATGTTGCGGCGGCGCCCGTACTGCCCTGTGAACTCCAAAATTCCCAGCTGGCACATGGCCGAGGGGTCTCCGTGCTCTGCGGCCTTGTTGAAGAACTCGAGCGCACGCGGCACAGACTGTGCTGTACCGACCCCGATCTCCAGACAGCAGCCCACGCGGTACATGGCGATGGGGTCCCTCTCGTTCATGGCCGCCTCGTAGAATAGCCCGTAGCCCTCCGCCTCGTCGCGCTCCACCAGGCCTGGGTGGATACCGCCGGACAGCAGGTCTCCCAGGTACAGCTTGGCGCGGGTCTGGCCCTGGTCGACGTGGACGATCTTCTTCAGCACTTTGACCGCAGTGGTGCAGAACTGCTCCTTGACGGCCTGCAGGTCTTTGTCGAGAACAGGCCGCTTGCGCATGGAGCCGTCGATGGCCATCTTGGCCATGATCTCGCGGGAGTTGATCACCTCCAGCAGCACCTTGGCCCACTCCATTTGGACCAGCGGGGTGAACGTCTTGTAGTCCTGGATGGCGCTCTGTCTGGCATTCTTGAAGTCCAACACGAGGCGGTCGAAGCTCTTCTTCTGCACGATGGGCGGAACGACCCCGCCGTACTCGCTGCCCCTGATGCCGGACGTGCTTCTCGCGGGCGACACCTTGCGGAGGCTCTCCTCGGAGCGGTTGGCCAGGTTGGACACCACCGGCTTCGGGATCGTCTGCTGGCGCGGAGCAGGCGAGCGCACAGGCATGCTCTTGAAGTCCGAGGGCACATCGGGCAGAGGCACTGTCTGTGGAGCGTGTTGCGACGAAGAAGTCGATCCGCGGAAGTCAAACTCCTCCTCCTCTTCCTCCTCGACGATGTTCTGTTCGGGCAGGCGTCTGCGTCTCACACGGGGCGACACGGGACGCGCCTGCAGGTCCTCGTTGAGGGTGTCTGAGGAGGAGGCAGAGTTGTGCATGGCCTCGTTGATGGGGTCCACGGTGGTGGGCTCCTTTCTGCGGATGGACTTGAAGCCGGCCTTGTCGAAGTTGGAGCGGTAGATCGACCGCGAATACTGCAGACCGCCGGCTTTGGCCTGTTCGGCGGACTCGTCGCCCTGCGCGGTGTAGTTCTGCGAGCCCGTGGGGAAGCTGGAAGCGAGCTCCTCGGACCGCAGCTTGGGCGACCCGGCGGGCGGGCTGGACTTGCGCAGCTGCAGCTCCAGCTGCTGGATTTTGGCCTCCAGCTGGTGTATGCGGTCTGGGTCCAGTTCTGCGGACCCGGTGGACGGGTATCTCTGGGCTGGCTGGGCTGGCTGAACGGGAGCACGCTGAACGGGCTGAACTGGCTGCACCTGAACCGGCTGAACCGGCTGAACCGGCTGAACCTGAACCGGCTGCACCGGCTGCACATATGGCTGCTGGTAGCGTGTCTGAGCAGCCTGGGGCGCCTGGGAAGCCTGTGGAGGGTACTGCTGGTACTGGCGAGGAGCCGTTCTCGCATACTGCTGCTGGGGCGGATACGCGTGACGCGGTTGCTGGGGCGGGTACTGCTGGTACTGTGGGTACTGCTGGTGCGGCTGGTGCTGCTGGTACGGCTGCTGGTACTGCTGGGGCGGATAGCCCGCGCTCTGTTGTGGTGGACGGCGCGAGTGCGCTCCGTCCTGACGCGTTGGTGGGTACTGTTCGCCGGGAACCGCGTGGCGGTGGGACGGCATCGCTGCGTTGTACATCTGGCTGTATTGAGGGTGAGTGGCACGGGAAGACGAACTGCGGCACACAGGACGATAAAAGAGAGATAGACAGGATAAACGCCTGAGCCTGGTGCTTTGTTAAATTTAGAAAACAAAGGCGGTTTCGACAAAAAGAGCACAGCCGAGCAGTGCTTATATAAGCCGACGGGCGCACGACCTTTTTATACAATACGGTTGGCGCACGCAATTATTATATAAGCCCGTTGGCGCACGACTCGCCACCCAAAGCTGCGTTTCTGGCCGGAAGGAGTCTAGGGTTTGTTCTTCTCTACCAACAACAACATGGCCAGCTACGAGAGCGCACCCAAGCCGCGCGAAGAGCTGCCGCCGCTCGAGTCTATGGAGCCGATCGCCAACCCGGTGATGTGCGATTTGTACCCGGGGCTCAACGACATCACGGATGCGTTCGAGGCGTTCCCCATGGAGCTGGTGCGATACTTCACGCTGATCAAGGAGATCGACGCCAAGTGCGTCAACACGGTGCCATACCTGAAGGCGTACATCCAGCGGTTCCTGGAGATGAAGCAGAGCCACCCGAAGCGCGCGCAGCTGCTGGCGCTGATCCGCGACCTGATCAAGGAGCTGATGCCGTGCATGGAGGAGAAGATGCAGGTGGCCACGCTCGCCGCGGACACGGTGCGGAAGCACCTGAACCGCATCGACGACGACTTTGTGCTGGTGGAGCGCAACGAGATCCCCGCGAGCATCCGCATCGGCCCGCTGGACCACCCGGCCATCGTGAGCGACTCCAAGCTGGTGGACCCGGCCAAGTCCGCGCAGGCGCAGCGCAGCGAGCTGCGGAGGACCACGCTCGCCGCGAAGAAGGCCACGCAGACGGGCGACGAGGACGACAGCGCGGGCGGCTCGACCCCGGCGCCGGCGTCGTCCCGGAGCAAGAAGACCGCGCGGTCGCGCGAGACGCCCCAGCCGGCCGCCCAGCCGGGCGCCGCGAAGAAGCGCAAGACCACCGCGCCGCCGCAGTTCGTGCAGCAGCCTGCTGCGGGATACGAGACGCCCGAGCTCGAGGAGAGACCGCCCTCGCCGCCCATCAAGCGCAGACAGACCGCGAAGAAGAAGGACGACGACGGCAACCCGCAGGCCAGCCAGGAGCCGCTGTACTGCTACTGCCAACAGGTGTCCTACGGCGAGATGGTTGCGTGCGACTCGAGCGGCTGCACCATCGAGTGGTTCCACCTGCCCTGCACGGGGCTGAACGCGCCTCCGAAGGGCAAGTGGTTCTGCAACGACTGCAAAGCGAAGCTCAAGAAGCGGTGAGGCGGCGCACGTGGCCCGCCGAGGCGGCACCGGCTACGGTCTTGTGCCTGTTTTATTTGAATAAAGTCGAACACCGGTTTAGCAGGTCTAGTCAGTAAACACAGGTTCCTCTCGGGTCCGACGAGCGACCGCGGAAGTGAGAAGCGAGCCGGATTATTAATCGTTAGACGCCGGGAGAACGAGCGAAAAACGCAGAACGGCGGAAAAAAAAAAATCCGGGCGCCGGACGAGCCTCTTCCACCCACCCACAGCAACAGGCCATCCGCAATCCAGCCCCTGGACCGTGTTGCATCCTTCCGAAACGCCCCGAATCGCCCGCAGAATGGTTTCCCAGCTGATGGCGCCGTGGACGCCCTCGTTCGCCGCGATGGTGTCCAACCAGCAGGCCACCGGCGCACCCGTGACGTTCTCGTTTGCCAACGTCGACGCCGAGAACATGCCGCACGTGCGTACGTGTGTGTTCCGCGGGTTCCTGTTCGACGACAAGAAGACGAACGTGCTCACGTTCACCACCGACCGCCGGATGATGAAGCTCAAGGACCTCGAGAAGAACAGCGTGTTCGAGGCGTGCTTCTACTTCCCGGACGCCCGCCGCCAGTTCCGGTTCAGCGGAGTGGTGCGGGTCATCTCCAGCGACCACACGCCCAACGTGTCCTTCGACAACGCTGCCGACGGCGCTGCCGACGGCGCCGTGTCCGCGTCGTCGCCCTCGTCCACCGACTCGGGCGGGTTTGCCGACTCGGAGATCCCGGTGATGGATCTCGACAAGGACTTCTACGCCGACAACAGCAAGGACGCCGGGATCTACAACGAGCTGGCGTACCACCTCGTGTCGCCCACGCAGGCCCGGACCATCGAGAGCGTCAGCGACGTGAACGCACAGGTGCCCCAGCTCGAGCCGCCCTCGCAGCAGGAGTGGTACGACGAGAGGCTCCGGCTGTGGAAGAACCTGTCCCGCAGCATGAAGAGCTCCTTCAGACACCCGACCCCCGGCTGCCAGCTGACGCCCGAGAGGCAGAAGCTGCTGGACTCGATATCGCGCGGGGTGGACGGCGGGTCCCAGGAGCAGGACAACTTTGTCGTCGTGTGCATGTTTGTGAACACCGTCGACGCCGTGGACTATGGAGCAGGCACGGGCCGGAGAGTGCTCTTCAAGAGGGACCGCGTCGACCACTGGAAGGAGTTCGAGGTGTGTCCCTGAAGCCCGCTGTGCGCAATGTCCTCACGACCCACGTAATGCTGAATCGAAATCTAGCCGTTCTCACCCATGTCTTTGCCAGGCCAGTCCACTGCTCCCACCCGCCCAGGTCTGGTCGCCCTCGCTGTTATATACCGTCAAGACAATCATGTAAAGAGCCCACTGAAATGTTCTGCGGTCGTGCACGGGCTAATGTGTCCGAATCGGGCCGTTGCGCCGTTGGCCTCGATGCGCCAGCTTTCACAGGGCATTAGCCATGGCCAGAGCCACCACGTCCGGAGCGGAGAGACGACGGAGCCCACCTCAGTAGACGTAGCACAGAGGCTGCAGGAGCACTTCAGAGGCGGCAGTGTCCGGCGCCAGCGGCGCCAGCGGCGCCCGCACCGCGGCACGGTGGGCAAGGCTGGAAGGAACACTCACCACAGATAGGCCCAATCGGGAAGCTGGTTGCTAATCAGCACGGGCAGCGCGCGCGCAATAGGCTGGTGGACGGTCCCCGCGCACCGAGGGCGGTTATTTAAACCGCTAAAATCCCACTCTGGTTCTCTTCCTGCTCGCAAGCACCAACCATGTCCATTCCCGAGGTTACCCCTGCCGAAGCGTACTACCCAGCAGAGCCAACCGCTCCATACGTCCACACCGAACAGATCCCCGGCCCCAAGACCAAGCGGGCGCTGGAGGAGCTGGCCGAGGTGTTCGACGCCAGATGCGCGTACTTCGTCGCCGACTACGACAAGAGCGTGGGCAACTACATCGCCGACGTCGACGGCAACGTGTACCTGGATGTGTATGCGCAGATCGCGTCGATTGCGCTCGGCTACAACAACCCGGCGCTGATCGAGGCTGCCAAGTCCGACCGGATGATCAGCGCGCTGGTGCAGAGACCGG
This sequence comes from Kuraishia molischiana, assembly GCA_024271875.1. Lineage (NCBI taxonomy): Eukaryota > Fungi > Ascomycota > Pichiomycetes > Pichiales > Pichiaceae > Kuraishia > Kuraishia molischiana. The sequence goes on from JANBXH010000005.1 coordinate 294,796, forward strand.
CCATCGGCAACTTCCCCTCGGCTGAGCTGGCCGACATCCTCAAGGACGTGCTCAAGGTGGCGCCCAAGGGCCAGACCCGGCTGTGGTCCGGGCTGTCCGGCGCCGACGCCAACGAGCTCGCTTTCAAGGCCGTGTTCATGCACCACCAGGCCAAGGTGCGCGGGTACAGCACCCAGTTCACCGCCGAGGAGGAGGAGTCGGTGATGCAGAACACCACGCCCGGCTCGCCCGAGCTGGCCATCCTCTCGTTCAAGCGCGCGTTCCACGGGCGTCTGTTTGCGAGCGCCTCGGTGACGCACTCCAAGCCCATCCACAAGCTCGACATGCCCTCGTTCAAGTGGCCCAAGGCGGACTTCCCGGCCTACCGGTACCCGCTGGCCGAGAACGCCGAGTACAACGCGGGCGAGGACGCGCGGTGCCTGGCGCTGGTGGAGGAGACCTTCGAGACGTGGCACTGTCCCATCGCGGGCGTGATCGTCGAGCCCATCCAGTCCGAGGGCGGCGACAACCACGGCTCTGCCGCGTTCTTCCAGGGCCTGCGCGACATCACCCTCAAGCACGGCGCGCTGCTGATCATGGACGAGGTCCAGACCGGTGTCGGCGCCACCGGCACCATGTGGGCGCACGAGAGGTTCAACCTGTCGCCACCCGCGGACCTGGTGACCTTCTCCAAGAAGTTCCAGTCGGCCGGGTACTTCTACCACGACCCGGAGCTGACCCCGAACCTGCCCTACCGCCAGTTCAACACCTGGTGCGGCGACCCATCCAAGATGATCATTGCCGGCGCCATCGCCAAGGAGATCGTCGACAAGGACCTTGTCGCCAAGATCGCGGAGGTGGGCGACTACCTGTACGCGAAGCTCGAGACCCTCAGCAGCAAATACCCGGACGACATCCTCAACCTGCGTGGCAAGGACCGCGCGTGCTTCATCGCGTGGGACGCCGCCTCCCCAGAGGCCAGAAACGCGTTCCTCGCCGCGATGAAGAAGAACGGCGTCAACATCGGCGGCTGTGCCGAGACCGGGGTCCGTCTGCGTCCAACCATGACCTTCGGCAAGAAGCACGCCGACATCCTGGTGCAGGCGATCGACAAGACGCTCTCCGCGAAATAGACAGCCAGTGTATCTGATGAATAGGCGTGTATGCTAATAGTAACTAATAGTAACTAATAGTAACTAATAGTAACTAATAGTAAGTGGAAACAAGAGAAACAAGAGAAACAAGAGAAACAAGAAGAAAAGAAGAAACAAGATGAAAAGAAGAAGAAACAAGCGAAACAAAAGCCGGGTGGCAAAGCGCGAAAACACAACACAAGTCGCGTGTTGTGGGCTTGTTTGTTTTCTCCCTTGTTTGTTTTCTCCCTTGTTCCTCTCTGCTCTCCTTCTCTTCCCTTCTTCTCTTCCCTTCCTCTCTGCTCTCCTTCTCTTCCCTTCTTCTCTGTAAACGCCCACCATGCAAGAATACCGCCTGTTAGACTGGATAATCCTGGGCATCCTGGTGCTGGTGTACCTGTTCAGCAATTACGCGCCGCTTGGCGTGGCGAGAACGCTGTTTGGGTTTGTTAGGTTCGGTACGTGTTTCGCCACCCGCCGCCAGCGCTGGCCAGCACACAAACGGGGGCTTATCTGGCTAACACACAAGCGCTTGTGCTCGCGGTAGACACCTTCTTCAACCGCAAGGTGCGCCCGCTGAACCTGCAGTCGGCGGTCTCTGCCCAGAACACCGTGGCGGCGTACGCGCTGGCACGCGCGTGGGAGCACTACTTCAAGGAAACGTCCAACGAGCTCCTCCGCGCGCTGCTGGCCGGGAAGGTCCACAAGCGGCTGTTCGACACGCGCGCGTTTCTGCAGGCGTACAACGGCATCGAGGACTCTGCGTACGAGGAGTACTCCGGCTGCCCGCAGTGCCGAGGTCTGTGGGTCCACGCGCCGTGCAGACCGCCAGCACACGATCTGATCGTGTTCTACGTGCCCAACATCCTGATGCCATGCGACATGCCGTACGTCTACCTCGAGTACCTCATGACGCTGCACTCGCTGCTGCTGGTCCAGGGCTTCAGCAGTCCTGCCGTATTCGCCATGGAGGGCGACCCGGGCGCCCCGGACGCCACGCGGTACATCCAGAGGCTGCTGCTCGCTCTTGCAGGGCTCAAGTCGCGTAACCCGCACGCGAGGCTCATCCTGGCCGGCGATTCGTTCGGAGCCACGCTGGTGCTGTCCGTGCTGCTGCTGCTCTCCCGGGAGGACCCAGCGGCAAAGCCGTTCGGCGCGCTCTTGATCTCGCCGCTGCTTGCCGACAGGAAGGATGTGGGCCCGGTGGCCGACCGGGTGGCGGAATTCTACAGCGGGCTTCCGGAGTTGGACCCGATGGGTGCCACCGCGACGGACGCGTGGCAGAGGGCGGCCCCTGAGATGGGCATGATTGTGAGCTATGGGTGCAGAGACGCCTTCCACGACAACATTGAGCGCTTCGCGCTCCGGATGGCGCGCGTGTGTCCCACGAAGATCCTGGAGTCGGAAACAGTCCCGTACGTGCCAGCTCTCTTCAAGTTCGTGGCCGAGGACCTGCAGGACGAGAAGGAGGAGAGTGCCTTTGCGTACTCTGCCATGCTATCGCGCATGGCGCTGTGGCACACCAGCGCCTACTTCGAGCGCAGGTCGCACGAGCCCATGAACCCGCTCACCATCGACACACCACACGCGTGAGCAGTGAACCAGCTGGCTATCGACACACCACACGCAATCGAGCTGGCCTGTGGCGGTTGGATATTGGCTATGCTATTGGCTGTATATGGGCTATGCTATTTGGCTCGTCCCTCTTTTTCATTACGTAAGGCCCTCTCGGTGGCCTGTCAGTTTCAGGGCGCGGGGCTTTGGGTGACACCTGTTAACTCCGGCCGATCCCACCACCAGGCTACTCTCCAAGCTGCTCACCGAGGTACCAAACATGAACGCGCTTCTCTTCTACGTGTACATCTACGTGCTGGGTGGATTGACGTTCGTCCCGCTGCTGGGGCTGGCGGTCGTCCTGGTGCTGAAACACAGCCTTCCGGTGGTTCCTGATGATCCGCAGGAGCGCCAGCGCCTCGAGGATGCGCAGGAGGAGGAGAACTCGCGCAGACAGGGCAACCCGGAGGGCTACTCGCAGCTGAAGGCCGGGGAGCTGCAGGATGCGACGGGTCTCGAGGCCTTCATGACCGGCTGGCTGACGGTGACGCGGGAGTTCTACTCGTTCCCGCAGGTCAACCCGGCCGAGTTTGTCTCGAACGCGCAGACGAGCGAGCCCGGCCAGGAGGGCACCAGCGACAAGAACGGGATCGCGTCGTTCGTCAAGATCGTCAAGGGCGAGGAGCCCCAGAACCACCAGCCGGTGCCCACCGACAACAAGAAGCTCAGGGCGATCCGCAAGAAGAACCGGTACTTTGCAGTGCTGAAACACGGCAACCTGTTCCTGTACAAGGACGAGCAGCAGAAGAACGTGCAGCAGGTGATCGTTCTCGCGCACCACGTGGTGACGCTGTGGCCGAAGCAGCCCCGCGACGGGTCGCTGTTCACGAAGCGCACCGCGATCTGTCTGCTCCGCTGCAGCAGCGACGGCGAGCGCGAGGCGATATACAGGTCACTGGCCACGGAGGACGTCGACCGCACCATTCTGCACGGGGCGTACTACCTCTACGGCGATCTCAACGTCGAGAAGGAGGACTGGTACTTTGCGTGTCTCCGCGCAACGACGAACCCGGCTCTGCGGACGAACAGGCGCGAGGTGGACTCGCTGGAGCCGGCGTTCTACGCGAGACCGCTGCATTTCCGCACCAGCGACATGAACGAGCTCATCAAGACCATCAACTCGTCGCCGGGCCAGCTCACCACGCGCTGGCTCAACGCCATCATCGGCAGGCTGTTCCTGGCCTTCCAGAACACGGAGCGCTTCCAGGAGGCCATCAAGAACAAGGTGAGCGCGAAGCTCAAGAAGATCCACAAGCCCGGCTTTCTGGACGACTTCCAGATCACCAGGCTCAGCGTGGGCCACGGCGCGCCCTTCGTCACGTTCCCGTCTCTGGACACCCTCTCCCCGGACGGAGACCTGCTCGTGAAGTTCAACATGCTGTACACCGGCGGGCTGACCATAGAGATCGCCACAAAGGCGTACCTCAACCTGTCGAGCAGGTTCAAGCCCAGGGAGGTTGCGCTGAACCTGAAGGTGCAGCTGAAGCGCCTCGAGGGAGTCATGGTGCTCAAGATGAAGAAGTCGCCCTCCAACCGTCTGTGGTATGCCTTCGAGAAGATGCCCCAGATGGACCTCGTGATCGAGCCGATTGTCAGCTCCCGGTCTCTGAACTACAACCTGGTGACGAACATCATCGAGAACAAGTTCAGAGAGGCCATCAGGGACAGTGTTGTGATGCCCTTCATGGACGACTTTGTTCTCTACGATACACTCGGCGAGATGTTCAGAGGCGGCATCTGGGATCCCTCCAGCAGACCGGTTTTCAAGGACCCAGAGGCGCCAGCAGAGGAGCCTGTGCGCGAGAGTTCGGAGGAGTTCAGCGAGCTCGGTACGCCCGAGCTGCCGGAGAGAGACCTCGAGAGTCCGGAAACGGAGCACTTGGACGCTGAGCCCGAGCTGGTGGCCGATACCGATGCGTCAACCATCGCCAGTGGTGCGCAGCAGTATGCGGACGACACGTCGTCCATATCGTCCAGAACGAGACCCTCTGCTGCCGTGCTCAAGAACATCAGCAAGCGCGCATCCTCCGTGTTCAGCAAGAACAGCCACGAGGAGTCGGAGATCCCTGCTGTTGGGAATCCTGACATCGAACCGCCCGCTGTCAGAGAGGTGAGTGAGCCTTACTCTGTGGAGTCCGAGTCGTCCTCGCTCAGCAAGGCCACCACCAGGTACTCCCAGAACATGAACGCATCCGTACAGAAGCTGCGCGGCTGGTACACCAAGGAGAAGAAGTCGTTCCAGGTGTTCAAGGAGTCAAAGGCTACAGGCCTCAAGACGCCGTTTGGCGAGGAGGAGCTGCTGGAGAAACCATCCTACACCCCGCCCGAGATGATCCAGTCGCGCAGACAGATGAAGCCGAAGCCTCCGCAGCTTCCCAGCAGAGACTCCGCCGCCGAGACCCCCGGCAACTTTGAGCCCCCAGTTGAGGACCCAGACGAAACGCAGTTTCTCCACTACCAGACCCACTCGAAGAAGCTCTCGGATACGGGTTCCGGATACCAGAAAGCACCCGAAATGGTGGTGCTGCCTCTGGAGACACAGTCACAGCCACGCTACGGCGCATCCATGTTTGCCAGGCAAGAGCCTACCGGCATGGTTCCATCTCCAACCAGTCCTGCTTCTCGGAGGACCCCTTCCATGAGGTCCGTTGACCAATTTGCATCTCCGGAGAAGCACACTTCTCCTACTCCCGTGTCTCACCCGGAGACTGCTGGTGCTCCTCCCCCTCTGCCATCGAGAGCCATTGTGGCGGAACCTGTTCTGGAGAGTGAGCTCGGTGATGCGGAGGCTGCCACAGAAACCGTTGCCGCTGCCACAGAGAACGTTGCCACTGCTACGACCGCAACTGTCGCCACTGCTACGACCGCAACTGTCGCTGCTGCTACGACCGCAACTGTCGCCGCTGCTACGACCGCAACTGTCACCACTGCTACGACCGCACCAGTTGCCACCAAAACAACCAGTGCTCCACCGCCTCTGCCTTCGCGAACCGCCGAGGTTCCTGTGCCGGAGTCGCTCGCCAGGGCCAAGTCTGGTCGCGTGAGGAGACAGCACACTGACACCGAGTCTACAGATGCAGGTCAATAGTCATGAATTCATGCAGTTAAATGCTGTGCTATGTAGCAACGTTATAGGAATGGCATCCAGCCTATGTACATTTGGGCGAGGTTCTCCTGGCTCGTTGCCTGCAAGATGATGGCGTCCACCTGGCGCTCAACACTAACAGGCATCTCTTCAACGTCCAAGATCCCTCTGATTTTTCTTCTGATGGTGGACAGCGCAGCTTGCGAGTAGTATCTGTCGTTCTTCTGCACCTTCTTCTTGCTGGCTGACTTGTGTTTCTTCGGCATCCAGTCAATGATCGGGTCATACAAGAAACTCTCCAGCACGTTCATCAGTGTAGACTCGTTCGTGCGCACCAGGTTGTTTGTGACTTCACTGGATTTCCTGAAGGCTCCCTCGTATCCTGTTATGCCGCATGCGTCCACCATGTTCTGCGTTAGTCTGAATGGAACACGCTCCGGCACCGCCAGAGTGAGACCCTTGTCGAACAGACAGTCAAAGTCAACGTGCATGATGTGGCCCGAAGACTGCGAGATGAGGATGTTGTCACCATGCCTATCACCCATTCCAACAAGGTATCCGACAATAGACATAACAGCAGACGACCGCACATAGTTGTTGCGGCTGGCATACCACAGCGACGGCTCCGGAAACTGATCTAGGAACCACTGGTGGAACACAGGCGGGTATTTCTCGAGTATCTTGCCAAAGCCCCTGATCTTTTCCTCAACACTCTTATCGTCTGCGAGTACCTTTTTGCAATAACCGATATCGCATGGATTTCCAGCAGATGATAGATAACTCAACCAGATTTGGCGCAAAGTTGTACATCCATCGACCCACTCGATGATACCCATCTGTTCGTTGAGAGGCACCACTGCGTAGGACGAAATCTGGAGGTTGCGTTTCTCAGATTCCGGATCCTTCATGAGCAGTCTGTCCACCACAGTGGCAAATTCCATGAGTCTGGCGTCTTTTCTGAGATCGTCGTTGGGCTTGCACAGGATGCTATAGCGACCACCGTTGGATCCTCTAACGAACAGCCTTCTTGGCCTCTGCATAGAAGACAGCACTTGAACATGCCTGTCTATACCCTGGAATCGGATCTTTGTCTCCGATGGGAAACCCTTGCGACTGACAGACTGTGTGTTTGAAACAACCAGCTGGAAATTGGTCTTGAGAGGTATGCACAACGAAAGACAGTTTCCTGAGTGTTGGAAAAGCAGATCATCCTTGAGATCGGCAGACGTCTTTCTCTTGGCAATGTCCACTCTGCAAGTACCGGACAAAGCTTCCAGGAACTGCAGTGCATGTGAAATTAAACGACCATTGTCCAATTCCGAGCTAACAAGACATTCCACCTGCTTGACAGCCTCAAATACCTCCTCACCCTTTGTCTGACGAGTCTTTGCAGTAGACTTGTACTGGGAAAACACTGACCAAATAACTATCTCTGGATAGTTCTGGCACAATGCAACCACTATCTTAACGATGAGGGATGATGTGGCCGAGTCTGGGTGCAAGATACGTGAAATCAATTGCGACAAGACAGAGTACCAGTAGTACTTTGGCATCACCGTCAACGAGTTGGTCAGTACCTTCGTGATTGAGTAGTAACTATGGTCCCTGCGTGACATGATATTCTCCTTCGAATAACTCTCAAGACCAGTCAGATCTTTATAGTTTTCTGAAAAGTCAAGCCACAGAGTGACCACCTTTGGCAAAGTCTCGAACAGGAACCGCGGACTGTACTGGATGGCTCGCATGTAGTGCTTGACAACGTTCAGCTCGAATTCCCCATAGAAATCCTTCTCGCTCTTTCTGATCTTATCACCTCCTTCAACCTGCGAGTCCAAGATCTTGTTGAAGTAACGACCAAGCTGGTAGTTCGCCTTACCAGATAACTTGTCCAACGAACAAGCAGCCAAGTACTCACGAATAATCTCCGAAGAGCTTCCATTGGACGACTGGTCCAGCCACTTTGCAAGTTTGAGCTGGGCCTCTGGAGTTGGACTGCTTTCAATATGAGACCTCAGCAGAGAAATTGCTTGACTGTGCTCTCCTTGAGCCCATAGCAGCTTGGCGTGTTCATAGTCGACACCAGCAGCGTTCTCCAACATCGCGTGCATAACGGCCTTCGTGGCAATATCCAACTTTCCGGACTTCCTGGCCAACTTGCTGCTTTCAATCCACATAGTCCCCGACATACCTGTATCTCCCAGAGACAAAACAACACGCTGCAGAGACTGGATCTTGAAAGAGTTGTCAAAATCAATGGCAGTGTTCAACAGTCTCGTCTTCAGGATCTCGATACTTGCCGCGACAGTCTGCTTGTTCTTGACAAGCATTCCGAAGTCGTAGAGCATATGTAACAAGTTCAGAATCTCCTTATTTCTCAGAGGTGACGAGTTCTCTGTGCTCCTGAGAGAGAGACCCAGATGGTTCTGTGCGGCTAACAGGTGTTGCATACATTCGTCAAAGTTCTTATCACGAACACACAAAAGCGCCTTGGCCATCTCGTTGAAAACAAAGAAAGAGAAGCCACTGAGAGATGACGTGAGGAAGAGCTGCTCTGTAACGAAAGTCCATTTGTTCATGTTGTCGATATCACCACTGAACACAGCTGACTGAAGAGCCAGAGAAGCCCAATCCTTCTTGTCTCTGTCCAGCAGATCCGAAAGGTTCTGGACATCAACCTGAATGTTCAGTTTCTCGAGTAGTTGATCATGGTAATTATGGTCGGACAAAGCTTTGAAGAACCGCGTACGCGTGCCTGCTGGGATTGGAGTTTCGGCATCGTGGAATGTAGCCAGTGTCTCAAGACCTCCCAGCTTCACGGAGGTGTCGTTGCTGTATTCAAACTGGAGCAGTCTTTCACTTAGGGTCTTGTTCGAGAACTTCTTCAAGACTCCATCCAGAGCATCCAAATCTCCGATTTCAGAGTAAACTGTTTGGATAGACCTGAAAAAGTCATCTGAGGGGTAATCCAGATCGTCCATTGTCTCTGTTCTGTAAAACTGCTCCAGATACAGAGCTGACCGTTCGTACGAGTTTGCGAGAGAAGACCGTTTGGCAAGCATGAAAAACGACATTGATTTGAGAAACAACTCAATTCTCTGTTCGGCTGCCATGCTGCTAGCAGATACCTTCTCCTTGGAAGAGGCTCTGCTTCTTTTGCGCTTCGATAACCAGACACGAAAGAAGTCAAGAACAGAAAAAACAGATTCAAAACATGATCGCAGACCGTCGGCAACAGAAGAATGGGTATCGTCGCTCAACTCAGCGTTCAAAATCTGCATGAACTCTGTGTGGATATCCTCAGCAGAGCTCTTATCCGCAATCACCAACACCAGACAGAAATAAGGAAGCAAATACTGCGGTATAGCCATGTCCTGGTCCTTGATTGCCTCTGTAGCACATGAGGCGAGAGCAGTGGCGTGTTTGTACTTCGACCCCAGACTCCCCGCATTGATTCTTCTCACCAGTTCCGTGATGAACGCCTTCATCCACTTCGAGTACGATTGACCGTCCTTGAAGATTGGAAAATGAGAAGGCTGGACTTTGATTCTGAAGACTTTGTACTTTGAGTGCAATAAGGGGACCAGTGTTGTCTGCGAGGTCTTGTTGAACTTGGTCCAGATGATGCGTGCCTCATCCTTGGGATCATTCAGCTGAGTTGTGTCTTTGCTGTAGAGACCCAAGTACTTGAGATACTCCTGTAGAGTGTACGCCAAAAGCAACTGCTTGGTGGACTCTTCGGATGCCCAATATGCCGGGACCAGAACGCTGTTGATGAAGTTGATGACAAACTCCGAGGCCTCGTTCGTCTGCTCGAAGCAGTTCAATGGGATGACAACATCTGATTTCGCCTGACGCTTGCTTGTGGCAAGTCTGGAGCTATCAAGAGAGCCTATCCCAGATAGTACAGCAGCACAACGTTTCGGTATATCGGGCACGCTGTCTCTGTACTTGTAGGAGACATTCATCAAGCTATCGATCAAACGCGTGATGAGATTCTTGTGATGTTTAGTGCTGAAGCACTTGCTCTGATGTTCGCTCTGGTATATGTCGAAATACCGCTCCAGATCCTGCAGAGTCTGCAGAACGACAAACTTGTTTTCCGAATGGCATCTTCCCTCGAGTACAATCAACAAGTTGTATCGGACATTGGAGGACGAGGACAGCTGCGGGATGAGGGGCGAGTTCTTCATCATCGCCAGGAAGTCAGGCACAGATATCAGAGAAAAGAGATGCCCGACAAACTGGTACTTTGTGTCGCCTAGTTTCTGTGTGGAAAACAACAGCTGAATAATCTTCTTGGCCACATCTTTGCATGTCGTGTCAAACGAGGCGTACTTCTGAGCGATGAATGAGACTAGCGTATCACTGATAATGACCAATGGATCCTCAGTCAACTGCTGGACGAGTGACAGCATACACAGAAGAACGTGGTATATGAGGCCAGGCTGATCAGCGCCGACCTGTAAACAACTGAGAATCTGAGGCAGACAGGACACCAGTTGATCTCCCGAGAGCTGAATGAGTGTGTCAAGACCTCGGAGATTCTGGACCTGCGACAGATAAGGGGTTTTCCCACGAACGTTGTTGATTGACTCGGAGATCGTCTGTATCACACTCAGAACATGGTGTCCAAGCGAGTCATCTGAGTCGTCAGGTGTGCCTCTGATTTCGTTCTTGGTTGTTGTCAGCCAGCGCAGCTTCGATATCACTTTCTCGTTTTCACCTGGGCGACTAAGCACCAAAATCTCGTACACCACAGGCAAGATATCGAGACCGTCAATGAACACTTTCCACTTGACCCCTTTGTACATTGGAGAAGCGTTTCCCAAGATTTTCAGCAGCTTGGCTTGGTCGCTCACATCTTCGGTATACACCAACAGCGCAAAGATCTTCGGAAACACGTTCTGGATGATGGTGTGTCTCGACTCTCCCATCCGCTTCGCAATCTCGCCGATGATGTCTTCCTTGTAGGACCTGATCAGGTACGGCACAGTATAGGAAATGGTCCTCTTTAGAAACAGCACCGGTTCTAAACGGACAAGGTCACAGAATGCAGCAAAAAAACTCGGTCTGCTCTTGAGCTTCTGGACAACGGTCAATGATATGTAAGGAATGAACGGTTCCAGTAGCTGCCACGGGGTGAGCTTCTTCGTGCTCGCAGCCAACTCCAGCACTTCAAACGCCTTGCTGAAGTGAAACTGGTTCGCAGATCCGATAAAGTGGATCAGCGGATTCAGCATGATGAACAGCTTGTCGCTGATTGGCGTGACCATGGTGAGTTCTCCCCAGGCCACGATGACAGCTTCAAACAGATAGTCTGTGTTTCTCCCCGGGCTGATCGAGTTCAGTTCTGTCATGAGCGCGTCCATGTTGACCTCCTGTGCTTGGGGATTCAGCAGGAAGAAGGGGAACAACTTGGCGGATATGAGACGCACCTCCCTGGACTTGGATCTGAAACTGGTCTTGACGAGCTTCCAGAACCGGTTGGTGGGGGACGCATCAGCAAGAACCGGGTACGTCATGTACAGTCTGCGGAGCGTCTGCAAAAACGCAATGGAGAACACAGGCTCCACCAGGAGAGTCTCGTGCGTGTCATATAGAAGCTGCAGCAGCGAAACCACCTCGGCGAAACCAGCGCCCGGTAGCCTGTCTGCGTCCAGCAGGTCGACTATGGAGACTCCATCCGCCATCACCGCGTCGCACTTTGGGCACACGCTGTAGCGATCTGCTATGTCCTGGCTCTCCACGCAGATGTAGCGCCCAATGCTGTTTATCAGCGACAGCAGTCGGAACCTATCCTCAGCCGACGAAACCGGGGCCCGGACATCGCTCTGGAACATGTCTATGGTGACGTACAGAGTGGGCTGCGGGTTGGTGTTCTGTGCGGTTGGCCTGTAGTCGACAACGCCAGCCACATCGCCCGGCGCAGGGTGCATTCTGGACACGATCTCGGCGTAGAGTTCGTGGAAGTGCCTGTTTGCGAAGCGGAGTGCCTCGGAATCGGTGTACTGGGCGGTGTGCACCGCGAGTTCGAGATCATGCACCGCATCGGAGCCGTAGTCGTTGTCCCACGATGGTACAGCCACCAACTCGCGGAAGGTGTCGTGGCAGCCCGCCTCGACACACTTGAGCAGCGCGTTGAGGTACACCTCGGTGACGGTGGAGGCCAGGGTGCCCTCGTCCAGCGCGAGCGGCGGGTTGTTGAGGAAGTCCGCGAGGTTCAGGCACAGCATGCTGAGTCTGTCAGCCCTGAGGTAGTCTGTGTGGAAGGCGTACGCGTACAGGCTCTCGAAGGTGATCGCGTACAGCGCGGCCAGGATGGGCGCATACTGCGGGTCGTCCCTGAGCGAGTGCGAGAAGGTCTCCATCACGAACACCTGCTTGCGGATGAAGCTCTCGAGCTGGAGCCCCTGCTGCAGGTCGATGCTGTTGAGCCCATGGCTGCTGAAGGCCAGCACCATCTGCAGGATGTGGCAGCAGATGCTGAGCTGCGACACCATGGCGGCGTTGTGGGAGGGCTCCTCGTCGTCCGGAACGGTCTCGGCCATGCCCGCGAACAGCTGGTCGTAGTGCTCGTTGAGGTAGCGGGTCAGGTACGCGGTGATGTCGCTCTGGTACTTGTCGTAGCGCAGCTTGCCCGAGAACACCACGTGGATCATCTGCACCACCGCGGCGTACGCGCTCTCGATGACCGCCGTGGAGTAGCGCGTGGAGCTGAAGAACTGTACCACCGACACGAGCACGGTCTGGTAGTTGAGGCCGGCCACCACGGCCGCCCGCGAGCGCGTGACGGTGATCTGGATCGCGCGGAAGATCTTGCAGACGAACTCGTCGTTGACGCTGGCCCGGGTGGCGTACGTGGGCAGCACCCTCGACAGCAGGATGTCCAGCGTGACGGCGTCGTCTGGCTGCGGATTGGCCACCCCCGTGGCGAGGATCGCGTCCAGCACCACGCTGATGGAGGCTTCCGTGTCGCTCATGGTGGTTCGCCCTTGTCTTTGCGCGTGGTCAAGCTGGAAGACGCGTGGTTCGCCACCCTTGTGTCCTCGTCCCTCGCACTACCACCCACCACCCACAACTACGCGTACTCGGAAAATAATAGGTATCATTATGTAACATTCTGATGCAGAGGGAGTGAAGCTCCGGAGCAGACTGGAGCAGACTGGAGCAGACTGGAGCAGACTGGCAGACTGGAGCAGACTGGCAGACTGAAGCAGACTGGAGCAGACTGGAGCAGACTGGAGCAGACTGGCTGGGAAGACGGGCTCCGGCAGGCGCAGCCACTTGGCCGCTCCAAGTGGCGCCGGTCTGGCGCGCCCGGAAGCACGGTCGGCTCTCAATTCGCGGGCAGCGGGCGTCTGAACAGCAGTATGTGTGGCTCCGGAGCGTGTGTCTCGTAGTGCACCCAGCCCAGCGACTGCATCACGCCCAGCGACCGCCACTCCTCCTCCGCCAGCAGACGCAACGTGCCGGTCTCCTTGTTGAAGTAGTCCTTGGGCAGGTACTTGAGCATCTGCTTGGGCAGCATCACGTGTCTGTACTCGTACTCGTCCGTGCTGTAGCGCACCGAGTAGTGGATCATGTCCTGGAACTCGCTGAGTCTCTGTCTCTCGCTCTCGGTCAGCGGTCTCACGTAGGTCGACATGCTTCTGAAGTCCGGATGGTGTATTCGCGTCTCGCGGCGGGAGCAAAAGAACAGGTCGCCAGATCTGGCCTTTTGCTGCGTGCGCACCCCAATTCCGAACTTTTCACGTTTGGCCCCGGTGCACGACCCCCGGTTTGCGTTGCACAGATTTGCAGACGGCAGATCGGACCGGTTGTGTTAGATCTCAGGCGCGAGGCGGGGGCGAGATGCAACGCCTCCCGGCCCGGCCAGGCTGCGTGTCGAGATCTCATCGAAAAAGGGCAAAACGGCAAAAGTGACACGTCCACAGAGAACAAACCGGGGCGGGATTAAAGCGGGCCGGTCGAAATGTAAACAAACCCAGCCGTCGACGCCATGCCCCAATACGGTGACACACACGGTCGAGCCGGCACGGCACTGCCCAAATTAAACTTTCGCAGCCGGGCGGCCGTGCCTGGCGGTAGCGTGCTGTATATATTTCACGTTTGGCCGGCCCTGTTTAGCGGTTCCATGTAGTTGGAAATGGCGGCGCCGAAAAGTCGCGCCTGTCCGCGCCTATTTTCGGGTTTGGCGGCGCCGCCAAAAAGTAAAAAATAATCCCACAGCCGTTTCATCTCCGTTTTCTGTGCGCTGCTGTTTCACCTCCTCCCGTCTGGTCGAGCCGTTCTTCGTTCTTGTATCATTTTTTTGTTAATCCGTTTATGTGCATCTGATCTGCGTGTGTCCCGCTGCATTCCCCCCTTTTTTTTATCCCTTTCCCCCGTTGCATGAGCAGAAACAGCGCCAGATCAAGGAGGCCCGCCGTGAGGATCGGGCTCAAGCCGGCCCCCGCCACGCTGGCCGCCGTCAACTCGGACGCCCGTCTGGTCGAGAACATGTGCCGGCTCGGCTACAACGAGGTGCTGGTGCCCGTGACCACGGTGCGCTACCGCGACGCCTGCAAGCAGTACTTCCACGCGTACCGCGCGGCCGCGGGCGAGCTGAGCGTGCCTCCGCCGGGCGCAGCCGAGGTGGAGGTGTTCGAGGGCGACCACATCGCGCGGGTGGTCGGGCTGCTGTCGTCGTGGGTCGAGCTGGACTCGAGCGACGCGGTGATCGCCGACTTTTCACTCCAGGTGCTCCGCAACGAGGTGGCGTACGCGGCCCACATCGGCGTCCGCACGCTGCTGCTGGCGCCGCCGAAGAACATCAACAACCTGTGCGTGTTCGCGAGCAACCTCAACCGGCTGCTGGAGGCGTTTCCGGACACACACCTGTCGCTGAGCCTGCCGATCTGCGAGGAGGCGCGCCGCGACCCGGAGACCGGCGCCGCCATCCCCGTGCTCGACAACCTGTCGACGTGGGACCTGTGGAACTCGGTGCGCACGCAGTGCAACTACCCGCACAACCTGAGCGTGTCGCTCGGCTCGCCGAACCACAACATCCCGCAGTACGTGATCAACCGCTGGCTGCTGGAGCCGATCCGCTTCTACCTGGTGTCCACCTCGCGCTTCGTGCCCAACTCCAAGAACTACCCGGTGCTCAACAAGTTCCACCAGCTCATCATCTGGAAGCTGATCCAGAAGAAGGCGCTCGACCCGCCCGCGCTGTTCCTGCACGGCGTGGACCGCGAGGCCGACATCTCGGCGCACCTCCGCGACATCACGCTGCAGAACGACGTCGGCCCGGACTCCAACCACAACCCGCCCGCCGGCAAGGCCAGCGTCAGCGTGGATGGCCGCACCGTCCACTTCGGCTCCCTCGCGTACCTCGAGTACCTGCGGCACCTGGTGGCGACCTCCGGCGCCAACCCGCAGCTGCACCGGGTCGAGCAATTCACGCTGGACGCGCTGCGGGCCGCCGCGGTGGACCTGCGGTCGCCGAAACTGCTGCAGGCGCCGCTGCAGCCGCTGCAGAACAACCTCGACAATGCCACCTACAGGACCTTCGAGCAGGACGACGCCAAGTACGAGTGCTACGAGCAGGCCCTCGTGGCGGCGCTCGCAGACCTGCTGAACGTGCCCAAGTTCCAGCGGCCTGCCGAGAAGCTGGCGGTGCTGGTGGTGGGCGCCGGCCGCGGGCCGCTCGTCGACCGCGTGCTCGCCGCCGCCCGCTCCCTCAACCTCGGCCCAGACCGGCTGGAGCTGGTGGCGGTCGAGAAGAACCCGAGCGTGATGCCGTTCCTGGCGCAGCGCAACACCGCGCGGTGGGACGGCCGCGTCACGCTCGTGAACGAGGATATCCGGTCTTTTGCGGCGCACGCGGCGGCGCACGCGGCGGCGCGCCCGCACCCGCGCTTCAACCTGGTGGTCAGCGAGCTGCTGGGGAGTTTCGGCTGCAACGAGCTAGCGCCCGAGTGTCTCGCCGCCACCGCGCGGCTGGAGGACCCCGGAAACTGCATCTACATCCCGCAGAGCTACTCCAGCTACATCGCGCCGGCGACCTCGCCTGCCATTTACAGCAAGCTGGACCGGCTGGACGCGCGCGGCGCCTGGAACACGCCGTACGTGCCGCTGGTGGACGCCGCCGACATCCTGTCGTCGCGCTACGAACGGCTGTGGACGTTCGAGTACCCGTCGCTCGCGGCTCCGCACGCTCCGCACGCCTTGCAGGCGCCGCAGGCGCCACCGACCGCCGCCAGGCGCGCCGGAGAGGCTGTGTTCAAGTGCCACCACAAGGGCACGCTGCACGGGCTGCTGGGCCACTTCACCGCCGAGCTGTACGGCGGGATCACGCTCTCCAACATGCCGACGGGTGCCGGGCCGACACCACACACGCTGGTGTCGTGGCTGCCGATCTTCTTTCCGCTGGACCAGCCGATGTACCTGCCGGACGACCAGGAGCTGTCGGTGCTCGTTAGGCGCGAGGTACAGCAGAACCGGGTGTGGTACGAGTGGTGTGTGGAGAGCTTCATGTACCTCGTTCTGCCGACCGACAAGTCGCGCTCGGTGAACACCACGCCTAAGAAGAACGAGCCGTTCTCGTACCTGAAGCACTCCGCCAACAAGTCGCTCAACACCCCGGGCCTCAAGGCCAGTCTGTTCGGCAGCGAGCAGTTCTTCGACCCGGCACCGCCTGAGGCCGACGAGCCCGCCGACGAAGAGGTGCAGATGCGGGTCCGCACCGGCATCTCCAGAACACACAACGCCTCGGGCAAGCACCACTCGATGTACTTGTAGTACAACACTTTGCATTGTAATCGTCATTTTTTGTATTGCTTTTAACTATAGATGCCCTGGGTCCACAGCTGGAACTGGTCGTAGAAGCGCGTGTAGATCGAGTTCAGACTCTTGCCGATCAGCACGCTCTCCACAAACTGGTCGCACTCCGGGTCCGTGAGGTGCAGCTGGAACCGCTGGCGCAGCTGCACGCTGGTGTTCTCGCCCGCCTGGAAACACGCCAGGTTCGAGTCCTTCTGCATCAGCTCCACCATCCCGATGATCTGCTCCGCGCTCTTGCGGATGGACCGGAACCCGTCCTTCATCAGCTGCTTGAACCGCTTGAAGTGGTAGCCCTCCACGCCACCGAGAATCTCGATGTACTCCGCCGTCAGCTTGAAGGGCGCAGCCTCGAAGCCAACGGACCCGGGCGAGTTCGACAGCAGGAACCCAAAGTCGATGTGGATGATGTGGCCCTCGGAGTCAAGCATGATGTTACCGTTGTGTCTGTCCTTGATCTGCAACAGGTAGCAGATGATCGAGTACCCGGCCAGCGAAGACGTGAAGTTGTCCTGTGCCCTTTTGTACCTGACGCTACTGGGATCGCCAAACGTCCGCAAAAAGTGGTCCGACAGAGTCGCGATCTTGCCGGTCTGGTTCTCGTTGTTGTCGATCATGTGCTGTGTGAGAGCCTTCTTGATGGAGTGGATCGACACAGCGTTGGTGATCGTCTCGACAATGCCCGTGCTGCTGGAGGTGACGAGGATCCGCATGCGTCTCACCCACACGCCCACGTTGTGTGTGTACCACGCGGACGACATCGCCTGGATCAACTGGCACGCGAACGCCTCCTGCGTCAGATCGTCGCCGGTCTTGGCAATGACCGAGCACAGGTCCCAGTTCTCGAGGTGCCCGTACACACTCTCGCGTCTGATTCTCTCCTTTCTGGTGTTCCAGTCTTCTCCCAGGTAGTAGCTCGACTCAGATCCGGTACCCACGCCGGCCACCTTGAGATCGTTGGAAAGCTTGCGCTCACCGGCCTCCGCGTGTATGTCCTCGAGGTCCCGGATGCCGAATCCGTTCTGCAGCGACCGCATCGAGTTGATGATGCGGGCCTTGGTGGCGGTGGACTGGCCGGGAGGCATATTTGCGGTGCTCGAGTCGAGCTGCGAAAGCATCACGGCAGCGATCCTCATCTGCGTGGCGAGATCTGCGTCCGAGTCTCCCAGATCGTCCACGTTGTAGTGCGACTGGAACTCCAGCTCTGTGTTGCGGACAAGATCAGAGGCCGAACTGGCGGTGGACAGCTCCCTGGGGGCATCCGAAAGCACAGGCACCTCGGACACAGAGCTGATGAAACGGTCTCTCTTGACCTTCTCGTTGCCGCTGCGGTTGCTCAGCTTCACCACGGAAAAGTCTCCCAGATCGGTTTCGTCGATGACCGGAGCCACCTCCTCGCTGTACGTGCTCACCCTGGTTGCAGGAGCCGATCTCTTCGAGGCCGGTATCACCATGCTCCCGAGGTCGAACTTGTAATTCGTGTCCTTCTTGGAGATCTCGGTGG
Source organism: Kuraishia molischiana (assembly GCA_024271875.1). Taxonomy (NCBI): domain Eukaryota; kingdom Fungi; phylum Ascomycota; class Pichiomycetes; order Pichiales; family Pichiaceae; genus Kuraishia; species Kuraishia molischiana. The sequence continues at coordinate 312,932 of JANBXH010000005.1, forward strand.
CACCGGTGAGATCGTTGAGCAGCCTGGCGTTGTCCTTGGACTCCGGGTCAAAGTCAATCTCATCGGTGAGGTACTCAACCAGCAGCAGGTACGGAACTCTCTCGGCGGAGTTCAGCACAGCAGCCTCGTTGACCGGTATGCGGACGATCTTGTGCATTTTTCCCTTCTTGCTCTTTGGCAGAAGCAGCGGGATGTCCACCTCAGAGGGCAGGTCCTTGTTCATGATGGCGAGTTCGGCCTTCAGAGCAGAGAGCCTGGCATCCTTGGGCACCTTGGATAGCTTGATAGAGATGCTCTGCAGCGCAATGGCAAACTGCGTCTCGCACTTGAAGTAGTTGGACTTGAGCAGCTTCATCTTCTGCGGAGCCGTCAGAACTGGCGGAGCGTGTTTGCTGGAGCTGGGCGACGCAGGAACTGGAGCATCGCGTTCGTACACGCTCTCCGCATCCGAGCTGTATCTGTAGTCGCGGGAGTTTCTCGCAGAGGTCGAAAACGAGCCGTTGGGCGAGTCGTAGTTGCCGTCCGTCGTGCTGGCCATGGACACTCGCGACGAGGACACGTGCAGGTTGGGCATCGAGGACACAAGGTCGTCGATGCTGGCACGGCCCATGCCGTCATCGGGAGCCTCCGACTCCTTGTCAGCACCGGGGTGCTCCGGGTAGATCGTGCTGACCGTGGCGTACTTGCGCATGACGGTGGTGCTGCTCTTGCCGTGCGATCTGAGGCTGTGGGTGGATATCGTTCTGTTGAGACTGCCGAGCCGCTCCTCTGCGTATCTGTCTATGGCCGAGAACTCGAGGTCCTCGGACTTGCGGCCGTACTGCAGAAGCTTGTCGCGGTTTGCCGTCGAGGCCGACGTGAGAGACAGCGACTTGGAGCGTGGCTGCGCCTTGGTGTCGTCTTCCTCGGGATCGGAGGACTCCGCGTCGCCTGTGTGCTTGCGAGAGCGGCCCATGAGCGCGTTGCTCATGGTGTTCTTGAGCGTGAGGTTCTTGGTGAGGTCGCGCTTCAGGTTCTTCACCACCTCGAACACCAGCGACTTCACCTGCTTGCCCTGGGTCTTGACGATCGGCTCGGCATAGGTGTTCACCTGCGGCAGTGCCACGGACGCCATCAGCGACGAGATCAGCACCAGCGAGGGCGGGATGTTCTCGTGGAACTGCTTCATTGCCTCGTTGGCGGCCACCACGCCTCTGCTGCCCGAGTGGGGCGACGTGATGGTGTGCTGTGCGGTCGAGAGGTTGAACAGCTGGTACTGCAGGTCGTTCAGCATCCGCTGGCATATGCGGAAGCTCACGTTCAGCGTCGAATCGGTGCCCAGCTCGTGCAGCACGGCCTGCAGGTGCCAGAACGTCAGCAGGCTGTAGTGCGCGTCCTTCTGGCACAGGCTCTTGACGAGCTCCTCCAGCGCCATCGAGTCGGTCTCGACCGTCACCAGCAGCCGGATGAACTGCGGGATGAAGAACTTGAGCTCGTCAATCGGGTACGACGCGGCCCGCTGGCACAGGTGGTAGTGGATGCCGATGTTGTCTGCGTACTTCTGAAGGTACGCAATGCAGTGGTACAGGTTGAACTGCGACGAGCTGATGAACCTCAGCAGAAGTGCGTTTCCTGACTGCTCCATGCTGTGGGCTGTATGTACATATGGTGGCGGCAGGGCGGGTTCGTGGATTCGTGGCGGACAGGGCCGGTTCGATTCGTGGCGGAACGCGCGGAACGGTGGCGGAATCGGTGGCGGCGAACTGGAAACGGGAACAGCTGCTTCTCGCAATCGCTCAGACAACGTGTGCTCGTCTTTCAAGGCGGGTGATCGCCCAGAAACAAGCCTACGCCCCTTTGTTTTGGGCCTGTTCGCTGGCAGAGCGTCGGATCACACGGTGCGCGCACGACCGCACAGCTGCTTATGTCATCCTTGCGTGTCTGCTTACGTGATGGTGTGGTTACGGGCGCTGGCCGCCCTCCTGGCGCTCCGCTGCCGGCCTTGTTGGCCTTTGTTGACGCAGTGAGGCTCACGGTTCAAGGCCTGTTAACACGTGTTTTTCCTCGCTCGGCCCGATAGTGAACCTGCTTCTGTGGTGAAGAGGGCACGGTGCTGTAATTTGTGAGTTGGATTGATCGGAAAACCCGCACACCGCACAGAATGCCGTCATCCATCGCAGACTACCCGTCGGTGGCGTCGCATGCCACGCCGCGGAAGGGCAGACACCGCGCTGGCGAGTTTGACTACGCAAACCAGCCGCTGAAGGTGGCGCTGCAGAAGGTCACGGTGGACATAGACCTGGCCACGCACTCGGTCGAGGGCGAGACCGAGATCACCGTGCTACCGCTGAGCCCCGGGCTGAAGGTCATCAAGCTCGACTGCCGCTCCATCCAGGTGGCGGAGGTGCTGGTGAATAACAGGAAGTGCCGGTTTGTGCTGAACGACTTCCAGCAGAACGACGAGTACCTCAACGACCCGGCCAACGAGCCCCTGAAGGAGAGCCACCGCTTCAACGAGCGCTACGACGTTGGCTCGACGACGGTAGGGATCGAGCAGCACCACCTCTACAGGGGCAAGTTCCATCCGCTGTTCAGCGATATCAACGACCCGGACTCGCCCGCCTCGGTCACGATAAGCGAGACCGAAAGCCTCACGGTGATCCTGCCGGAGAACCTCAAGCTCCGGCTCCAGGACGCCAACACGATGACTTTCTCGCCTGCAACTGCCAAATCCACGCACAACACACCCATCACAGCTAACTCGCTGGCAGGTGCAGAGAAAGTGTACACCCCACTCACAGTCAAGATCGTATACAGAATCAAGAACCCCAAGGAGGGCATTCTCTTCCACGGAGGCGTCCACACAGACATACCGAAGGAACAGTGGTGTTGCTACACCTCCAACAGCAATATCGGATGCAGTGCCAGCTCGTGGGTGCCGTGCATCGATAACTTTCTGGAGAAGCCAACATGGGAAGTCAACGTTGTGATTCCAAAGACGCTGGGCGATATAGGCCAGACGAAGCTCATCGGCACCAAGGAAGCCGAGCTCGCTTTGCGTCGCAGAGGCATGCTTGACGACGACGATGCAGAGCACGAGAACGAGGAGACTGCCACCGAGGAGCCGGTGGAGGACACCGCTGCTCTCGACAAAGACCTGGTGGTGGTCTGTCCGGACAGCACAACAATGAAGGAGTTTCCACACTACATCGACGTTGGTAAGAAAGTTGTCGGCTTCCAATTCCACAACCCCTCGGCTCCGCATCACATCGGTTTCGCGGTCGGCTTCTTTGAGAGTATGCCCATCAGCAAGCTTGGTGAAGAGGATGGTGTTTCTGCACCTCCCACCGCGGACACTGGTGCCACCGAGGATATAGGCATTTCCCAGATGCCCCTGACTGCATACTTCATGCCTGGCAGAAAGGCCGAGGTGTTGAACACCTGTCTTTTCCTGCCGAAGGCTCTGGATTTCTACTCGAACGTCTTTGGATCCTTCCCATTCTCGAGCTACTCGCTTGTATTTGTGGACGATCTGCCCTCTGAGACTTCTGGATTTGCTGGTCTCACCATGATGTCTTCAGATGTTCTGTACACTCCTGACCTTATCGAACCTATGTTTGAGACGACCGAACTGCTTGCAGCGGCGCTGTCGCAGCAGTATGCCGGCATCAACGTGCTACCGTACTCGCTCAACGACTTTTGGTGCACTATAGGTATCTCGCGCTACATGGCAGGCCAGTTCATGAGAAAGCTATATGGATGGAACCATTTCAAGTACCTCACAAAGAAGCGCTCGGACCTTGTGTGTGATCTGGACATCGGCAAGAGACCCATCGGAAACCAGTTGTACCGCTTCCCCATCAACGAGGCGCACGATTTTGGTTTCATAAATTTGAAAGCGCCACTTGTGCTGTTCATCTTGGACAGATGGATGACGAAGACAGACAAGTCATTTGGCTTGTCAAGGGTCATCCCCAGGATTTTCCTTCAAGCTATGTCCGGTGATCTCATCGGTGGTAACTGTTTGTCCACAAGCCATTTTCAACATGTTTGCGAAAAGGTCGGACACAAGAAGCTTGAGAATTTCTTCCAGAATTGGGTCCATAACTCGGGAACTCCCATCTTCAGAGTCACACAGAGGTTCAACAAAAAGAGAATGTTCATAGAAATGGGTATCAAGCAGGTCAATGCACGTGAAACCCAGAACCTGGACGACTTCGGACTGCACGATAGATCGTCCATGGGCTTCCAGAAGGCAAAGCAAGAACACCGCGTGGCCAATTTTTTGAGCAGTGCATCTGAAGTCATGAGCGGAGAGGAAACTGGGCTGACATCCCACGTCTTTACTGGACCGATGACCATTCGTATTCATGAGGCCGACGGTACTCCATATGAGCACATTGTTGATCTCAAGGACGCGTATACCAAGTTTGATATCCAGTACAACACCAAGTACAAGAGACTCAAGAGACCCACCAAGAAGGAGGAAGACGGCACCACCACCAAGGAAGACGATTTGAAGTCGGTGAGGATGCTTGGTGATGTTCTCACCTCCCAGAAGGAGATGAACAAGTGGGGGCTTCAAGGGCTCACTGAAGAGGAGATGGAGGCTCGAACCGGCGAGGCGTTCGAGTGGATCAGAGCCGATGCGGATTTTGAATGGCTGTGTCGTATATACGTCAATCAGCCAGACTACATGTTCCAGTCACAGCTGAACCAGGACAGAGACGTTGAAGCCCAGCTTGACAGTGTCAGGTTCTTCAGCAATGCAACCAAGCCATCTCCGTTCTACTTCACTGTGCTTGTGCGCACGCTGCTTGATTCCCGTTACCATTTTGGAGTGAGGGTTGAGGCTGCCTTTGGGCTTGCCAAACTGTCTAATCAGGAGAACGACTTTGTCGGCGTCAAGTACCTGCTGCTGTCGTTCAAGTCGCTGTTCTGTTACGACACAAACATCAGCGCAAAGGACAACATCGATCAGATTGCCTCTGGTCTGCTCCCGCTGCCCAACGACTTTTCGAACTTTGAAGACTTGTTTTTGCGGAAGGCGATCCTAGAGGCGCTTGCCACTGTTCGCGGAAGCGATGGTGATATTCCACCTTGTATCGCCAGGACTCTCATCAACATTCTCAAGTTCAACGACAATTCGGCAAATGACTTCAACGATTGTTTCTACATCTCATCTGTCGTGTCGAGTATGACCAGTGTGTTTCTCAACACCCAGTTTGATCCAGACGACGAGAAGAGTGCTACTCTCAAGAGGATCGTGGACGAGGGACTGGGCGAGATTGACAGGCTTCTCAAGTTGGATGACTGGGTTCCGTCGTTCCGTAACGTTGTCAGTTCCACCATCTTGCACGCCAAGTTGAACATGGCGAGAAAGGGCATGGTGAGCTTGCCCTTCAAGACGTGTCTGGAGCTGACGAAACCTGGAAAGAGCAACGAGTTGAGGTGCGCTGGTCTGGAGGCTATTTTGACGCTTGGAGGCTTGCGCAACGCAGCTCTGCTGAAGTACGTGTTCTCGATTCTGAAGCTTGACAACTCGCACTCTTTCAGAGAGCGTGTGGTTGAGGTATTCATCAAGAGTGTTGCCATTGCTGCACTTGAGGGAGTGCCATCGACCGTTGACGATGAGGAGTTCTACGAAACAGAGGAGAGACCAAACATTCCCCTCATTGGTGGCGGGGAAGATCTCATCGTTGTTGACGACAGACATTCGCTTGACTCGCGCAGGTCGAACCAGAACACACATGCGCCCATCATCAAGGCCATTAACGCTGCCCGTCGCGATTTGTCGATCGGCAAGGGCCTGCGCCAGGAGCTGTGGGAGGCCGTTCACTCGTGTCTGCTGTCTGTGTACGCGAAGAGAGAGATCTTCGACATCATCGACGTGCTGTTCCAGGCATACGATAGGTTCTACGTGACCGTCGACAAGCCCATGAAGAAGAAGCTGTTCGTGCAGTACGATGCACGTGCGTTGAAAGACACGAGTCACCCCATCACCAGCCTTGTGGTGTCGATCAAGCTGCAAGGGAGACTGAAGGTGCAGCTTCCCGCTGCCCTCAAGCGCAACATCAGCGTTGCCGAGCCGGCGAGACCGATCATCAAGCTCAAGAAGGACAACCCGACCAAGATCAAGCTCGAAATCAAGAAGCCAGACGACTCACCCAGGCCAGGCATCAAGCTCAAAAGTGTTGCGGTCGAGCCAAGGCCCAAGTTCGAGGTCAAGTTCAGGTACCCTGCTTTCAAACTGTCCACTCCGGCCAAGCAGAAGCGCGGTGTTGACTACGAGATTGTGAGATCGACGCCTGACACCCCTCTCCGGTACGTGAAACTCCTCTTCAACCACAAGAAGAAGGTTGTTGTGTCCACCGACAGCTTCGACGAGACCCCCAGTCTTTTTGTCACGCTCAAGGTCCATCCTGCCATCCTGCGCGCTGAAGAGTACCGTCTTGCCGCGCCGTCTTCGAAGCGCAGATCCTCCGAAGACTCAGCCACCCCGCTTCCAAAGAAGCCCAAGGCCGGTGACAGCGAGGCACCGCCCAAGCTGAAGCTCAAGCTCAAGTTTTGACCAGATAAACCCGAGTGTTGCCTAGATAATGTACAATATTACCACACATCCACAGTAATTTACCCGTGCCGCCATGGCAACCCGGCTTACGTAAGGCCTTATCTGCGTTTGTTTTCAAAATGGCGGGATTTGCCCCTGTGGTTTTTGGCTGAGATTTGCGCCCAGGCCTGATTGAGATTAATTACCAGTGGTAGAGAACCGGCTAGTTCGAGTGCCTCTGTGTGTTATCCAACTGCTCCCAATGCGCATATCCGGGCCCGCGATGTATCGCGTGCTGCTGCTTTTGCCGGCTGCAACCGCCGAGCTGGCGCTCTCCAGCGGCACCAACGTGTCCTGTGCGCCCGCCACCGGAGTGCCAGAGCCCTGTGGGTGGCCGCAGTTGACGGACGAGATGGCGCCTATGGCTTTTGCGGCGAACGTTTCCGACGGGGTGCCTGAGGAAAGCAGCACCGACGACTTCTACACAGCGAGCTGGGGGGTTGATCTTGAGGAGGCGATACGGCAGGGTTCCGCGGTTCCTGAGACCAGTTCAGCGGTTCAGACCGGTTCAGCGGTTCAGACCGGTTCAGCGGTTCAGACCGGTTCAGCGGTTCAGACCGGTTCAGCGGTTCAGACCGGTTCAGCGGTTCAGACCGGTTCAGCGTTTCAGACCGGTTCAGCGGTTCAGACCGGTTCAGCGGTTCAGACCGGTTCAGCGGTTCAGACCAGCAGCGCGCTGTGGGACCACAACAACCTCACGCGGGTGCTGGAGCTCACGGCCAACGCCACGTCCAACGCCACCAACGGATCCTGTCTGAGCCAGAACGAAACGACGCACAGCGAGCTGATCGGGTCGTTCGACGAGACGCTGACGAACCTCACGGGCTCCGACGCCTCCACCAACGGGTCCGAGCGGACCGACGACGAGTCGGAGATCAGCTTCATGTCCTTCGAGGAGTGGAAGCGCAAGAACGCGGCCGAGAACCCAGCGGCCAAGGAGAAGCCCAAGACCGCACACCCGCAGCCACAGCAGTCGCAGCAGTATGTCGGTCCGCTCAGCGAGGAGATCGAGATCCCGCTGGACATGTTCGGGGGCCAGGCCACGCAGGTGGAAGACGAGGGCGGCAAAACGTACAAGGACAGGTTCAACTACGCGTCGTTCGACTGTGCCGCGACCATCATGAAGACCAACTCCGAGGCCAAGGGCGCTTCGGCCATCCTGAACGAGAACAAGGACTCGTACCTGCTGAACGAGTGCTCTGCGCCGAACAAGTTTGTGGTGATCGAGCTGTGCGAGGACATTCTCGTGGACACCGTGCTGCTTGGGAACTACGAGTTCTTCTCCTCCTCGTTCAAGACCATCCGTCTCTCGGTGAGCGACAGGTTTCCTGTGCCGCAGAGCGGCTGGAAGGTGCTGGGTGAGTTTGAGGCCGACAACATCAGAGATCTGCAGTCTTTTTCCATCAAGAACCCGCTCATCTGGGCCAGGTACCTCCGTCTGGAGGTGCTCTCGTACTTCGGCGACGAGTACTACTGCCCGCTCTCAGCAATCAGGGTGTACGGAAAGACCATGATGGAGGAGTTCAAGCTCGAGGAGGAAAGCTCGTTGCAGGCAGTGCCCGCCGAAGAAGTCGAGGAGGCGGAAACAGAGCCGGTGACCACCACCGCTGCGGAGGAGAAGCCGGAGGTGGATCCTACCGACATCAGTTCCTCCGTTGTGGACATGGACCGGGTCACGTACCTCGACGAAGAGTGTTCGGTGGTGCTGCAGCACCTTGGACTCGACCAGTTTTTGGAGAAGAGAGCGTCAGATGAATTCTGTGAAGAGACCGACTTCACGGCTCCTTCCACAGCGACAGACTCACCAACACAGGAACCAACCACACAGGAATCTATATACAAGAGCATTTCCAAGCGTCTGTCGCTGCTCGAGTCCAACGCCAGTCTGTCGCTGTTGTACATCGAGGAGCAGAGCAAGCTGCTGTCCAAGGCGTTCGAGAAGATGGAAAAGAGGCAGATCACCAAGTTCGACCTGCTCGTGTCGGCGTTCAACGTGTCGACGCACTCGCAGCTGACGAAGCTCAAGGACCTGTACACGGCCTTCCAAGCGGAGACCTCGGAGCTCTTGAAGGAACAGCGCGAGGCCCACACACGCGTGCTGGCCAGCTACACGAAGCAGGTGGACTCTCTCGCGACGCAGCTTGCGTCCCAGCGCCGTCTCGGCTGGCTCAACACCATCGTCCTTGTGTGTCTGCTAATGTACGTCGTTGTCACGCGGGACACGTTCATCGAAACGGAGATCCTGGAGGATGCCGAGTTCAGCGATGGCCAGTCGATGTACTCCACGCGCTCCGCGTCGCCCTCGCCGACCCTGTCGAGTCCGGTGTCGCAGACCCTGCCCAAGAGGCGCCACAAGATACGGCTCAGCATAGGCCACAAGATCGCGCGGTCGTACTCGGACTACTTCTACGACAAGGGCACCCAGCAGCAGTACGTGTACAGCAGGCCGTCCTCTCCGGACTCGGACGGGATCCGGGTCGACCTGAACCCTGTGGATGCCAAGTCGGTCCGTTTTTCCGATGGTAAACCCAGCGAGGATGACCACACCACTCCCGAGTCCAGCGATGACAGCAGGTGACACCCAGCAGCGAGTGAAATGGAGTACTCCCAGCTGTGAATGGAATGCTATAGTTCAGTGAGTGAAATGGAGTACTCCCAGCAGCGAGTGAAATGGACTACTCCCGGCAGCGAGTGAAATGGACTACTCCCGGCAGCGAGTGAAATGGAGTACTGCCAGCTGTGAATGAAATGGAGTACTCCCAGCTGTGAATGAAATGCTATAGTTCAGCGAGTGAAATGGACTACTCCCAGCTGTGAGTTCAGCGAGTGGAATGGACTACTCCCAGCGGTGAAATGGAGTACTCCCAGCTGTGAATGAAATGCTATAGTTCAGCGAGTGAAATGGAGTACTCCCAGCTGTGAATGAAATGCTATAGTTCAGTCAATGAAATGGATTGCTCCCAGCGGTGAGTTCAGCGAGTGGAATGGACTACTCCCAGCGGTGAAATGCTATGGTTGATAGTAAGAGTATAAAAAGAGCGAAATGGGGCGAAGTGAAGTCTTTGTGTTTTTGTTTAGTTTTGTCGTTGGTCTAGAACTCCATCTGGGACCTGTGATCCGAAAGAGGGCTCACCATGGGACCGTCGGAGTAGCCCTCAGAGTCGTACAGCCCGATGGGCGACGACACAGGGTACTGGTGTGTGTGGTTGTGATTAGTGGTGTAGTTGTTGGTGGGCGTTCCGTCCTCTCCGCGCAGGTCGATGGTGTTGGTGCTGTCGCTGCTGTTGTGCTGCCTTCTGCTGTTGGAGCCCTTGACGTGGATGTCCACCATGCTGCCGTTGAGCGACTCGGAGGGCGGGCACGAGGAGTAGGAGGTCTGCGACGAGAAGGACGAGAACGTGGACGACTGGGAGGTGACCGAGGGCGGCGTCATCGGCACGGGAGAGGAGCCCGAGCTGCTGCGGTAGCGGTATGGCGTGGTGGGGATGTACTGTGCGAGCGGCGGACGCTGGGGCACGGCGAACGGCGACAGCGGCGGGTTCAGACGCGCTCTGATCTTGTCGTCGATCGCCTGGTCCCAGTTCACGTCCAGGCCGAGCACGATGTTCGCGATTGACACAACCTGCGGGTTGTACGCCAGCGTGTGCAGGAAGGGCTCGTCCATCTCCGAGGAGGTGGCCTCCAGGATGGGCGTGAGCTTCTTGAGGATCGTCTCCTCGCGCTGCATGAAGTCGTTGACGATGCCGATGACGCCCAGCGACCGGTACTTGGTGAAGAGCAGCTCGGACGGCTTCCGCAGCGACTTGACAAACAGCAGCGCCAGCTGTCGCAGCTGCGTGACGGTGGCCTGGCCTTCGAAGTCGATGACCAGCGGCTCGTACACCTTGGGCTCTGCGTTCTCGTTGTTGCTGCCGAACTGGCTGTTGCGCCGGTGGGTGAGCTCGTAGTCCAGTACGATGCTCTCCAGCGAGCGCGCGGCGATGGGGATGTCGAGCATCGAGCACGCCATCAGGTGCGCCGCGGTGGCCACCACGGACGTGGGGAAGCACAGGTACGCCCTCTCGAAGAGGGACAGCTCGCACAGGTACCTGCTGATGACGATCGTGGCGCACTCCATCTGGCTGTCCTTCCTGTAGCGCGGATCGGAGTCGTCTCTGGCGCAGGACACGGCCAGCTGCAGCGAGTCCTCCAGCGACATGTGGCCCAGCGACCAGTTCAGCGTCTTGAGAATGCAGATCTCCATGTCCTTGAACATGTTCTCGTCAAAGTTGTTGCGGCACATGGCCGCCAGCTCGCGCACCGTGGGCACGCGGCTCTTCTTGTCCTCGTACTTGGCGGCGATCCACAGCGCGGTGCAGCCCACCAGGTGGTAGTGGTGCTTGTACGCCTGGCGCGTGGCGCAGTAGCGGTCTATGATGTTGCACGTGAGGAACAGTGTCTGGGGCTTGAGCTTGTAGCACGCGTGGATCTCGAGCAGGAAGTCTATGAGGTACGGCCTCATGTACCACTCGAGCTCGGGCTGCTGGTCGATGCACTTGGGCTCGACGGCCGAGTTCAGCTCCAGATACCGGAAGTGCTTGGAGATCTCGCCCTTGTACTCGGATATCAGCCTGTAGTTGTCCTCTGTCTCCAGCTGGTCCAGCTGTACAGGGTAGGGTCTGGCCCGGCGGTGTTCTGGCGGGCCGAGCGCTTGCAGCGACCTGGATCTGGCAGACATTCTTGTTATGCTAACTGTGTTTCTGTGGACGGAGAGAGGATCCAAATGGCCATAGACGAGAGTTCGGTTCACCCAATGCAGCGATGCGGTATTCAACAGGCCCGGTAAAGGTGATCTGTAAGCGATGGACTGGACGAACGGTGTGCTCGACTCTCGTGCGGGAGGAAAGAAAGAGGTCACCAGGGGGGAGGAAGCGTGATAAAAGTCTTGTTGTTGTGCCTCAGACCCAGTGTGGTGGAAGGGGGAAGGAGAAGGGCCCTGCCAAATCGCACACGAAAAAAATTAGGAAACTCCTAACAAGGACGCGTTCCCTCCCTTTGGGAGCCCCTCTCTTTTCCGGATCAACTTTGTTCCGCAGGTAAATCCGGACACTCGGCGGTTCGCCGTGTGCGACGGCTGCTCTACGCGTTGCTGCTCTCTACGTTCGCGTTCGGAATGTACTAGGGCACTCTGGGCCGCTCTGGACGCTGCCTCTGCCACCGTATGTTTTTGTGTTTAGACTTAAAAGTCGCCTAGCAAGGTTTGCAGACGCCACACGACCCCGAAGGAGTTTCCCCCTTTCCGGTGAACACGCTTCTGAAAAGGGGGAAGGAGATGCTAGGTTGCATATAAATGAGCGATGCAACTTTTTGATGGACGCACACGTTTGTTCACGTACCTAAAGCATCACCTCTTTCGGGACACGGCTACCCTTTTACGCACCAAACATACCGCGCGTGGTTCTTCTCTCTTTTTGCGAAATCGCGTGTTCCGAGGAGTGACGTGCGGCGTTTCCTCGGAAGGTATTCCCACACTCATTTGATCTGTCTTGCAGACTGGCTAGTGTATACCAAAAAAAGCAAGTTTTTATCTGGTTTGTTAGAGATTTTACGCGCTAGTTTTTGCTCTGTCCCGTTTTCTCACCAGCAAAATCAAGTCCGATGTAGTCGTGTTTGTAACCTGCGATATCGTAAGGCGCTTTATACCGATTGTAAGGCATCACCAGGTCCATGGGGAGGTCGCCGTCGCCGAAATTTCCTTGACGCTTCGCTAGTTTCTCGGAGATCTCCTCTTGGGTTATGTTAAAGTCCTCGTCTGTGAAGTACGAACGCACATCGTAACCCGGGGTCTCGGCGGCTTCCTCGAGCTTTGTGAGGCTATCGGTAATGGCCTGGTCAATGATAAGGTGGTTCAAACGGTCGAGAGCCACAAACACTTCTGATAGACTTTTGGGCTTGCCAATCGCGTCTCTCATGTGTCTGTGGTTGCGGTTCATCTCACCTGCCTCCCAACAGTGAATACTGTCGTGTTCAACGGCCCAATAGAAAACTGAAATCTCCTTGTGGGTGTGGAACCAGTATGCTGCGTACTCGAATTCGAAGGGGTATTTTTTCCTGTATCTCTTCTCAAACGTCTGCATGTTCGCATGGAATTCGGACACGGACTCCGAGCTTTGAACGTCGTAAAACGAATCCATGAAGCCATCGCGGTCTTTTTCCTTGAGGCCCCTGAGGTTGTCACGGACATCGAATCCAAAGGAAGCCGCTTCGATGAGAGCCGTGCTCTTCGGAAAGAAGACCCTCACAGCCTCCAGAAGCGGTCTGCTACTGTTTATCAGTATCACCTTTGGCTCGCGGATCGAATGCTCCGTGCAAATTCCCTTGAACTCCTTCAGGATCCAGTTGATATCGTTCGCAGTGACGCGGGGTACGAAAGCCGTTCCAACAAGGAAGATCTCGCCCCAGGCAGCGCGGCCATGGATCGCAACCACACTCCAATTGTACTTGTCTATCCTGTATCTGTGGTCTACAAACAGCAGCCACGGGTACAGCTTCAGCATGTTCAGAGAGCGAGGGTGTACGAAGAACACACTCTCGACTTGGGTTCCCTCAAAGGGCCTGTGTCTCAAGATATGACCCTGTTTCTTGATCTTCTCCAGCAGTTTGTCTTTGTCGTTGAAAGACCCGTACAAGTTACTCTCGACTCTCTGCACAACAGCGCGGAGATACCTCCTCGACAACTTTGGGTTGGGAAAAAGGGCCACCAATGTTTCGTATATCTCTTCAAAGCCCATGTTCTTCAGTTTATACTCGATGATGTAGTCAACAATTTCATCGTTCACTGTGCATTGGATTTCCCCGCTGAAGCAGTCTGGATTCCATAGTGGAGAATCGTAATCGGTATTGCCTTCGTACTCGGTATCGCTCAGAGCATCATCCTTCTTCTTGAACTTGCTGAACAATCCCATCTTGTTGTTGAAAAATGAAAGTAAAAAAAATAAACAAACAAACCCTGCGGGAGAAGGCGGCGGTATTTAAGCTCACAAGCCAAGACACTGGGGAATTTTCAAAATTCGTCCAATTGGCATCACACGTAAATGAGCGGTGCAACTTTTTGATAAACGCACAAGTTTGTTACGTGCCTAAAGCGTCACCTTCTGTGGGACACGGCTACCCCTTCACGCACCAATCTTACCGCGCGTGGTTCTTCTCTCTTGTTGCGAAACCGCGTATTCCGAGTGAGGTGCGGCGTTTCCTCGGAAAATATTCCCACACTCATCTGAGCAGACTCACTGGTGTATTCCGTCGTGTATTCTGTACTCTGTGTATTCTGGCTCAGCCGTATGCTCATTACACCCTTACCGAATTCACAAATATTCTCGCTGCGTAGTCTACTGAATATACCCTGGCTGATTAACCATTGTCAGCGTGTATATAAAGCACATAACCTGGCGGAGTTGCGGTGAAGAGGTGCGTTAATCGCCCGCGTCCAGCGCGTTGCGTTAACCGCCCAAATTGGATTTTAACGGTCGAAAAACATTTATCTATTCGATCAGTTCCAGCACTCCTCGGCCGAAACCCTTTAGATACTCTATTTAACACACACCACACCGTTCGCAATACATACAGGCACCGCACTCAAAAGGAAGTGTGCTTGGATATTCACGGGTTTTTGTATAATTTTTCAGCGTTTGGAGATAAGATGGGCTCCTCCGATAGCGACGACAGCTGTCTCAACTATGAGATCAAGGAACAGGATATGTATCTGCCCATCGCCAACGGTACGTCGTCTGCGGAAGATCCAGGGGTAGTCGAGATACTAACTGCTCTGCAGTGACCAAGATAATGAAGAAAGCGCTGCCACCACAGGGTAAGTTGTCCAAGGAAGCCAGGGAGGCCGTCCAGGAGTGTGTGAGCGAGTTCATCTCCTTCATAACATCCCAGGCTGCTGAGAAGTGTTCTATAGAGAAGAGAAAGACTCTCAACGGAGAGGACATCCTGCATGCGATGGACGCGCTCGGGTTTGAGCACTATGCCGCAGCTCTCAAGATCCACCTCGCAAAGTACAGACAGGTAAGTCCAGTGGCAAATTGTGGATGGGAGGAGTACTAACCGGCCAGATGGAAACGTCCACCGCAGAGCGGAAACGGGCGGCGTATCTGCGAAAGAAGCAGCAGCACAAAGAACAGCGCGAGAACGAACGGGGCGAAAGACAGCTCATCTCAAAGGAGGAGGAAGACTACGAGTCGGACTCGGCATCTCCGTCGATATTCCAGTCCAAGTCGATGTTCGCGATGGACTCGCCGTTCTTAGAGGCGAAGACAGAGCCGATACTGGAGCAGTCCGGCGAGCCGGCCGCAGATCAGAAAACAGGCACCACAACACCGGTGTTCAGACCGTACTCGGCCATATCCGCCTCCGAATTCACAAACCCGTTCATAATAGAGACTCAGAGAGAAGAGTCGGGAGCCGGCGCTAACAGCAGCACGATATTCTCGAGGGAAAGCTCCGAAAACAGCCTGGAGAGCGCCGAATCAAGACGCAAGTCGAGTGGATCGCAACAGAACGCACAGTACTTTGACCTTCTGAACTACGATGAAATGATATAAACTAATGTAATATGTACCAACATGCTCTTGCTGACCCGTGACAACTTACTCTCCCTGATATTTGCTGAGTTTTGCAGAAAATCCGGGGAAAGTCAAAAAGTCGCCAATACCTGAAAAGAGTTACAAAAAAAACCGTAAGAAACCCCAACCCCAAACCATCACTCATTCCTGTGTCCACAGCATCGTATCCGGCTCTATTCCGCGTCCACGGCATATAGGACACGTATTGTCGCCATGCAATATCCACTCATCAATGCACTCCTTGTGAAACTCGTGCTGACAGTTCGGCAGGATCCTGCACAGCTCATCCTCCTCGTAGTCGTTGAGACAGATGGGACACCTCTCGTCTATAGCCACCGTGCGCGTCTTGGCAAACTTGTCGATTGCAGCATGCTTCTCAACCTCAACCGCCTCGCTGAGACGTATTTTGTACACGTTGTCCTGTGCGCGATCCAGATCCTCCTTGGACAGGCGTTTACCCCACCGAATGCGCTCCAGCAGCAGCCGCAGGCTGTCGCGGAACGCCTCGGTCTCCGGCGGGAGCTCTGAGATCTGGCGGTTCAGAGGAGGCAGACCCGGACTCAGACGCAGAGCACGCAGCACGTCGTTGTCTGGCGTGCCTGAAGCTGTGAAGTTCTCGTTGTCAGAGGACACCGCGTACTCGAGAAGGATGTTGACAAACTCAGGCATCGCGTGCAGAGCAGGGTCGTTCCAAGGGTAGTACTGCGCCATCACTATGACGATCCACGTCCTCTCAGCCTCTTCCACGTCCGGGCTCGAGTTGGGCACCCCAACGACACCAACTATCAGAACGGGGATCAGCCTTTCAAACCGACGGCTCGTGGATGCGAACCCAATCAGCTCCGTGTTGTCGAACCTGAAAGCACGGAAAAAACTCATGTTTCTGGGAGCGTCGTTGCGCGACTGCGCTTCTGCAAAATTCCTGCCCAGCTCTCTTGCCAGCAGATTTTCCGTGCGCAGTCCGTGGAGAAACTCGCTGAACGTCCTGTCGGCGGTGTCTACCTCGGAATCCACAGGCTCCAGCACGCGGTCGATCCTGTCTCCGCGGTAGCAGTCTCTCTCGGGATCGAACTCGTCCGTCTGTGCTGCGTTGTTTGAGTCCGAGTTGACCAGTCGCCTCAGCGTTGTTATCGTGACAACGTCAAGCAGCCCGGTGAGCGTTTCGAACTGCGTGAGCAGAGAAGCGTCGATCGAGTCCTGTACGTCCACAAACTCCTGTCTCACGGCGCTCTCGCGCGAAGCGGGGATTGGCGGTGGCGGTCTGCTGGGTATGGGTGGAACAGTGGAAGCCGCACTCTGGAACGAAAACACCTCCTCGCTGTCGTCGCTGGAGGACTCCAGCTCAATGCTGCGCTCGCTCACAGACACAGACACCGTCTCCGGCGTGAGCACCCTGCCGGCGGCGGATCCCCTGAACGGGTCCGCGAGCAGCGGCTGTGCCTCCGACGCGGTCCACTCCACCAGCTCCTCGTCGATGGCCTCGCAGGGCTGGTCCGCCTGTCTTCTGAAGCGCTTGAACGATGGCCTCCCGGAAGACGCCAGCCCCAAATCCGAGGCCCGCTCCATGAAGTTCTGGAACAGGCTTGATCTGCGGCGCCTGCGGCCCGACCCGCGGTTCACGTCCGCGGATTCCGCATCCACCACGCCTGTGCCTGGGTCGCTGGCCCTCGCGCTCTTTCTCTGCGACCCGCCCACTGCCCGGGATGCCGTTTGCCCCATCTTTTGTGTATGCTCTTGTCTATGGCTCCTGGGGGCGCCGTTTGTATAGAAATTCCGCTCGTTCAGATGCAGCAGCCCGACTCGTCAGATCCACGGACTCGATTGCACCGCAAACCAATATATCCCTTGTTTGTTGGCGGGACGAGAAGCACAACCGCTGGCCCAGGCCCTGCTCGCCCCTGAGTTACGTAATGGCGCGATGGCTTAGTGGCACGTGAGAAATCGGACAGAGGGCTCCCTGGCTCTCTCCTTAGAACACGGTGTTAGCAGGAGGGCTTGTTCCCGGCACCGCGTCCAATCCATTGACAAAACACCACGATGGTCGAAGTGTCTCTCACCGTGGGTAAGCTGGACGCGTCGCTCGCGCTGCTGCTCACCAAGGACCACCACCTGATTGAATTTCCCACGATTCTGCTGCCCGATGGGATCTCCGCCGGCTCCATCATCAAGATCAGCTGCGACCGGGACATCAAGCAGGAGATCCGCGAGAAGGAGCTGTTTGACGCGGTGCAGGACGAGATCTACAGCACCTTCGGCAAGAACCTGCCGCAGGCGCCGCTGCTCAAGGTGAGAAACGTCACGCAGACCAGCTGTGTGCTGGAGTGGGAGCCCCTTGACATCGGCACCGCGTTCCTCAAGTCGCTCACGCTGTACAAGAACGGCACGCGCCTGGGCCAGATCCCGAACCCGCTGCTCAACACAACCACCAAGCTGTCGGGTCTGCCCGTGGACACACCCTACACCTTCCAGCTGCGCATGAAGACCTCGGCCGGCGAGTTCAACTCCAAGCCCGTGAACATCGTGACGCACAAGATGACCGATCTCACCGGCATAAACGTGTGTCTTGGCGAGATCGACCGGCACGAAGACTTCTCGGTCGCCGACATCGAGGAGTGCCTCACGAAGATCGGCGCCAAGCCTCTGCAGAGCAAGGTCGAGGTTGACACAACACACTTTGTGTGCACCAAGGCCAGTGGCGCACAGTGGGAGAAGGCTGTCTCCATGAACATCCCCGTGGTGAGACCAGAGTGGCTCAAGGCGTGCGAGCTCGAGCGCAGGATCATCGGCGTGAGGATGTTCTACCTGGACGCAGATCCAGCCGTTCTCAAGCAGCGCAACTACTGGAAATCAACACAGCCATCCACTCCGGTGGAAACCGCTCCACCTGTGATCGAGAAGGATGAGCCGGCGCAGCCAATTGAGGAACTGCCGATCGAGAAACCAGCTGAGATAGACCCCAAGGAGTTCGACAGTACATCCGAGACCACTCCTGTTCCAGAAGAGGAGACGGCTCCCAGCATCACCATAACGCCTGAAGAGATCGAGCTCGAGAAGCCCGCTGCTGCCGTCACTGCCCCTGAGGCGGAGCCTGCGGAAGCTACTGAAGGAGCTACTGAAGAGCCAATTGAGCCTGCGGAAGCTACTGAAGGAGCTACTGAAGAGCCAATTGAGCCTGCTGAAGAGCCAATTGAGCCTACCGAGGAGCCAGCTGAACCCACTGAAGAAGCTACCGTGGCACCTACCGCGGAACCAGAGGCACCAGAGGCACCAGAGGCACCCACCCAGGAACCAGCAGCCGCGGACGCGTCCACAGAGCCTGAGGTAGCAGTCCCAGATGCCAGCGAGACTAAGGAGGCCAGCGCGGAGCCAGAAACGGAAACAGAGACAGAGACCGAGGCCACCGAGTCTGCACCCAAGGTGTCCACGAGCTCCCCGAAAAAGAAGAGCAAGAAGAAGAAGAAGGGTAAGAAATAAGTAGAAGATCGATGATGTTACTTTTGTCTTATGTAGAATGCCTCTATTCGCCAAACAGCCTTCTCACCCTCCTCAGCACAGAGTCCTTCTCTGGGTCGTACGGGTGGTCCTTGGAAGGTATCTCCAGGATGGCCGGGAACGCCTGTGTGAACGTGTCCACCCTGTATCTGATCTTCTCGGCAACGTGCTGGTTTATCAGCAGGATGGCGATGTCGTCTCTCTTCTCTGTGTATGCGACAAACGCCTCCTCGATGTCCTCGTCCTTGGTCTTTGCGTCAACAACAAGGAAGTTCTTCTCCTTGCCTGGCTCGTTCGAGATCTGCCCGATCCCGGCAAGCAGCATCCCCGTGATGGTGTCCTCGTCGCCGATCACCGCCAGCAGCGTTCTGTTCTTGTTAGGGTCCGACATCGCCTGTATTATCCCAGATGCAGCCCAATCGCTCCAGAAGAAGAGCCCTCTCTCCTGTGGCGAACCCCTGGCCTCGCAGGCAGCCAAAAGTTGATCGGCGCACGTCCCGGTGGTTTTTGGGCCCATCGAGACGGCTGGCCCACGGCGCTTGTTCTTTCTGTGGCCAACAAGGATGAGTGTGCTGTTGAGACGCGGGATCGTGCGGTCGTTCAGCTCGACGTGCTGTGTGTGCTCCGGCCACAGCAGATGGTCGACCATCAAGCGCGACAAGGCCAAGAACGACATGGAGCGCAGCAAGGTGTACTTCAAGATGTCGCAGAAGATCACGTTTGCCTCCAAGACCGGCGGAGGCGACCCGAACCTGAACATCCAGCTGCAGTACGCCATCGACGACGCCAAGAAGAACAACGTGCCCAAGAAGATCATCGACACCGCCATCAAGCGCGGCACCGGCGAGCTGGTGGGCGAGAAGCCCATGGAGTCGGTGGTGTACGAAGGGCTGGCCGCCGGTGGCGTTGGTGTCATCGTCGAGGCTCTCACCGACAACAAGACACGCACTTTCCAGAAGGTGAGGGAGGTGTTCAACAACAGGGGCACCGGGATGTCCTCGACGGCCTACATGTTTGAGAAGAAGGGCTCCGTCATCCTCGACCGCGGTGAGCTGTCGTTCGACGACATCTTCGACAAGGTGATCGAGGTTGGCGCCGAGGACGTGGAGGAGCTGCCCGTTGACCCGGAGGACAACCCGGACGGCAAGCTGGTTGAGATTGTCACTGCCGAGACAGACACGGGCAAGATCGCCAACGAGCTCAAGCAGGAGCTCAAAGTGACCGAGGTCAGCATCAACTACGTGCCCATTGAGGACATGATGGTCGAGGTGTCGGACGAAGATGTGCTCAAGCGCATCGACAAGCTCACCGAGCTGCTCCACGACATCGACGACGTCAGCGACGTCTACCTCAACATGAAGCAGTAGATGGCAAAAACACCTGTACATACTACAAGATCGTAACAAGAATAGAACTGGTCTTTGAAAAGCTATCCATTGTCGAGTGTTTCGTGTTGTTGCTGTATTGTACCCTTACTCTTCCTGCTTGATCACCTCCTCGAACTTCTCGTTGAAGACAGGACTGGTACGGCCCAGACGCAAGGTCTTGTCGGTTCTGACCTTCTTGGTGGAGAAGTACAGCGCAGATGCACACGCAACACCACAGGCGAAAAACAGAGGGTACAGCTCAACTGGGAGGGACTTGAGGAAACCGCCCTTCTTCTGCTCGGGTGTTAGTATCCGCAGCGGCGGAGCTCGCGGAGCCCGCAGAAATCCACGCGATTCGCGCAGTTCAAGGAAGTACATACGGCAGCGTTCATGGCGATAGGAGAAGCTCTCATGATGTATGTGCGAATATAATAAGTGTGCAAGTTGGGTGTCAACGGCAAAGTGGTGCCAGACAGGTAGGGAAAATTGAGCGCTGTGGTTGGCTGGGAAAAACCCCGGTTGACACACTACCATATTACGTAACATATGACTAAGCAGGAGTTTTCAGGTCTACATGTCCTTGAGAAACTCCTTGACGATGTCGTAGGACGCCCACTGGACGGCCATCGACGGCATGATCTTCCACATGTTGGCGACCCATCCGCGGTACAGGCCCCTTGTTCCCTCCGTGCGCCATATCGTCACAAACGCGTGCCATATGGAGTCGTACTTGAAGCCCATCTCTCCCGTGCCCAGCGTCAGGACCTGGAACCTGCGTCTCAGGATGTCAAAGGGGTATATCAGCGATTGTCCGATCCCGCCGGAGACTGCGCCGATCGCCAGGGTCAGCACGGGGGAGTGGCGGTACTCCTGCGGCAGCTGTTCCTTGAGCTTTTCGTAGATTGAAAAGTTGATGGCGACGTAGGGCGCCACGCCGAGGATCGTCGGCACGAGGCCGCGGTAGAGCGCCGGAACGCCGCCCTCGGTGGCGTATATGTTCTTCAGAGACCTCCACATGCCCGGGGGCTTCACCTTGGTGGCGTCGACCTTGGACCTCGACAGGTTCTTGAGTGCGGCCGTCTGCACCGAGAGCCGCGTCTTGACGAGGTCCAGCGGGTACGTGGCCACCACCGAGGCCATTCCTGCCACAGCACCGGCGCCGAGCTTGGCGGGAACGTCCATCTGCAGCTCGGGACCGTGGCCCAGCCAGGACTTGAGGTCCTGGTACACAAAGTACTGCACTGCCGAGTACGGGAACACGCGCAGACAGTTGACGCCGTTGCCCCGGTACAGGCCCTTGAAGCCCTCCTCGCGCCATATCTGGAGCACGGAACGCAGCACACCGCTCTGGTAGGACTGCGTGGACCGGTTGGTTCCCTGGACCTGGTACAGCACCTTGACCCGCTCGAACGGAGACACCGCCGTTCGCGACAGAGC
This sequence comes from Kuraishia molischiana, assembly GCA_024271875.1. Lineage (NCBI taxonomy): Eukaryota > Fungi > Ascomycota > Pichiomycetes > Pichiales > Pichiaceae > Kuraishia > Kuraishia molischiana. The sequence continues at coordinate 334,423 of JANBXH010000005.1, forward strand.
GCCGGCCACGCCGCCCGCCACAAACGCAGACGTGGTGTCCTGGCGTATGAAGCGCCTGGCCGATTCCGCAACACCACGCGGCCTATTCGGTTGTATATCTGCCTGCATGGTGTCCCTACCCGTGGAGTCAACACCGCCAAAGGGAGATCTTGTTGGGGAGCCCATGTGCGAGACTCAATCAACAGGATTACATAATCGTTTGTGTTCTAAGTACTAAGCGAACCGGCTGTGTTTTTCAGATAATCGAGCAAGGAAGCCGATAAAAGAGATTGGATGGGTTAATAGGGGATAAAGGCCGGTCGGAGGGACAAACGGAACGTCATATAAAACAGCGTGCGGAACGTGGTACCGAACGTCATGTGATAGATCCCCACGTGAATCTCGGCAAGGGGTGGGCGGATAGCGTTGAGTCATTGCGGCGGAGAAGCGGAACGGCCATTTCTCCGGATTTCAGCTGAGATTATAAATACCGGCAGATCTCGTTATTCTTTCCCCGCGTTTATAGCAAAACAAACAAAACAGCAAACAACATGGTTCCCAGATCAGTTCTCACAGTCAAAACAGCCTCGAGGTGCTGGCTGCCTGCCAGACCAGCCAGACGCTTCACCGTCGTCACCAACCCGATGTCTGCAGGCGTATACCACAGGATGATGTACGACTATGAGACCTCCACTCCAACAGTCCACAACAACGGGGGCCAGGGAACCGTCGAGAGCTCCACCATGACCTACGTCGAGAATGCTCCTCTCAACGGATCCTCCACCACACAGCCCGACTTCCAGCCCGTTGTGAGCAGCGACTCTGACGTTTCTGGAAACGAACACCACAAGGTTTAGGATAATGCTCTTCATGTCTTCACGTTAACTTCACTCATTCCACTCTGTTCAGTAGTAGTAGGAGGATCCCTTGGAAACCTTGTCGTAGTGGTTGTTATCGATGTACCCGCCCTGCATCGACCGCCTGACCAGAGCGGCAAACCTGTCCTTGTCACGCGCAAGCGCGGTGGCGGCCTCTTTGTTGAGCGGGTCGTTCGGGTTGGGCTCCAGAAACAGAATCTGCAGACCCAGGAGGATCGACTCCAGACTCAGAATCGGCTTCCAGTCCTCGCGCAGAATGTTGAGACACACGTTGCCCTCCAGATCGATGTTCGGGTGGTATATCTTGGGTATGCACAGGAACTTGGGCGGCTTGATCGGGTAGTCCTCGCCTATCTCGCACGAGAACCGGAACACGCCGCCCTTGTAGTAGCCCTCGCTCGGCGTGAGCGTCACCGTGAACTGCAGCAGGTTGTTCGGGTTGTCAAACTCCACCTTTATCGTCGGCGGCAGCTCCATCTCGGTGATGTCCTTCTGGACGCGGATCTGGGCTCCGCTCACGGACTTGGACGCGCCCTTATGCGCGTTGGCCAGCTGCTGCTCCTTCTTCTTCTTGAGTGCCAGCTGGTTGCTCGTTAGTGCATGCCTCCGATACCCGCACACTCACACTTACCATCCTGCTTGTGTCTCGGTGGCAACAAGGGAAGCGCTGGTCCGCCGCGGATTTCTCCAATCGACCAACCTGCCAATGGATACACGTGCCAATTGACAAACACAGTAGGCGCACGACCACGCGACGGGAGGAAACGAAAACAAAGCACATTCCGCGTTGATGGGGAGGCCTCAACAAACAAGACAAAAGTTGGGATGTCGAACAAGCGGGTGGGCTCCAAGAAGAAGGCCTCGACGCGGGATCTGCGGCAGCAGTTTTCCGACCTGCAGGGCATGTTTGGCGTTGGCCAGAAGGAGAACCTGGGCAGCGCGGACGGCCACGTTGTGTACCCGCCGTTGCCACAGAACATCGCCATTCCGGAGACGGCTGTGCGCAAGCAGAGACCCGCCAAGACGGCCGAGCACAAGGACCGCTCGAGCATCCTGTCCAACGCGTCCAGCAAGAACGCCAACTTCCTGTCTGATCTGAGCGACAACCTGCTTGTGGAGTGCCGCAAGCTGAGTGCCGAGAACAAGCAGCTCAAGCACGACTTTGAGGAGCGCGACAGAGAGGCGGCGAGCCTGACCAACCAGGTCAACAGCATGGCGCTGCTGAACCAGAAGCTGAGCGAGCAGGAGGAGAAGCTCAAGGACCAGACGTGGGAGCTGCAGGCACAGCTGCAGCAGCTGCAGGACGATATCGGGCAGCGCAACACCGAGATGGGCAAGCTGTCGCGTGGCAAGCTCGCGAACGACAGCGAGCTGCAGACGCTGCGGACGCAGCTGGAGGAGTACAGGATCACCAACGACGACCTGACCCGGCAGCTGCAGTCCACCAGGAACACGCTGGAGCTCGAGATCAACGACCTGAAACAGCACAACCTGGATCTGAACGAGGAGAATGACCAGCTCCACGGTAAGATCATCAACCTCACCGACGATCTCAAGACCTCGAAGAGCCAGGTCGCAGCGCAGTCGCCCAAGAAGTGGAGTGTGCCCAACCTGGCGCCGGACTCGTCCTTTGACGACAGTGCCGACTTTGACGATGCCCTGCTTACCGAGCCACCTTCCTCGCCGGTCAAGCAGGTCCAGGGCAGGAACGTCGAGCTCGAGAAAGAGACGTTGCAGGCCAATCTGACCCACGCGAACAGGCTCATCACGAAGCTGAGAGGCTCTGCCATGAAGTACAAGAGCGAGAGAGAGAGTCTCAAGAAGCAGCTCAAGGAGAGACCCACTCTCACTGCAACCAAGGTCAAGCCTGTCCACATCACCAAGGACTCTCGCAAGAAGATCATACCGTCCAAGATCGGAAAGTCGCAGCATGCTTCCTACGAGGTGTCCTCACAGACCGACGAGGGAGACGATAGCTGGGAGAATTACGATATGTCTACTGTGTCAAGAGATACTTTTGACAGGTTCAGACCTTCTCCGCTGTCGAGCATGAGAGAGGACAGCGTCCTGCCGGACAGCGACTCTAGTTCTGGCGAGGATGTACCAGGTATGATTCTTGCAGATGAGATCAGCGATCTGTCCGACTTTGAGTCCAGTCCCCTCCCAGTTGTTAACGATGAATCTATACGGAGATACGCTTCCGAGCACGGTCTGGTTCTTCTCTCGTCCGAGGAATACGAGCGCCTTACCATCTTCAACCCAGAGAAGACTTCCAACAAGGAGAACGAGTCCATTGTACGTGCTGCTAAGGACTTCAACATCCTTGCTCCACCCAACGATAGGGCTGCTCCAGCCACGATCGATTCCATCGAAACCCTCACCCAGAAGTGTCGCGCACAGGGGCTTGTGGCCGTGAAGGAAAGCCACTACCACGAACTCAAGGCCAAGGCTGATCCATCCGAGGATGAGCTTGTGCGCAAGGTTGAGAAGATGGGACTTATCGTGCTTCCACAGAACGAGTACCAGGACATGAAATCTGTGATCGATACTCCGTCCCGAGACCACCTCTCGCTCAAGGCAAACACCTTGGGATTGTCTTTGATACCCATCAACGAACACACCAAACTGGCGTCGTTCTTTGAGAACCCATCGCTGGATAAGTCCATGGATGTGGTACGTTCCGAGGGATACGAGACAGTTCCCGCAGAGAAGCTACGGAAACTGCAAGAAAAGGCCAACCACGTTATGTCTGCAGACGAGATGACCAAGAGGCTTCAGGCGGAGAACCTGGCCGTTTTACCAGCCGACCAGTTGTTGGATCTCAGGAGGAAAGCCGAATCTCCATCAAAGGAGGAAATTGCTCTCACAGCGGCAAAACTGGGTCTGGGTGTTTGTGCCAAAACCATCGCCGATGTTGTGTCCTCTCCTAAGGACGCGTTCGTGACTAAGGCCAAGGACTTCGGTATGGTTGCATTGCCCGAGTCACAGTACAAGGAGATTTTGAACCCACAGAAGGACAAAATCGCCACTCTGGCTTCCTCTCGTGGTCTGGTTGCGTTGGAGAAGGGCCAGCACGATAAGCTTGTCGCGTTAGTGGAGAGCCCTCCGAGAGACTTCATAGTACAGCACGCCCAGACCCACGGACTGATTCCAGTTCCTGCTGCGGAGCATGCCAAGCTTGTTGACCCAACCCCTGAATCCCTAAAGCACCATGCATCCAAGGCCAACCTGATGTTGTTGCCTGTGGACGAGCACTCTGCACTGCTGAAAAAGTCAGCTGAACCTGATGAGGACGTCATCAGACGCCACGGTGAGAAACTCGGATTTGTGGTGTTGCCCAAGGAAAAACACGATAACCCCTCTGTGGATGAGATCAAGAGGAAGGCCAAGGTGTCTGGTTTGGTGGCTCTACCTCAGAATGAGCTCGATGAGCTCAAGGCTGTTGTGGAGAATCCATCTAAGGAGTTCATCAAGAGCCATGCTCCAACTGTCGGCCTTGAAACCCTCGAAAAGGAAGAACTGGCCAGGTTGAGAACCCCTGATCTCGAAAGTCTGGCTGCTCATGCCAAATCCCACGGAAGAGCTGTCTTGCCCAAGACTGAGCTAGAGGAGCTCACCAGGAGGGCCGAGGCACCCACACACGAGGAGATCTCTGCTGCTGCCAAGGCAAGCAGCTTGGTGGCTGTCCCCGAACAAGAGTTTGCCTCTCTCAGAGAGATGTCAGAGAAGCCCTCTAGGGACGCAGTGGTGAAATCTCTTGCCTCATACGGTTTGGTGGAAGTGTCAAAGCAGGATCACGACAATTTGAAGAAACAGGTCGCTTCTCCTAGCTTGGAGTATCTCTCTGAATCCATAAAGAAGCAAGGTTACGTGCCAGTCCCTGAGCAGGAACTTGCAAAGCTGAAGGAGTCGTTAGACTCTCCAGACGAGCAGTTCATCAAGTCCAAGGCTGCTGCTCTGAACCTGTCGCTCGTGCCTACAACTCAGCTAGAATCTCTCAAGGAGAACGTGGAAAAGCCTTCTGTTGCCTTTTTGACGGAGCGTGCCAAGACCTTGGGGTACTCTGTTGTTTCTAACGACGAGATGTCGACAATGAAAGAGGCTCTCAGAACTCCGCTCAACAGGTCACCAATGAAGACCCCACCAAAGACCGTTGGTTTGACTGTGAATACAGCTGCTTTGCCAGTTCCTGTTCCATCGTTCAGTCCTACTACATCTTCTCCTGTCTCCGCTAAGAGGAAACACCCTGCTTTTGAGTCTGTGGATGATCTAAAGAAGAGATGTGCCGATCAAGGTCTTGTTGTTCTCTCCAAGTCTTCCTATGAGGGTCTCATCGTGTCGTCCAAGCGTGGTTTGACTTTTGTGGAACTGCGGGAGAAGATCAAACAGCATGGTTACATTGCCGTGTCTCAGGAGGAATATGAATCTATGAAACGTCCCAACGTTGAGTTTTCGTCCGAGTTTTTGAGATCCCAAGGCTATGCTGTATTGCCCAAGGAGGAGTATAACGCTCTTCTCAACGAGATAAAGTCCCCAACCCTCGAGTATCTTTCTTTGAAGGCTGAGGGCTACGGAAGAAGATTGTTAAAGATCTCTGAACACGACGCGTTGTTGGCCTCTGCGGCCAATCTTGCTGAGCTTAGAAAGCGGGAGATCACAAAGCAGCAGATCCTGTCTGAAGCACCCAAACACGAGCTGGTGGCACTACCTGAGCCTGAATATACCCTAATGAAGGAGCAGTTGGATTCCCCATCTCGTGAGGTGATTGTCGAGAAGGCACCTAATCACAAGCTTGTCGCTGTTGATGAGTCCGAGTATGCGTCGCTCAAGGAGTCTGCCCTTCACCCAGGCATTGATATACTCAAATCCGAAGCTGCCGCTTTGGGTTTGGTCCTATTGGACTCCGATGAGCACAAATCTCTGAAGAGCAAGGCTAAGGATCTCACTCTTGATGAGATACATCCTATTGCTGCCTCGTTTGACCATGCCTGCGTTCACAACAACGAGCTTTCTTTGCTCAAGGAGAAGGCTGCACATCCAAGCGTTGACACGCTCCGTTCTGTGGCCACTACTCAGGGCATGGTGTTGTTGCCGAAAGATACTTTCGAAGCTCTACAGGATAACGTGGAGAAGCCGTCTTTGTCCTACTTGACGAAGAAGGCAGAGAATGCTGGTATGGTTTTGGTTTCTCAGGCCGATCATGAGGCGCTGGTCAACCCTGCCAAGGAGATTTTGGTTGAAAAGGGTGAAAGCCAGAACCTTGTGGTGATGGATAAGGATGAGTTCAACACAATCACCGATCCATCTTCTGACAAGTTCAGGGAGAGAACTGGTCAGGACTTTGTTGTTCTGAGCAAAGAAGCCCACGAATCTCTCGCCAACCCATCTCTGGATGCTCTCAAGCTCGAGCTTCAGAAACTTGGTCTGATTTCAATTTCAGAGGAGGAGTACAACAACTTGAAGGAGCCTCCCAAGGAGAGAATCGTTGAGATTGCACCATCCAGAGATCTTGTTGCCATTGATACCGCCGTGTATGAGAAACTTGTGTCTCCATCCAAGGACCAGATCATTGCCGAAGCTGAAAAGCTTGGTTTGATTGCGATAGAGCTTTCCGATTACCACCAGCTCGTGAAACCCTCTGCGGAGATCATTCGTGAGATTGCTCCCCAGTACGGTCTTGCGGTGCTTGGCTCTCAGGAACACCAGAAGCTTCTCAACGACATTGCCTCGCCCACCAAGGAGTACGTCACCACGAAGGCCGATGGACACGATCTTGTTGCTCTTGACAAGGATGAGTACAATGCACTGCTCCGCAAGGTTTCTAATCCGTCTTTGGAGTACCTTGTTGCGGCGTGTGATGTTCTTGGACTCGTTGTCTTGAACAAGGCTGATCACGCACAAATGCTGAAGAGCGTCCAGCACCCATCCAAGGAGGTTATTGTGTCTGAGGCGCCTGTTCATGGACTACGCACGGTCTCCGAGGAGTCACATGCAGCTGTTTCCGAGAACAACATCCACGAAGTTGCAGGAACACTGGGCCTCGCTGTGTTATCGAAAGAGGAATATGCCAAGTTGTTGGCCAATCAGGCTGTCAATGAAAAGGAGGTGCCCCGTTCGACCAAGTCATTTCCTCCATCGCCCGCAAAATCCACGGGCACAGTCGAGGACTTCCACGATGCGGTTGACGACCTGACCTTCATGAATGCTGGCTCCAGAGTCTCAGTTGTTTCTGAGTATGTTGATGCGGTCAGTACCTTCCCCCGCGATAGCGTCGTTGACTTGGGAAAACAGGACATTGACGAGGACTGGCTTCGAGAGAAGGCTCTTGCCCTGGGCTTCAAGATCGTGCCTGTCGACGATGATCTTTCGGGCGATGACACTTCGGTCGAGGAAGATTTGAGAGCGCACAGGGTGACTTTGAGACCACATGATTCGTTCAGTAACCTCAGAGGACCGGCCATTGACGATGTCACGAGACAGGCCGAAAAGCTCGGCTACGTCATGTTGAGCAAGGCTGAGCGGGACGAGTTGAGCAAACCCATGACGCGCGAGCAGCTTGAGGAGTGGGCTGCAAAGATGGGATTCGTCGTTACCACCGCTGCAGCTCTAGAGAGGTTAAAGAACAGAGGCATAACAGCACAGGAACTGTCTGCAAAGGCTGCTGAGCTCAGGCTGAAGCTTGTTGGCGAGGATGATGTCACTGCCTCGAACCTCGAGAGTCTGGCCAAGCTGAAAAACTTGCTGCTAATCCCCAAGTCTGCGTACATCGCCACCACCGTTGCCAAGGAGCCAGATGTCAACAAGGTTGTTGTTGTCCCTGCCACATACTACAACAAGCTTGTCAGGAGCCACAGCTGGTACAAGGAATCCCACGAGCCCGGACCCTCTCCCACTTCTCCACACGTGTCTATGCCTCAGATTTCTGAGAAGCATGCTGCTTTCGACAAGCCCGTCGGTTTCCCTGCGCACAGCAGAAACACCTCTGTGGCTGACTCGGCCATTGCGCCACCCACGTCGCTGGACCGTCTACTTCAGAGCACTTCTGCCGGATCCATCCACTCGACCACCTCTATCGGCACTGAGATCTCGTTCACAGACCGTGCCATGGTCTCTGCGATTACGCAGACCATGATCGGTGAGTACCTCTACAAGTACTACCGCCGCCTCGGTCCCTTCAGCTCCATTTCTGAGAGCAGACACGAGCGTTACTTCTGGATCCATCCCTACAGTATGACCCTATACTGGTCGACGGTCAACCCTGTCATGGGCAATCCTTCGGATAACAAGATCCGTGCCGCTGCCATCGTCGGTGTTGAAAGCGTTGACGACAACAACCCGCTTCCCGTGGGTCTCTACCACAAGAGCATTTTGGTGCACTGTTCCGAGCGTACCATCAAGCTGACGTGTCCCACGAGACAGAGACACAACATATGGTACAACTCCCTGAGGTACCTCATTCACAAGAGTGTCGATGACGGTAACGACGAAGATGAGCAGTACGATCTGTCGTACCAGCTGGACCACAAGACCGAGGTTGAGCGTTCAAACACGTTCCGTCACTCTCAGCCCAGGAAGACTGTCTTGGGCTACCGCACCTCTTCGAACCCGCTGCCTCGAAGCGTCACCACTCAGAGCGTGTTGAGCAGTGTGACTTCGCGCAAATAAATCTGATCTAACCGGAAACACATTGTGAACACGATCCTACAGGATAAGATTATGAATTCAAGTTTTGTAGCGTAATAAGCTAGCTATGAGCAAGATGAATCCACGAAGAATAGCGAAGAAAGATGACTATGAGCGAGCTGAATTCACAGTGAGTAGCAGAATAAGCTAACCGAGCAAGATGAATTCACGGGGAATAGCAGGGAAAGATAAGTGTGAGCAAGTGGCAGATCCAGATTCAGAGGCATATGGGTTGGTCCGGATTCAAACGGCAGAGGCAGAGACACACTCTGTGTTATACCCTGTGTTAGAGACACTCGCTGTGTTAGAGATGCTCTGTGTTAGAGATTCTCTGTGTTAGAGATTCTCTGTGTTAGAGATTCTCTGAGTTAGAGATTCTCTCTGCGTCAGAAACAGACTCTGGGGTACGCATATAAGGGATTCTCCGGACTGGGCGCTGGCCCGGTCTGCTGTGGAGGCTTGGAAGTCTGTCGTTGATCCATTCCTCTCCCGGAGGGCGGGGTTTCTCGCAGCAGGTGATGCTATGAAGCGCGAGACATGGGGGGAAGTGAGAACATTTGCCACGTACCGTTTTGCAGTTTGGGCAAATGGATCTTCCGTTCTTGTTTACCATGCAGCTGTTCCTTTTCGTGTTTTGGTGCCTACCCTCAACGATCAGATGAAGAAAGTTGATGCATGAGGACTCGCCACACAGGTGACTGCAGTCAAAATTGCCGCTCAGATAGATACCCATTTCGAAGAAGAACAGGAAAAAAATGGCTCTAGGGGAAATAACATGAGCGTCGGTAATATGTATTTTGGAGCGCCCACCAGCTTTCGCAGTGCGAACACACACATGACGACCAGCAGTCTGATTTTGGTCAAGACAACCATACTGCGGCTCAGCCCTATGATACATCAAGTCCACTCTCCTCTTGATTTCTTCGTAATCCATCCAACGACCCCCAACCTTCATCTGCAAGACCCCTTTTATAATCTTGTGTTCCGTGATGGGAACTCCAAACTGAGCAAGGCGTTCACGGCTCACCTGAGTGACAACGAACTTGGCAAAGAGTTGAATTTCCTGCGAGGATCCTCCGCTGACTCCAACATGGCTGAAGAAAATCTTGTACAGGTATGAGTCGTCAAATTCGAAGCGGTCAAATTTGGGAACTTCAGTGCTTGTGGATTCGATTTCTGCGATCGCCCTCAAGACTGCCCGGTCTTGGAATACTTCGCTCTTGTCAGAAACACGCGATGCCGCCGGGGCCATGATGTGGCCAATATCATGCAGGAGAGCCTTTGCAACTGTGTCGATGCAGAATTTGGTTTCCACTTTGACGTCCCCACCGCCAAATTCCACCACCGCCTGAGTTCCCATACTAGGTTCCGCCAGCTGTGTCCACGGTTCGGTAGAATCAACTTCAGAGAAAGTGCGCCGTTGCCTCTTAGATGAAGCGCCTCCGACAAACATTGGTGAAATGCCCTCAGATGGCCGTTTCAGTTCAAAACGGATGGTGACTCTAGGAGGCACGGGTGGCAACAGTGTCACCACTTGCTCGACCAGTTGGACGCGACGGCGAGCTTCCGCGTACTGTGACTCGACACTGTGTTTAGTCGTCTTGAGGTGATTATGCAGTTTCCAATGATCACGGAAAGCTTCCTGGCACACAAAACACCAGTGGTGGCTTGTTTGCATGTGCTCAAAGAGATCCGCCAAACGCTCGTGGATTACATGGCACTCTCTGCAGCCGAAAGGACACCCTATGTGATGGGTGGGGGGGCCCAAAACAGTGATGGCCTTGCCACGATCGGTCATGTGAAGACAATGATTGCGATTCGTATCACTCCAAGAAGAAGAGCGCGGAAGTCAAGAATTGGGAAGGTCATCTTCAAGAACGGCGTGCCGTGATCAAGTGGTTCCACCATACCTGGTAAGGTTGGCCAGAAGCTGAGATTGCCTTTTCCGCCTCAAGATCAAGTTCCGCGTGTTTTTATACGTATTAGAAGCACTAATTAGGCACCAGTCACCACATCTAGAGGCTGGAAGAGCTACATCGCCGTAGTTCAAGATGGTGCTCCAAGGCCAAACTCAGCTGTTCAAACTCAGCCGTCAATCAATCAGTCAATCAATACGTATATTCTCTAGAAAATTCATACTGACACTTGATTAAGGCGCACTACCATGTACACCATCACCTGTTTGCGCGGCTGCTGGGCGGCAAGACAGCCTGTCCGGGGTGATGATTGCCTTTGAGGTGAAGCTGATGATGCTGAAAAGCCCATCTTTTGAACGCCACGATATGGGCTGACACGAACGTCCATTCTGGGAAAATGAGAGAGTCTGGCCGAGTGGTCTAAGGCGCCAGATTTAGGTTGCACTTCAGCTAAAACAGCTAAAAAACCTCTGGTATCTTCGGATGCGCGAGTTCGAATCTCGTGGCTCTCATCATTGTCTTTTTTTTTGCTGGTGGTATCGAACAACAGACACTGGACGTATTGGACAACAAACGTGAGAGCAGACACAGATATTATATGGAATGAAGTGGTAATGGGTATGTTACTTATGAAGTGGAGTGGCGTGTGAGCAAGCTCAGGTCGGGCAGGTCGGGCAGGTCTGGGGGGGAGGGGAGATCGGGCTCTTTTTATATTGGCGTTTTCCACGCCAGGGAGCGGGGTTGATTGAGATCTGGCCTCTGATTGGCCCAAACGCGAAAGACAAGCACAACCACCATGGTACAGGGAATTGGAGTGCGCCACTGTATAGAGCTGAGCTCGGCGAGTCGAATGGTGCCAATATCTTGTGGCGAAATGAGATATATGTACGACTGAACGGCCAAACGTGGCGTGTGGGACAAGATGCGAGGGCCAACCTTAAACTCCCGCGCGACCTGAACGCCCCCAAACCTCTCACCTGAACGCCCCCAAACCTCTCACCTGAACGCCCCCAAACCTCTCCAAGAGAGACCGGCACTTCAAGGGGCGGGCTGATGACAGTTGATTTCGAAACGCCTCCCAGATGCGTCAACCATTGCTGTGGATCTATTCGATCGTACACCATGGCCTCTCCAGGCGACTTCTACTGTGTGCCAGCGCCAGTGGGGCTTCGGGTTGCTGCCCGGGTGGAGATCGGACAAGAGACAGGATCTAGAATGCTACCGTATCAGGACATGCACCAGTCCAAGTCAGACCGCATTGGGCAATGCACCTGGCAGTGCAATACACCTGGCAGTGGACCTGGCAGTGGACCTGGCAGTGGACTTGGCAGTGGACCTGGCAGTGGACCTGGCAGTGGACCTGGCAGTGGACCTGGCAGTGGACCTGGAGGTGTGCTTTGAGACGCACTTCGCATACTCGCAGCAGAGGATCGTATACAACTCCATCCGGTGCGTACAGCTCTAGTCGGGGTCATCCGGTGCGTACAGCTCTAGTCGGGTTCAGCTACGGTGATCACAGGTGACGTATCTTTATTCTTATTCCCATTCGGTTATGGTAACGGTCTCAGTGGTGATGGTGTGCCAGTTCGTCGTCGTGGTGGTGGTGGCGGTAGCGGGGGTGAGCGTGATGGTAACCCACACGGTCTCGTCCGGATCTCCCGGATTGCATGTGTTCCTGATCACGTATGTGGACCCGCCGGACTCTGTGGTTGTGGACCTGGCTGGCGGGCAGACCAGCTCTGTGTATGTATTGTACAGGGTGGTGTTGAAGGTCGACATGCTGGTGTACGCAGTGGTCTCATAGATAAAGTCGCCGTCGTCACTGGCGGCGAAGGCTGGCTTCCGTTAGTACAGAATCGCGGGCCGGAGCTTGTGGAGACATACCCAGGGTTGCGAGCAACAGTATCAGCGCGATTGCAGAGCGGAGCATTTTTTTGGCGTTGGTGGGTGGCCAGGGGGGGAAAGAACCCCAGGGCCTACTTTGTGTAGTTATTTATACGTTATACATGTTTGGCCTAGATTTCCCAGATATAGCCTGTCCTACATCCGCTCTGGAAAATGCGCCGTTGCCGTCCAGCTGAAATTTGCCGGATCACAAATTGGAAAGTTTCATGCATGGAGGCTTGGCCCAAACGGGTCTCGCGTGCCGTTTCTTTTCTCTATTGTGGCTCCCCAAAATCAATAAGTACCGCGATGCGTCAACCCAAAAATAACCTGGAAGCATGGGATCCCCCCATTGGGAGAGGCGCTGCAGCGCCGAAATTCATCGACAGCCGTTTTGCCGCGGGCCCACAGCCGTGACGCCTCGAGAGACCAATGTGGATGACCGTGTTTCGCGCAAGCTTTTGCTCAATCTCTGGCCAAGGGTGGTGAAATTTCACCCGGCGCCAGTATGGCGCTGCACGTCGCCTCGAAAGTGCACCCCGGCGAGATAGGGCGAAGAAAATCGAGTAAAAAATAATCGTCGGCACGTGATTTTATTGTTCTCTCGGTTAAGACGGCCCGCATGCCTTTCTTCTTTATGGCCAAACTGTCGGTTAAGACGGCCCGCAGGAGCGCTCACTATAGAGACGCCAAGAGAGGCTCTCGGATTTCATGTAAACCCGCACCAGAATCACACCACGGGCGCTCACCCCCCCCCTGGAAATAACCAAGATATGGATCTGATTACGCTACCGCATGTGGCCAGTGGGGGAAGGCGGCTAGCCAAAGAAGACGGTGAGGCCTCTGGCCGCGAGAAAAACCTCAGAGCAAGGCTTGGTGGGTGCGAGGCTTGCGCCAGGGTTGCGCCAAGGCTCTCATGTCTTTGCGCAAGATTCACAAAGATAAAAATACGCTCGCTGGGAGCCGGAAGAGTCTCGGAAGTCGGCCTGCCCGCCAAGGTTGTGCGCCCTCGAAACAATGGGGCCGGAACTTTACTTCCCTAACGTTCGAAGTGCATGCATGAAAAAGAAACGAGTTTTCTCTTAATTGTTCGAATATTTCTAGAAAAAAACATTGTCCGCTACCCAGTTTACGCGTCATGCATGTTTCAATTCTCGACCGAAAGAGTTGCTTAACGCGTCTCGCATCATGCTCTCTATTTTCAGCTCGGGTTGTCGATGATCCCGCATCATTGTAGCGCTCAGGGCCGCCACATGCCCTGGCGAGCCCCTTTGGGAAAAGCTTTTGGTTTACTAATGCCCGCACCCCTGTAGCCGCCAAGAGTGGCCAGGTGAATGTATAAAACCACAGGAACCCCTTGGGTTTTTTTTGGGAGCCGTTTCTAAGCCCCCACCAACTGCATCGTCATGAAAAGCACACTCCTGACCTGGATTTCTGCTGCACTCCTCTGCGGAGTTGCAGATGCCAGCATCTTTGACAAGCGTGACGGTCCCGTGTTGGCTAAGAGGGATACCACCATCACCACCACCACCACCTGTGAGAGTTGCTCTCAGTTCCAGACGAGTGTCGAGAGCACAGACATCACCACCGGCCTTGGTGTGACGACGGTCGTCAGACTAACCAGATCTCGTGTGACCATCACGAGTACGTGGACAGGAACGTTCACCACAACCACCACCCGGCCATACACCAACACTGATCCTACCCTCACCATCGTCGTTGATGTGCCACCTACCTCGACTGAAGTGAGCTCTACAGAGACTCCAACTTCTTCCACCACCACGACCCCACAGGTGACGACAAAGACGTCGGCTAGCAAGACCTCTACGACTGTGAAAAGCTCTTCGTCGACAAAGAAGCCCACCTCCACAAAGTCCAAAAGTTCTACGACTCGAAAAGTAACTACCACGGTGCCACCTGGAACAACAAAGCCCACATCCTCAACTGTGAAGACCTCTTCGACCATCGCGAGCTCTTCCACGATCCCAAGCTCTTCCAGCATCCCAAGTTCTTCGAGCATCGCGAGCTCAACCGAGGCTCCTAGTTCCTCCACAGTTGCAAGCTCCTCCAGTGTTGCAAGTTCTTCGACCCCAGAGAGCTCAACCGAGATTCCAAGTTCTTCCACAGTTGCAAGTTCTTCCAGTGTTCCTAGCTCCTCGTCTGTCGAAAGCTCGTCAGCCCCACCTTCTTCCACTGTTGCAAGTTCTTCTTCTGTCCCATCGTCTTCGACCGTCGATAGCACCTCGAGTGTTCCAAGCTCTACGGAGCTTTCTAGCTCGGCCACTGTTCCAAGCACATCTTCTTCCGCTTCATTCTCGACAAGCACGATCTGCTCTACTTGTTTTACCATCACTGAAGTCAAGCCCACGACCATTACCACATCAACGGTTGTGGTGTCCACCTCTATTTGGTCTAGCAGAGTTCCACCCAGCAGTTTGTACAGCTCTTCTGTTGCATCCTCTTCCGTTCCAGGAAGTTCTTATGTGCCTTTCTCGGTGCCTGGATCGTCAAGTGTCCCTGGTTCATCTTCTGTCCCAGGATCGTCTTCTGTTCCAGGATCTTCGTCCATTCCAGGATCTTCGTCTATCCCTGGATCTTCATCCATCCCTGCCAGCTCTTCATTCATCATCAGTTCTTTGGTTCCTGGTAGCTCTTACAGTGCCTCCTCCGCACCAGGAGTCTCTTCTGTGCCAGTCTCTACCCCTCCCTCTTCTGAATCGCCATCTTCTCTCCCTGGGAGTTCCGCGTGGACACCCATATCTGAAGTCTCTTCTACGGGAGCCTCTTCTACGGGAGTCTCATCTACTGAAGTCCCATCTACTGAAGTTCCATCTACTGAAGTCCCATCTACTGAAGTCACATCTACTGAAGTCACATCTACTGAAGTCCCGGTCACCTCAACTGTTGAGTCTTCATTGACCACTCCCGTCACAACTGGTCCGCCAGTTTCCTACATCGTCAGCATCACAACCGAGCACGATGTCACAACCGTGACGGTGACTGTTCCATGCACCACAACAGACAACAACGGTCCAACCACATACCTCACCACTTCCGTGCTCACCACAACTGTCGAGAAGGTCGTCACCTTCACTGAGTCTACCACTCTCACTACTGTTGTTCCTGTGACTACTACCAGTGGTGACTCTACCGTTGTCGGATGGACCACTGTCACGACTGTTGTCCCATGCACCACTGCAACAGACTCTTCTACCACCGTTACCACTGTTGTCCCAGTCACATCGACAAGTGGCGACTCTACTCTTGTTGGATGGACAACAGTTACAACTGTGGTTCCATGTTCGACTTCTGAGGGTCTCAAGACCTTTTACGTCACCATAACAAATGCTGTCCCTGTCACATCCACCAGCGGTGACTCCACCATCGTTGGACTGACTACCGTGACCACCCTTGTACCTTACTCTACTGAGTCTACTTCTCCTGGTGAGACCTCTCCAGCGGGTGCTGCAACTTCTTCTTCTTCTTCTTCTTCTTCCGCTCACAACGTTGCTGAGACTTCTCCAGCCGACGTCACTCCCGGTCACACCACCGAGGAGTCTTACTACACCACAGGCTCTCCAGAGGTTGCCACCTATTCTGATGCTACTCTCAGTACCGTTGCCTCTGGTGAGGCCACAAGCACAGCTCCTGTTGTCTCTTTGTTGACAGGAGGTTCCAACTTCATCGTTCCATCTGCACTTCTTTCTGTTATTGGAGGTTTCTTCAGTATTTGTCTTTTCGTTTAGTTCCGAATTTCTTAATATACACTTCTACACTGTTTCAATCACAAGTTATCATCACTTCTATTAAGTCTTGCGACATCTTCAAAGCGATAGGCAATCGCCTACGAGTGCCACATCTGGAAGCCGTCAAAGATTTCAAAAAGTGAAATTCTGAGATGCTTTGAATATGCAGAGAGCACAATGTTCTCAAAGAGTGTAAAGCATTTGACTATTTTGCGCTCTTTCCCAGTTTGAACGGGTAAGAGTCACTCACTTCTGGTATCTACACGTAAGGCGTTGATAATATTTTCTATTTATGCATACACACTGCTGTAATACGAAGTCTGACGTTGTCGTCTAAACGGAGCTACCGTTTTGGGACATAAAAAAGCGAGTTCATGCACGGTATTTGGTCCAGGTCCAAACTCATTGTCCCGGGTGTGCCCATATTCTTTACTAAGCAAAAGGTGGCTTTTGAGAGTTACCACGCGGAGCTTTCGAAAGTTACCACGCACAGCTTCTGGAAAATCTACAACTGTACAGTTTACAAAAAATTTCAAATCAATTTACCTCTTTGGGGCTACTCCGACTTGGCATCTCTAAGATTTGGAAAGCCATATTCAGCAGATGCAGAGGTTCTGTTTTGGACTTGCGCAAGTAGCGATACTGGGGGACAATCACATCAGGCGCACAACTCATTGTTCGGCGAGGCTCGGTGTATGCAAAAAGAAAATGACCTCCCATCGAGAAAAGTTCACTCTCTCGTTCGGAAGAATTGATTTTTCCAAATCGTCATGCATGGAAAAAAAAAAGAAAAAAAGCTTAAAAAATAACTGACTCTGAAAAACGGTTGGAATATTAATATTCCAGAATAAAGATTAGGAAGCCTGCATCATTGTCTCTATGGAAACATTTTCATATACCTCCTGTGATTTCATTTGGGTGAATTTCGTATTCCAACCAGACGTATTGTCTCGACTATTAGCCGCTGAATTCCCGGGCACAAGCCTTCAGAGCGATCTATAAAGCCACCATGAATTCCTCCAGAACTGGTGGATGCTCCAGAGTAGACGAGTATAGCTGTTCTTTCACGGTATGAAGTACACTCTTGTTTTCTGGGTACTCGCTGCGTTTTTGTTCGGAGTTGCCAAGGCTACCCCCTTTGGCAACCTCAACTTGCGTAAGAGACATACAACCACTCTTACCACCAGCTCAACATGTCTGTCATGCTCTGAGAGAGTCGTGACGTCCACAACGCCCACTGAGGTTACGACGGGTCTTGCTGTTACCACAGTTGTCAGGAGGACTAGGTCCCATGTTACCACCACAAGTACGTGGACAGGAGCGGGAACTACCACTACAACAGTTCCATATGGAAGCAGAGACGGTACGGTCACTGTTGTTGTTGATGTCCCTATTCCAACTGTTACCTCGATCACCACCTGGAACAAAGACTATGCCTCCACTACAACTCTCCCATTCGGGCCTTCTGATACGGCCGTGACCGTGTTGGTTGAGGAACCACCTAAGACAACCACCGTCACATCCTGGTGGCCCGGAAGTGAAACTTCAACTGAAACCTTGCCAATACGTCCTGGTGCTACTGAGGTCACTGTGGTTGTCGATGTCCCAATTCCAACCGTTACCTCGATCACCACCTGGAACAAAGACTATGCCTCGACTACAACTCTCCCATTCGAGCCTTCTGACACAGCCGTGACCGTGTTGGTTGAGGAACCACCAAGCACTACCACAATTACAGCTTGGTGGACTGGAAGTGAAACTACAACTGAGACCCTGCCTATAGAGTCTGGTGATATGGAGGTCACTGTGGTTGTTGATATTCCTATCACTACCGTTACTAAAACATCGACCTGGCTCAGTGATTATACCACAACTTCGACTTTGAAAACTGCCTCTGCGGCCAAGACGGTAACCGTCGTTGTTGATGTCCCTGTTCCAACAGTGACTCTCACGACCACCTGGACCAACGACTTCGCCTCGACTACAACTCTCCCATTCGAGCCTTCTGACACAGCCGTGACTGTGCTGGTCGAGGAACCCCCAAGCACTACCACAATTACAGCTTGGTGGACTGGAAGTGAAACTACAACTGAGACCCTGCCTATAGAATCCGGTGATATGGAGGTCACTGTGGTTGTTGATATTCCTATCACTACCGTTACTAAAACATCTACCTGGCTCAGTGATTATACCACAACTTCGACTTTGAAAACTGCCTCTGCGGCCAAGACGGTAACCGTCGTTGTTGATGTCCCTGTTCCAACAGTGACTCTCACGACCACCTGGACCAACGACTTCGCCTCGACTACAACTCTCCCATTCGAGCCTTCTGACACAGCCGTGACTGTGCTGGTCGAGGAACCCCCAAGCACTACCACAATTACAGCTTGGTGGACTGGAAGTGAAACTACAACTGAGACCCTGCCTATAGAGTCTGGTGATATGGAGGTCACTGTGGTTGTCGATATTCCTATCACGACGGTGACTGAAACGTCTACCTGGATCAGTGACTATACCACAACCTCGACTTTGAAGACCGCTTCTGCCGCAAAAACTGTGACCGTTGTTGTGGACGTTCCCTTTCCAACAGTGACACTCACCACTACATGGACCGGGGATTATGAATCTACCAAAACTTTGCCACTCGGCAGTACTGCTTCAGAGTGGACCCTCATTGTGGAGAAGCCACCAAAGACCACCACTGTCACTTCCACCTGGTCTGTTGGCTACACCACAACTTCTACTGTGCCTGTTGAGTCCGGTGCAACAGAAGTTACCGTTGTTGTTGATGTCCCACCTTTGACGAGTTCTGTGGTTTCTAGCTCTGCTTTGAGCTTGGTTACTCCTGTGGTATCTTCCGCTGCCTCCAGCTCTCTTTCCCCGGTGTCATCTTCTGTCATCTTCAGCTTGTCCTTGCTTTCTAGCTACGTGACATCAGGATCCTCAATTGTTGCAAGCTCGTTTACCCCATCTTTGGTCTTGAGTTCTGTTACTCCTGCATCAACGTTTGTCTCGAGCTCGCTCAACCAAGTGTCCTCTTTGGCCTCCAGCTCTGTGACGCCAGTGTCATCCTCGGTCTCCAGTTCCAGTGCTCGTTTGGTCTCATCGGTTTTCAGCACTCATGTGACTCCCGTTTTAGGGGTTGTGCCTACTACCACAGCTTCGTCTGTTGCCTCTAGTTCCGGTGCTGCTTCAGTCTCATTTGCCGTTTCGAGCCTCGTTGCTACTGTGTCATCGTTATCCTCGGCGTACACCTCTCACTTGTACTCCAACTCTTCGGTGGTTGCATCCTCGATTCCTACAACAATTTTCAGCACGTCTTCGTTGTTGGAGGCTACTTCGTCTTCTGCTCCATCGTCTTCTCCACTCAGCTCTACCGCTACGGGCTCTTCTGTCACATCCTCTGATGGTGAATCCTCTTTGTTGAGTTCATCTGAAGTGTCTTCTTCAGTGGTGTCAAGTTCAGTTTGTTCTGAGTGTGAGTCAAGCACCTTTGAGTCCTCTTCTGTGGTTTCGACTTTGTCGCCATCCATAATCACCAGTGCTGCATACAGCTCTTCCCAGACTGTGTCATCAGTTGAGACTTCGTCTGACATCACCATGTCAGACACGTCTAGTGTGCCTTCTTCGACAGTTGTTTTGTCTGAGGTTCCATCATTGACTTCTGTGAGCTCTGACTCTCCATCATCAGTCTCTGAAGGCGTACCCACTGTGACTGACTCGTCATCCTCTTCCACTGAAGTTGCATCGACGACTTCCACTCCAGCTTCAACAGCACCACCAGCTGCTTACTCGACCACAACTGAGTCCTATGTTGCTACTGTTACCGTGACTGTCCCATGTACAACCACAGACAACAATGGCAGTCCAAGCACATACCTTACCACTTCTGTGCTCACCACAACTGTTGAGAAGGTTGTGACAACCACCGTTGCTTCATCGCTGACCACACTGACCACTGTTGTTCCGGTCACTTCCACAGACGGTGACTCCACCACTGTCGGATTCACCACTGTGACGACTGTTGTTCCATGTACGCCTATCTCCTCGTCTGAGGTTTCCAGAACAGTACAGTCTACCACCCTGACAACCACCGTTTCTGTTACTTTCACGGACAGTGACTCTACCAGCGTCGGAAAGACCACAGTGACGACTGTTGTTCCATGTTCTCCTCTCTCTTCATCCGAGGCAACAGCTCAGTCTACCACTCTCACAACTACTGTTCCAGTCACTTCCACGTATGGTGACTCCATCAGCGTTGGATTGACTACCGTGACAACAGTTGTCCCATATACTCTTATGTCCTCATCTGAGGCCTCCGCTTCTACCACTGTTACCACGGTTGTTCCAGTCACCTCCACAAGCGGTGACTCAACCAGCGTTGGATGGGCCACCGTGACAACGGTTGTTCCATGTTCACCTGTTGCTTCATCTGAGGGCTCTGCATCAGCTCAGTCGACCACCATCACAACTGCTGTTCCTGTTACTTCCACAAGCGGTGACTCCACCATTGTCGGATTCATAACGCTGACAACTGTTGTCCCAGCTGCGTCGGGTGTCGCCTCTTCTTCTGTCCCTGTGGACACTTCTTCTCAGGGAACTGCCACTGAAACTTCTCAGGTTGGCATATCTTCTTCTTCTATTCCATACGCCACTGAGACTTCTCAGATTGGCATCTTCTCTTCTGCTCCATACGCCACTGAAACTTCTCAGGTTGGCACCTCTTCTTATACCACTCCAGGCGCCATTGGGACTTCCCAGACTGGCGCCACTCCCGGTGTCTCCACCGAGGAGTCTTCTTTGACTTCTGTTTCCGGCATTTCCCCCTCCACCTCCAGTTCTCCTTCGGACAGCGGCACTCCAGCTGCCACAACTGGTTCTCCCGTGATTGCCACAGCCTACACAGGTCCTACTCTTAGCACTGTTGTTACAGGTGCTACCAGCACAGCTCCTGTTGTCTCGCTGTTGACGGGCGGAGCTAACTCATTCGCGCCATCGGCTTTGCTTTCTTTCATCGGTGGTTTCTTCAGCATTTGTCTACTTTTCTAGATTAACTTAATAGAGCATTCTCATTCTTTATACTAGTCTTCCCACTCGATAATGGTGTAGGTTGCGGTGGTAATGGTTGCCGTGTTCGTACTTGTGGTGGTTGTTGTAGTACGCGGAGTTGCAACGGAGGTAACCCATACTGTCTCGTCGGGTGTGTAATCAGAGGCGCACGTATTGACAAGCACATATGACTCGCCATTCTTGGTCACTGTGCTTGTGGCGGGTGGGCAGATTGTGGTTGTGTAGGTACTGAACAACGTCTTGTTGTACGTCATCATGGTGGTGTACACGGAAGTTTCATAGTAGTAGTCGGCATCATCCTCTTTGGCCGCAGCGACCGCAACAGCTGGGTCTCCGTTAGTGGAATCCAAAGGTGCAGAGCGAGAGAATTCTGTAACATACCGAGAGCTGCAAAGAGCAAAATCTGTTTAAAGAGAGCAAAAGACATTGAGTGCTTGGAATCCCAGCAGCCAGACGCCATTCGGCTTCTGCGGTCTGCGTTTATTTATACGTTTGTCGGGGTCTACCACGGTACATCTGAACTGCTGACCCTTGTGCGAAGGCGTAGTTACCGTTTGTGGGTGGATCAAAGAGACACCGTCCCCGTTCAGATGATCCCAGCTGCAATCGCGTGGATCCAGTTACAAACCGAAACATAACGCCATCGGTGAAACATCCCAGTAAGCCCCGAGAAGTAAAAGCGCCGAAAATCGTCCATTTTGGGATTTCAAATGGACATGTTTGATGTGGTTTCATGCTGAAACATGACGAGCCCCGGAAGCCCTCCCGCAGTAATTCCTGCACAGGTGCATAAAATCTGGCGTTTCTGTATTCCAAACGGCACAAATATTATCCCGAAGTGGTCACAATGGGGAATAATATTATTTCCACTTTAATGTCTCGAAGTAACCGGAAAACCTCCGGGAGTGACCGCTTTCTCTGCTTGTTGGTCAATTTTTCACCCTCGGAACTACCCTCGAAAGCGTCTTACGAACATGCATCAAAAAGTAAAAGGAACCCTAAAATGGGAAGTCGGGATGATCCCATTGTTCCAGATCGAGCTCTATGAAACAGCGAGAGTATCCTTTGGGATCCCGTTTGGGCAAGTCTGTTGGTGTTTCATACCACATGTGCCCGGTGGCACGTCCGACTTTATAAAGTCGCTCCCTCTGGCTTGGTCGGTACAAGACTCTGATGGAAACCCCATCCACGGTATGAAGCACACACTCGTTTTGCTGATTTTGTCGGCTCTCCTCTGGGGAGGTGCCGACGCTTCTTTCTTTGGGAAACCAAACCTGTTCAAAAGAGACACAGTCACCCTGACCACCAGTTCGACCTGTCTGACGTGCTCGGAGCAGGTTCACACTGCTACAGAGCAGGTGTCTGTGACAACCGGTGTTGGTGTTACAACTGTTATAAAGAAGACTAGAGCTCGCGTCACCACCACGAGCACTTGGACGGGATCGGAAACCACAACAACGACAAAGTCTCACACCAACACAGATCCAACCCTCACCATCGTCGTTGACGTGCCCATGTCGACCACAACGGTGACCGAGTCATGGTCCCGTGACTATACTACCACCACCACTGAGCCAATAGAGGATGGTGCCACCGAGGTCACCGTGGTGGTGGAGGTCCCCATTCCCACCGTGACTTCCACCACAACGTGGACCAAAGACTATGCCTCGACGACCACTCTTCCTCTTGGCAGCAAAGCTTCCGAGTGGACTGTTCTCGTGGAAAAGCCTCCCAAGACCACAACCCTGACATCGACTTGGACAAATACCTATTCAACGACTTCGACCGAGTCGATTGTTCCCGGAGCAACAGAGGTTACTGTTGTGGTTGAGGTCCCTCCTACGGTCGTTACAAAGACTGTGTGTGAAGTTTGCACTAAATCTAAGCTGACAAGCTTTGTGGTAGTCCAAGCTTCTACCGCTGTTCCTCTCACGTCGTTGCTGTCCAAGTCTTCCAATCCATCAAGCCATGCGGTCTCAAGCCATGCGCCAGCCTCATTGGTTCAGGTGTCGTCGTATGTGGCTGCACTACCTTCAGATATCCCAGTCTCTTCTGCAGTTTCTTCTGACAGCTCTTCTGTTGCACCTTCGTCAACATTCTCCAGCTATGTTTCTGTGTCTTCCTCGAGTCCAGTGCTCTCGACTTCGTTGCACATCAGCTCTTTGGCAATCTCAACTTCCGTTCAATGGTCCACTGACATAGCCACTAGTTCGAAGAACGCCTCGCTTCACTCTGTTGCACCAGTCTCGTCAGAGCAAAGTGCACTCAGCTCCAGCCCATACTCAGCACCTGTCTCTTCCTTTGCATCCAGCGTGTTCTCGGCGGTGGTGACGAGCACAGTCTGTCCTGCCTGTGAGACAAGCACCTTTGAGTCTTCTGCGGAGGTGATCACTTTGTCGGCAGCGGTATCATCATCCATTGTGTCTGCCATCAGGGTGGTGTCCAGTGTTACTTACAGCTCTGCTGAGTTCACACCCTCTAGCGACTGCAGTCTGTCCTCTTCTGTGGAGTCTTCCGTACCTCCAGCCTCAATTCCTACTTCCAAACACTCAAGTATTTCCACGGAGCAACCCGTGTCCTCAGACCGGCCAGTCAGCTCCACTTCACCAGCTTCCACAGACACCCTGGCCACAGCGTCTTCACATGTGTCCACGGTGACCCCTGGTACCACGCTCTCTGGCAGTTACATCGTGACAAGTACCACAGAGTATGAGCCCGTCACTGTCACCGTGACTGTTCCGTGTGTGACCACTGGAGAAAACGGCTCACCAACAACGTTTCTCACCACATCTCTGAGCTCCACGGTTGTCGATAGAGTTGTTGTCGTCACTGAGACTCCAGACCTCGAGCCGTCGTCGTCTTCATCCACAGTCATAACCGTTGTTCGCGTGACTTCGACGAGCGGTGAGGCTACCCGTGTGTGGTGGGCCACGGTGACGACTGTCGTCCCTTGCTCTTCCGAGGCTACCGTTTCTGCCTCTGAGTCACCAGCAGCAACGTCAGCAACTGGTGATATTGCCCATGCTGTTACACAGGTTGCCACCGAGATCGCTGGAGCCACTTCTTTCTCGGAGCCTTCTTCTAAACCTTCCTCTGAGCCTTCACCAGAGGATAGCGACACGGAGACTTCTCCAAACCTTATTTCTTCTTCATCTTTCGTTCCAAACGTCGCAGAGACTTCTGCTGTCGACGTTACTTTTACTCCCAGTGCTACCACTGAGGAGTTCTTTTCTTCTTCTTCGGCTACCGGCGAGATCACCTATGCGGCCCCCACTCTAAGCACTGTTCTCACCGGGGCTACCGGCACAGTTCCCGTTGTATCGCAGTTGACCGGTGGCTCCAATGCTGGCACGCCTTCCGGTATGGTCTCCTTCATCGCTGGTTTCTTTGGTATTTGTCTTTTCTTCTAAACTTATAGAAAGAAACATTTTATTTCTCCGCTCGGTAGTGTATGCGGAACAATTGGGCGCCGCACGGACAAAGTTTTTTCCGTCTCAAAATTTTTCAGTTCCGCTGCGACCCTTTTCTCCCAAAGTGCTGGAACATCGGACCATGTCTAAGCTGGCAGCCTACATAGCGCTCACCGCAGCACTCACGGTGGGTGTGGTGGAGTCTGTCCACTACTACCTGGATAAACAGGCCGTCGGGGTGGCCAAGAAGAGAGCACCAAAGATAGCATACTCGGAGGAACTCATCCGCGAGCAACTGGCCAGAAACTATGTGTTTCTCGGCGAAGAAGGCATGGCCAAAGTTCGCAGCCAGTTTGTGGTTGTTGTTGGAGCTGGTGGTGTGGGGTCCAACTGTGTGACTGCGCTCGTGAGGTCTGGTGTTTCCAAGATCAGACTCATCGACTTTGACCAGGTGACGCTGTCCTCCCTCAACAGACACGCCGTGGCCAAAGTTGGCGACGTGGGCGTTTCCAAGGTGGAGTGTCTCAAGAGACACCTGCTCGAAATTGCGCCCTGGGTGGAGGTGGAGGCCATCAACGAGCTGTGGACCATCGAGCACGCAGAGAGACTGCTGCTGGAGGGAGACCCCACCTACATCGTGGACTGCATAGACAACATAGACACCAAGGTGGACCTGCTCACATTTTGCTACGAGCGCAAGCTCAACGTGATATCGTCCATGGGTGCCGCTTGCAAGTCGGATCCGTCGCGGATCAACATCGGCGACATCTCCACCACGGACGAAGACTCGCTGGCGCGCTCCGTGCGCCGCCGGCTCAAGAAGCGCGGGATCCTCACCGGCATACCTGTGGTGTTCTCTTCGGAGAAGCCGGACCCCAAGAAGGCCTCGCTGCTTCCGCTGCCGGACGAGGAGTTCGAGAGGGGCAACGTGGGCGAGCTGAGCGCCCTCAAGAACTTCCGGGTGAGAATCCTGCCTGTTCTCGGGACCATGCCCGCCATGTTCGGGCTTGCACTCGCCTCCTACGTCGTCACGTCTGTGGCCGGGTACCCGATCGAGCCCATCGAGGGCAAGAACAGGTACAAGGTGTACGACGGCATTCTGCAGAGCCTCGCGGGCCAGCAGTCGCGCATCAACGAGCCCGACCAGCGGGTGCAGATCGCCATGAGCGACGTCAACTACATCCTGGAGGAGGTGTTCAGGGGCAAGTCGCCGATCTCCGGCTACTCCACCCGGCTGACGCTGTCGCGCTGGGACCCAGCCCGGCCGCTGTCGCTGCAGAACTGCGTCATCATGACGAAGGAGGAGCAGAAGGAGCACGAGAGGCGGATCATCCTCGGCGGCGAGAAGTTCGAGGACGTTTATCCGAAGGAGGTGCTCGATCTCATCGAGAGGCGGTTCGCCGAAGAGAGGTATTACTCGCGGTTTAGATAGATATGTACAGTTTGTATTTTTCAGAACAACCAACTCCACCACTTCTTGCCCTTGGAGGGCCGGGCGTCGCCGAACTTCGGGTTCAGCTTGGCCGCGCCCGTGTTGGCCTTCGCGATGACGGTCTTGGTGCCCTCCTTGGACATCGTGTGCCTGACTCCGTGGTCGGACACAGACCTGGCGGCGGCGGAGGCGATGTGGCTGACCTTGGTCTTGCCGACGTTGAAGCCCAGCGCACGCAGCTTGGTGACGATGGCAGGCGTGATGGCAGCGGTGATGGGCAGTCTGATGAAGATGAGCGACTTGTGGATCCCGTAGGCCACGGCAAACTCCGTCAGCAGGCTGGGCTGGCGCTTCTCGGCGCCGGCCTTCTCCTCCTCCGTCTTCTTGCCGAGGCCAACCCACTCCTTCACCTGGTCCTCCCACTCGCCGATCTTGTCTGCGCCCTGGAAGTGCACCACTGCGAAGCACACCGGCAGGTCCAGACACGATAGCGCCAGGTATATGCCCAGAGCGCTGTATCCGTACTCCTGGACGAGTCCCTTGATGCCCTTGGCCTTGGGCTGGGCCGTGGAGTTCATCCGGCGCGCTGAATATCCGAAACTGCGGAATACATTGCGGTATCCCGTACTAGCCCGCTTGAACGCATTTATGCCTACCCTCCACATATTTGCAACGTAATCACACACACTGGCTGGAGAGGCTGGGTGGACGAGAGGGAAGGGCGGAAAAACGCCACCTCGCATCGGATTCTCTTCCCCCTCCGAGACTGCGGATTATCTTTTGTTTTGAGAAATCTGCGGATTATCTTTCTACAGGTTATCTTGTTCTTTGATTAGTTCGTTATTTTATTCAGACAGAAATGCAGGCATAGGGATGCATTACAGCTTGGCCTTGGCATCCCGGGCAACGGTGCACTTGATGAGACCGTTGGGGTGTGGAGATGGGTAGAACACCTCGTTCTTGTTGTCAAGCCCCTTCCACTTGTAGTCGATGAGGAAGTAGTGCTTGTTTGGCAGAGAGTACGAGACGGTCTTGAGCTGTGGAACCAGAGCCAGGATCTTGGTGGCCATGTTGAACATGGTGGCCTGCACCGAAGGAGAGTTCTCAGTGGCAAAGAGGTCCAGCGTCACCTGCCTGGCCTTCTTGAACGCGTCGTCAAACACGCCCTGCTCGGCGAGTCTGTGCACCTGCTTGATGGAGCCGCCGAGTTTCCTGTTGTCCCACTCCCAGGAGGCGTCCACGTCCGTGGACAGGATGCGGTCTGTGGTGGGCTGGAGCGTGGTGTAGTCGCACTCGTTGAACCCGTAGAACATGGAGCCGGTGGACTTGAGCACCGTCAGGTCCTTGAGGCCGGAGGTGAGCACAAAGTCGCCGGACCTCTTGTACAGGAGATGCACGGTCCGGAGCTCGTCTCCATCCTTCAGGAAGGAGTGGTCGTACTGGGAGCCGTCCTCTCTGGTGATCTTGGACCAGCGGTGCTGCTGGATGGACACCTCCACGCCGGAAACGTGCGCGTACTTGCGGACAAAGTGCTCGCCGAGGTGCGCCGCGAAGCGCTCGATGGGCCAGATGTCGAAGGTGCGCGCCTCCACGAGCACCGTGTTCTTGACGGTGTCGGTGGGCACGATGGGCGAGTTGTCGGCCTTGGTGTAGGAGATGTCAAAGTCGCCCAGCAGGAGCACCATCACGGTGGCCTCCATCACCTCCTGTCTCTTGGGGTTCTGCGGGTCCTTCTTGACCTTGAGGAACTTAACGTTGTCCTTGCCGTATGTGGAGGAAGAGAGAACTGTGGCCATGTTGTGTGAACGGGTATATCGAATATATGCTGGCCAGGGAATGATCCGGAGGAAGGGAGGCGCTATTTAAGCTGGAATTGCAGCAGCAAACAACCACGCGATAAGCCGATGCCCGGCGGCGTTCTCCGTCGAGTCGGACCGCCGGTGGTTTTTTTCGCAGAAACCGTCTCCTTCCGGGGGCTTTTCCGTGAAATATTACGAGACTCGTTACCAAAGAGGCAATGATACGTGGGATCAAACGGTTTTGCTATCAAGCGGCGGAGCGGCCAACCATCCGTGGTTCGATAAGGCGGCGTCTCGGATCATCGTACGATTCACCAGCCCGGCCCCTCACGATTTACCAGCCTGCCACTTACGATTTGCCAGCCAGCCACTCGGGATTCACTGCGCTGCCTGCCGGCCACTTGCCACCGTAGTCGCGGCTCTTCCGCAAAGCCTGGAAACAGAAATTACCGCTGCCAAAGCCTTGCTTGGAGCCAGCTCGCGCGGGTTGCCTCGGGCGGCGCTCCGGGTAAAACATCGACCATTTCAGTTTGCTTATTTCAGCTGCTCATTTCGTTATTCGTATGACATCACCCTGTTCTCGTGGTCTTTATTGTGTTAAGGTTTAAAAAGGCACCCCGGTGGGTTTCGTTCTTCTCGCTCTCTAGGCCGTTTGGTCTGAACGTTTTACGCCAACGGCGAACTCCGCCTTTAGGAATGCCTTGAAACACGGCTACCTCGCCGCTTCCAGAACCTTTTCCAAGACCAAAGTGTTTGGCATTTGTAGATGCAAAAAAAAAAAAAAAAAAAAAAAAGAATGTGCGAGTTCTGTGGTTCGAACACAGGACCTCCAGATTACTAACTGACCGAAGTTGATTCTTCAGTCTGGCGCTCTCCCAACTGAGCTAAACCCGCTTTTCACGACCAAATTTTTTTTGCGTTCGTCATGCACGCTCTGGGTGGTAGGTGCTCGCCATTTGGATGAAGCTGGGTGTAATCCTGTATATATTCTGGTTCGGGCGTGCAGGCAGTGGGAGGGTGGCCTCTGGTGCTGATTGTGTGTGAA
Source organism: Kuraishia molischiana (assembly GCA_024271875.1). NCBI lineage: Eukaryota > Fungi > Ascomycota > Pichiomycetes > Pichiales > Pichiaceae > Kuraishia > Kuraishia molischiana. Next base: position 363,265 of record JANBXH010000005.1, read on the forward strand.
TTGAGGAAGGGGTGGACGTGCAGGCAGTGGGAGGGTATCCTCTGGTGCTGATTGTGTGAACTGGGCAAGCTGTGGACGTGTAATGCGGATTGGGATTAGCCTTTTACTGCCTTTTCTTGCATATGGCTACCTGGGCTGCAATTCCACGAGAAACTCAACGGTGGCACCGCGTGGGGCTCTGTAGTTATGCATACTTCACAGCTGGTGTGTGGTCTGGCGGTGTTCATATGGCTACAATTCCACGAGACACTCAACGGTAGCACCGATTTGCGCTCTGTCGTTATGCACACTTCAAAGATGGTGTCTGAGTGAGAGCTGGATACAGGCTGGCTATGAGCTGGACACGTCTGGTGGGGTCCATCTGCTCCAGTTTTGTGAAAAATCTGAGAATCCCAGCCAAACGAGCCCTCGCTTCCCAGAAGGGAAGGAGCAAGCGAGAGAGCGTGGGGCGTGGCTTTTCGCCGGATCTTATCTGGGCCTCTCTCTCTCTCCTCTCTCTCCCACTTCCACCACCCCATGGACGCCACAGCGAAGCCCAAGCGGCGCTTCGGCGGGTGCTGGAACTGCAGGAAGGGGTAAGTGGGCTCAGCTGCGTGGTGATCGTGTTCTAACGGCGGCCAGACGCAGGAAGTGCGACGAGACGCGGCCGCGGTGCGCCAAGTGCGCGTCGCTTGGGATCCGGTGCGACGGCTACGCGCGCCAGCTGATCGTGTTCGACGTGGACGACGGCCGCCACACCGAGTGGGTGCGGCAGACCGGCGCAGGCCGCGTGGCGGTCGGGTTCCGCGGCAGGCCCCGGCGCACGGATACCACGCAGGCCGGCGGCCTCTGGCTGCTGCAGCCGCGCGGAACCACGTTCGACCGGTCCGCGTACGCCGCCGGACATGCGGAGATGTCGGAGGAGGCGATCCTGAAGCACTTCTACAACACCTTCAGCTCGCTGATCGACCAGGAGCCCGTCGACTCGTGGTACGAGTTTGCGCTGCGCTACTGTCCCTACGACAGCCTGCGCGACGCCTTCTGCTGCGTGGCGCTGGTGCACCTCTCGCACGCGGAGCGGCGCCTGGACCTGTACCAGCGTGCGCAGCAGCACCGCTCGGCCACGGTGCGACGGCTGGCGGCGGCGCTGCCCGGGCTGCTGGCGGCGAGCGGCCCGCTCGACTGCGGCGCGCTGCTCGACAGCGTGGAGACGCAGCTGCGGGCCCGGCCGGAAACGTTCCTGCAGCAGTCGATCCTCGCCATGACGTGCGCGTACGTGCTGCTGCTGTACGACATCTTCGACGACGGCGTGACGCGGCTGCGGCCGATGCTGATGGCGGTGTTCTGCCGGCTCGCCGGCGGTGTGGGCGGCCACCCGCACGTCGACCAGCCGTGCCTGAAGCTGCTGGTGTTCCAGGTGTACTACTCGGACATCGTGGCGGCGGTGTCGTCCCGCAACGCGCCCCGCCCGTTCAGCCCGGAGCGCTACGCCGTCTCGCAGGAGGACCGCCACACCAGCCTGAGGGCGGTCGGGTGCCCCGTGGAGATCCTGGAGTGCCTGCACGAGATCGCGCGCTTCAAACACACCAAGAGCGGCGGCAGAGCACCGGCGCGGGCGTCGGCGGACAAGGCGTACGAGCGGCTGCGGGCCCGCATCCTCGCATACCGGCTGTACCTCCCGCTGGACATCACACAGCTGTCGGCCGGCACCACCATCAACACCGACAGCGAGTCGCTGTACATCCTGCGGCTCAAGATCGCGCAAACGTGGGCGCTGGCCGCGCTGGTCGAGGCCACCGAGGTGTACGAGGCCCCAAACGCCGCCGAGACCGTCACCCATCTGGCGTACGAGCTGATCGCCGTGCTGCGTACGCTGCCCTTCCAGACCGCTCTCGAGTTCCAGATGATGTGGCCCGTGTATCTTGCCGGGAAACACGCCACGTCCCGCGAGAACCAGCAGTTCATCGTGGAGCTGCTCGCCAACTACTCGCGCATGTACAACTCCGGAAACATCCTGGTGGCGAAGCAGGTGCTGGAGAAGTTCTACCGCACCAACGCAGACATAGACGAGGTGTGGGATTCGGTGCTACCGGACTCTTACGACTTTCTATTTCTCTAGATACCGCGCCAGAAGGACGTTTCGGCAACCTCCACCACCTCCCGCGCGATGTGCTCGGCGCTGGACTTGGCGAGAACGGCTGCGTACTTGCCGCTGGCAATGCACCAGCTCTTCTTGTCGCCATCCCAGTACGAGAACGCATCCTTGGACGAAACGCTGATGGCGACGGTCTTGGTCTCCCCTGGCTCAAGCAACACCTTCGCGAAGCTCCTGAGCTCCTTGACCGGTCTCGCGGCAGCCGCGCCGATCGGCTCGATGTACAGCTGCACGACATCCGCACCGGCCACGCTGCCTGTGTTGGTGACATCGACAGTGCACGTCAGCTCGGCCCCGAGCGTCGCCCTGGCGTTGGCGTAGCCGAACGAGGTGTACGACAGCCCGTGTCCGAACGGGAACATGACTTCTCTCTCCAGTGCCTCGTAGTACTTGTATCCGACATACACGTCCTCTCCGTAGATGCAGTTGCCGCCGTCGGTGCGGTACGTGAGATAGGTGGGGTTGTCCTTGAGCTTGAAGGGGAACGTGAGCGGCAGCCGGCCCGACGGGTTGACTTTGCCGAACACAACGTCCGCAATGGCGTTTCCGAGCTCGTTGCCGCCAAACCACGCCTGCAGCAGCGTGGATGCGCTGCCGACCCACGGCATCTCAACGGGCGTTCCGCTCTGGTTGACCACCACGGTGTTCGGGTTGGCCTCGAGAACGGCCGAGATCATGTCGTCCATGTGCGGCGGCAGCTTCATGTGGGTGCGGTCAAAGCCCTCGGACTCCCACTCCTGGTGCAGCCCGACACACAGCACAACCTTGTCGTGCTCCTTGGCCACTTTGACGGCGTTGGCAATCTCCTCGGCAGCGTCGAGCACCCGGTAGACCCCAAAGTTGACGGCCCCTCCGCCGCACTCCTCGCTGATTGGCATGTCGAGAGTGGCTGCGCTCTCGAACTCGACGGACACGCGGTACGTCTTCTGTGCTGTGAGCGTCGTCCTGAACGTCTTCTCGAGGGTGTTCTCCGTGAAGAACGCCCCGTAGTCGTCGCTGGTGGTCTCGTGGGCGAGGATGAGCTCGCCGTCCACAAAGATGCGGCACCGGCCGACGACGGTGGCTCCAAAGACGTACTCTCCGGACGCTTCTGGCGTGTAGTCGCCCTCGATGTAAGCGTAGAACTCGTGGTGCGGGATGCGTGGACTCTCGTAGTCGTAGAAGTGGAGACGGGACGATTCCAGCACATGCTCCTCCACCACCGTGCGGGTGTCGCAGCCGAACGGCTCGAGGTAGATCTTGGCCGTGAACCCGTCTTGGCCTGTGTCTGTGTTCTTTAGCGGGATCGGCGGGATCTTCTTGTTGGACCAGCATCCGAGAGCCGTGGCGGGCGCCCTGCCCATCGCCTCGCTGATACCTTCGAGCGGAGTGACGGTGTAGTATGGTTTGAGAGACGCAGATCCACCACCGCAGTATGCAGACATGAATGCGTTGGGACCAATGACTGCAATGTCGTCAGTCGGTGCGAGCGGCAGCAGACCGGCGTCGTTTTTGAGCAGGACGAGCCCGCTGGCGCCGATCTCCCGGAGCTTGGCGCTGGTCACAGGAGTGTTGTTGTCTGTCGTTTCGGCTCCGTTTTCAGGCACGCCAGAGGCGAGTGTCTTGTGCACCATCTCGAGAACACGCAGCGCGCAGCTGTCGATGTCGTCGAGGTCGATGCCGTTGGACTCCTCGAGGAATAGCAGGGTGTCGGGCTTGCGGAAACGCGGAACACCAGGCATCTCGAGGTCCAGGCCCGAGCGGTACGCCTGGTTGATGGAGTAGGTACCGCACCAGTCGGACATCACCATGCCGTCGTACCGCCACTCGCCACGCAGGATCTGCTTGAGCAGGAACTCCGAGTCGGAGGCGTGTTCGCCGTTGACCTTGTTGTAGCTGGTCATGAGACACGCGGGGTTGGACTCGCGGATGGCGATCTCGAAGGGCTTCAGGTACACCTCGCGCAGCGCGCGCTCCGTGAGAATGGAGTTGGACGCGAGCCGGCGGTCCTCGAGGTCGTTGCACACAAAGTGCTTGACGGTGGCGAGGATCTTTTCGGACTGGATCCCGTTGACGATAGCTGCACACACCATGCCAGACAGGTACGGATCCTCGCTGAAGGACTCAAAACCACGCCCGCCGAGTGGCGAGCGCTGCGTGTTGATCGTTGGACCGAGGATGACGTGGATTCCCTTGGCCTTGGCCTCCTCGGCCATCAGCTTGCCCACCTCAACGAGAAGCGTCTTGTCGAAGGTGGCCCCGAGGGACGTTCCGCACGGGAAACAGCCAGATGGAACACTCTGGAAGAACTTGGTTCCCCTCAGACCGTTGGGGCCATCGGACAGTCTCACTTTGGGGACTCCGAGCCGTGGAATGGGATACGAATGCCAGAAATCCGAGCCCGCAGTGAGTCCTATCTTCTCTGCGGACGTTAGCTTGTCTAGTACTTCTGCTGGTTCCCACATGGCTCGATAAGAGGAGACGATACACGCAAGGGGGGGCGACCTGTGGAGATTTAACGCGATTGAAAAATGTACACGCCGATAGACCGAAAAGGCTCTGGTTTCACTCGGGTCTTATCTGTGCAGATCGCCTTCCCAATTCGGAATGGAAAAATGCACGCGATTTTTCCGACGCCGGCGAAATCTTCCGGAGACACTTCATTGGCCCGGGGCGTCTGTTTTCGACGGAAATCAGCGTGCCACAGTCCAGGGGGGTCCAGCCTATCGCACCGACGCAGATAAGGAGTGGGAGATTCACTTATCTCCAGGGGGGTGGACCCAACTGGGAATCTTGGCCCAGGGTCCGCCAATCATCTTTGGCGGATGTGCAAGTGGACTGCCAGATACGGACGCGATCGGAAAAGGCTGATGGGATAATCTCCCGGGTCTTTAGAGATAAATAGGTATTCGTGGAACGCGGGACCTTTGGGGTCTTGCCCCCTCTCGTTCCAGTCTCTTCACCAAGCAAACATGGAGAAAACAGAGGCACAAGTGGAGATCGTCAGCGCTCAGGATGACACCATCGAGCAGAAGATCAAGGAGCTCGCCGAGAAAACGCAGAAGCTGAGTTCCAGCGAGCAGATCGGGATGCGCGCCGGTATCAAAAAGTACCCGATGTCGCTCTTCTGGGCCATGTTCATGGGGCTGGGCATCGTGATGACCGGCTACGACCAGGCGCTGGTCGGGACGTTCTACGCGCTCCCGTCCTTCCAGGAGAAGTACGGAACCTCGGACGGCGAGGGTGGCTACGCCATCTCGGCCGCGTGGCAGGTTGGGCTTGGCATGGGCTCGCCCATCGGCCAGATCATCGGCCCGCTGATTGCGGCGTGGCCCATGGAGAAGTGGGGCCGCAAGAAGACGATGATCGTGTCGTGCTTGCTGGTCACCGCCTTCAACTTCATCCAGTTCTTCGCGTCCAACATCGGCACCATCTGCGCCGGCGAGGTGGTGGCCGGCATCGTGTGGGGCGTGTTCGTGGCGCTGTCGCCGATCTACGCCGCAGAGGTGGCGCCGCTGGCGCTGCGGCCGATCGTGTCGTCGCTCAGCAACCTGGCGTTTGTGATTGGCCAGTTCGTGGCGCAGGGCATCCAGGCCGGGTGCCAGAACATGACGTCCAAGTGGTCCTACAAGATCCCGTTCGCGGTGCAGTGGGTGTGGCCCGTGGCGATCGTGGCCGGGATCTGGTGGTGCCCAGAGTCGCCCTGGTGGCTCGTGCGCCAGAAGCGGCTGGACGAGGCCAAGCAGGCACTGGTCCGGCTCGGCTGGGGCGGAGACTCCGACGGAGAGACCGACGACATGCTGGACGTGATGGCGAGAACCAACGACCTCGAGCAGGAGATCGAGGCCAGCGCCAGCTACGCGGAGTGCTTCAAGCGCGCGAGCATCCGGAGAACGGAAATCGCCGTGTGCGTGTTCTCCGCGCAGGTGATGGTCGGAAACTGGTACGTCAGCTACCTGACCTACTTCTTCACGCTGGCGGGCCTCAGCACCTCGGACGCCTTCAACCTCGGCGTGGGCGTGAACGCGATCGGCTTCTGCATGACGATGCTGTCGTGGCCAATCATGCGCTACTTCGGGCGCCGCCCGATCTTCATGGCGGGCACGTTCGGCATCTTCGTGGTGCTCATCGTCATGGGCGCGCTGGACTCGTCGCCCAACTACCTCACCAACAGCGGGTTGCGCTGGGGCGAGGCCATCATGATGCTGCTGTGGCAGATCCTGTACCAGTCCACGATCGGCCCGACCACGTTCGTCGTGCTGGGCGAGATCCCGTCCACGCGCCTCAAGAGCCGGACCGTCGGCCTCGCCCTCGCGGCCTCGTCGCTGCTCGGCGTCGTGATGGGCGCCGGGCTGCCCTACATGTTCAGCGCCGGCTGGCGGGGCAAGACCGGGTTCTTCTTCGGCGGGTGGTCGCTGGTGTTCTGCGTGTGGACCTACTTCAGGCTGCCCGAGACCGCGGGCCGCACGTTCCAGGAGATCGACATTCTGTTTGATAATAGCGTTCCTGCGCGGGGGTTTGCGTCGTTCAAGCTCGAAAACACCGTCTAGACCCGTTTGGTGTTCCTTTTTTTTTGTAAAAATTATGAAAGATTACGCAAATTTCGCTCTAAAGCAGGCACTGAAGCCCCCAATCCAGAACCGCATCCACCGGAAAAACACGGCGCTTGTGACATCAATGGACGATGGCCTCATCAGGCAGCGCCCATTTACGGAAATGACGCACACGGCAACATGGGAAAATGATTGGAAATAATCGATTGGGATAGACCCATATCTCGCTACTGGCGACATTTATCCCAGAGCGGAACATACAGCGAAGTGCAAAAGTGTAAAAGTAAATAGATGCTGCCAAATATGGCGTTGCGGCCGCAGCAGATGCAATTCCGTACAGGATTAATCCCGGATTATTCTTCTCTCGAGGCACGCATCAGCGGTGCGCATCAGCGGCACAAGAACAGAACAGGGCCCGGTCGATGCTGCTCACAATGAGCAATGAGCTGGACCCGCTCTACCATACCGTGTTCAGACGCCAGTGTGGCCATCTCGTATCAGCAGACGCTAGCAAGGATGAGGAAGTTAGAGTTAGCGCCCATTAAGTGGCCAAATCCCAAAAAAAAGAAAGAATGGCACCCAGTTCCCGCCCCTTCTTTTAGTTCAAGATTACCACCCGAAAAAAAAATATTCCAGCCTTCGGGCTCCACTGCTCGAGTTGTTCGAGTTTATTTAAGTGTTGACGATTCCATCAAGGTGGCCACCGCGAAAAACCACCGCATCCTCAGCCCGTTCCCTCATTCCCTGTCCAGGCTCGTTTTTGGCTCGTTTTAATTTTAACTTTTTTTCCTTTTGCTTTTTCCCAAATTTCTCTCTCTGTTGACACGTCGTTTCAATTTTTCCCTCTTTCCCTTTTGCCTTCCTTTGCTTCCTCCCTTCCGACAAACCCACGCAGACTGCTGCTCGTTGCAACAACTTTTCTTCTAATCCCGGTATCTGCTAGGATATAACCACCCTGAACCTGCGCCCATCCAGGTTCGTCCACTCGTTTACACACCCGCCAGCACCAACACGCCCACCGCGGCCCACCACCCTCCCGCAGCGCCCGCCTCCCGCCAGCCAGCCCCATGAGTGTCGCCGCCAACAGGAGAAGACACATGCACAAGCGGTCGTCCGCGATCTCGGGAGACTTCGACGTGTCGTTCTTCCTGCCGCCACAGCCGGGCTCCAGCTCGTCGCTGTCGCGGTCGGTTCCGAACTCCACCACCTCCAGCCCGATACGCGCAGAGTACGAGATCCCCACGGTGCAGGTGATATCCGACTCGGACCGGTCGTGCTCGTCGGTGACGACGCCGGTCTCGCCGGCCTCGCGCTTCTTCATGACCGAGGAGGCCCAGATAGACCGCTTCACCCACGTCCCGGACGCCGTCATCGACCTGGACGAGGTCCTCTCTTTCAAGAAGTCCTCGCACAAACGCACCGAGAGCGCCCCGGAGCTCGACAACTTCTTCGGCCGCGTGCTGTCGTCGCCCCAGCGCGCAGAGAACCCGATCGTGGAGGACATCGAGGAGGAGGACGAGGAGGACGAGCTCGGGCTGTTCCCCAAGAGCGAGTCCTCGTCCATGCTGTCCACCAAGCACGACAACTCCTCCACGCAGTCCGTGAACTCCAACGGCTCCATACCACCCAGATTAAGTGGTTCGCTCAACACCCCCAGCGTGCAGTCGCTGCGCGGCAAGGTCAGGTACCAGGCCTACTACAGCCAGCTGTCGTCGTCCAACCCGAAGCGCTCCAGCCTCGAGTCCACTGCCAGCAACAAGGAGAACGTGTTCCTGCGTCCCTCGGCGCGCGCTGCGTCAATGAACACCACGCTGATGCCGCCTCCGTCCATCGGCGGCTCCCGTTCGCCGGTGCGCAACTCGGTGAGGTTCGGCTCGGGCCTCAAGTCCTCGGCCTTCCAGTTCGAGTCGGTCTCCTACGACATCCCCAAGGGCTTCCACAGGGAGCACGGCTACTCGCAGTCCGTCTCGTCCACCCACAAAAAGTCGGTGTCTGCCACGCCGCCCCCGCTTGCCGAACAGTCGCACTCGCGCTCCAACTCGCGTCTGTCGAGGTTCTCGCACTCCCGCTCCAACTCGCGCGTGTCGCTGTCGCGCTCCGTGTCGCCTGACAAGTCCCACAGAAAGAGCGCGTCGTTGTTCAGCTCCATCACGAACAGGTTCCACAGACGCAACAGCTCGTCCTACAAGAAGTCCATGATGGCCAACGAGCTGCTGCTGTCGCCGGAGACCACAAACATGGACACCACGCTGCGCAACGACGACACTACACTAATCCAGGACGACGACGACGACGACGTGTTTGGCGAGAACATCATATACGGAGAACCGGGCCCAATGGTCACAAAGTACGACCACAAGGAAAATCTACAGCTGCCCCTGGAACAGCATCCCCAGCATAGACACAAGCTGTTCGGGTGGATCAAGAAAAAGAAGGAGGAGCTGAACTGAAACTTAATGTATAACAAAAATCAAAATACCACTCGCTTTTTACATTCCGCAAAGGCTTAGCAATCGTCATTTTGGGAAGAGGGAAGAGAAAAGCCCCGGCGGCTAAATAGCGCTCGGCGGCTAAATGAGATCCATATGGTGCGGCGCGTGTTTATGGAGTGCACGATGTTTTGTCTGAGTGTGCACGACCTTTGGTTTTCAAGGGCACATAACCGAGGAAAGCATCCAATGAGACGCCAATCATTCAACATCAACGCTTCTCCGTTAGCGTGCTCTCAATACATCCACGTTTACCCCAAGCAAACCACAAAAAACATGGCCAGTTTGACTTCCGTTGCCAAGGCTGCTAACACCATCACCAAGAGCCCCTTCTTGAACAAGATCTTCTCTCCAGCCGCCAAGGTGTTCACCAGCTTTTCCGGCTACAGACAGATGGGTTTGAAGTGAGTACCGTCGTTCATCTCTCCCCCGGGAATAGCACTAACGTTACAGGCTCGACGACATCCTGATCGAGGAGACCCCAGTCGTGCAGAAGGCCATTGCCAGACTCCCAGCCTCTGTGTCCTACGCCAGAAACTACAGAATACTCACAGCACACCAGTTGGCGCTCTCCCACGAGATCCTGCCTCCATCCAAGTCTGTGAAGCCAGAGGAGGATACCGCTTACCTCACTCCATACATCCTCGAGGCCGAGTTCGAGGCTTCCGAGAGAGACGAGCTCAACAACTCGTCCTTCCAGAAGGCCTGAATATACATACACTCTGAATACAAGAAACATATCTATTACTCCGGGAACCCTCTAGTAGTTCTCCTCGGGTCCAGGCGTGTGCTCCATGCCGTCGTTGGGGAACCCCACCTCCTTGAGGATGGTGGAGAACTTGAGCCTCAGAATGAGCTGCTTCATCTCCTCGTTCTTCGTAGAGAACAGACCAAGGAACCCAAGCGAGTTGATCCACACTTGGTCGTGGCGTGCAAACCGCCGGGGCACAAGCATCATCCACTTGTCGGTCATGAGGTAGTTGTACGAGATCCTTTCCACCTCCAGGTCCGAGTCCCGGAAGCAGTTCATCACGCGGCGTACGAGCGCCATGTACGCCATCGACAGGAAGTCCTCGCGCGCCTCTGCGTCGTCAAAGCGGTCGGGCAGCGGCAGAATGAAATGCTGGAACGACAGCTCGTTGTTCTTGAGCGGCTGCTTCTGGTGCGGAAGGTCTCCTGGCAGAAAGGGCTCGACGCCCTCCACCACGGCGTCGGGGAAGGCCGGGAAGTCGTCCGGTATGCGCATGAACTGCATGTGTTTGTGGTACTGCGAGTAACCGCTCTCCGGCCCCGAGTTGAAGAACCCGAAGAAGCGGGCTTTGCGGTTCAGGTTCCGCAGAATGCCGTACATCAGCTGCAGCTCGGTCGGAGACAGCAGCGTGTCCTGTGGCACAAACTCCTTGGTCACCATCAGGAAGTGGTCGTAGCTGTTCGGGTACTTGTTCAGGATCAGTCTGTAGCTGCCCACCACGTCTTCGCTGATGGTCAGGTCCGGCTCGGGCAGCAGGAACGGGTTCTTCTTCTGCACCTTGGCCAGCTTCTCGGCCTCCGTCTCCGTCTCCGTCTCCGCGCTCTTGGCCTGTGCCGCTGGGTCCACCGGCTCCGTGGGCCTGTTGATGGGCCTGCTGGCCAGCCCCTCCACTATCTTGATCTCGCACTGTCCTGTTAGTTCGTCCGCTGCGCCAGAGACCTGGGTACTCACAAGCATGTCTGTGTCCTCATCCTTGATCACCTCGCTGTTGGACTTGACAAACACCAGGTTGTCCGTGGCCTCAGCGTGCTTGAAGGTGTCCGTGAGTACGGAGTACAGCTCCACCTCGTCCAGCTGCTCCAGTGACTCTATCTTGACGCCCATCGTGTGGTCTACGGAGAACACGGTGGCAGCAACGCGCATCTCGCTCTAACAAGGGTCGATTCCGCGGTCGTGCTCCTGCTAAACAAAGTAGTGTTTGGATTAATTTGTTAGAAATACAACGAAAGGTACAGTGTTACAACGCTCAGAAGTTGGTGTCGATGAGGGACTTCACCTCCAGCCACTCGTCTCTCTCGACATAGTCCAGAACGACGATTCCGCAGCCCTTGCCAAAGTCGTCGCGGACGTTGAGCTTGGTGAGCCCACTGGCCACGCGCTTGGGCCAGCAGCTGGGGTCGAAGAAGTTGGAGCCGGAGCAGAAGTTGACGTAGAGCTTGGGGTCCGGGTTGGTGGAGTTGTACTCCTTGGCGCGGTTGAGGTGCTCCTTGACGTACTGCGACTTTGTGCCGATGTCGTCCTTCTTCATGACCTCGCACCAGTCCTGGACCACGTACTTGCCGCGGTCGTCAACCTCGCAGTTGTACTTCCACCACGAGGCGTCGATGCCGAAGTTGTCGCCGTTCTCCACGCCGAATCTGCGGAAGAGAATTGCCTTGCCGCGGCAGTCGCCCATGCGTGGGATCTCGTTCCTGAGGTACCACTTGTCCTGGTTGGGCTCGATGTACTCCTTCCAGAACAGGTCGGGGAACTGCTGGCCCTGCCACTTGTCGCGGCCCTCGGGCTTGATGGACACAATCACGCTCTCGGACGGGTTCTCCTCGAGGAACTTGTACACCTCCTCCAGCGTCTCGTTGACCTTGACGGGGAGCGGGAGTCTCACGGGGAACTGGCCGTGGATCACCTGCATGTCCTCCTTGGACTTGCCCAGCAGCTTGAACGGGTCGACCCAGAACGGAGACGAGACCCGGATGTCCAGGAACCGCACTCCGTGGTTGAGCTGCTCGGTGACAGAGGCGCCCTGGCACTTGACCGAGAACAGCGCAAAGTGACACGCGGCGCTGTTGTGTGTGCCTGGGAGAGACAGCTTGCTGATCAGAGTGTCGTTGCCGACCTCCTTCTGCCATTCGCGTAGTTGTTTGGAGTTTTCGAACTTCATACTGGTGTACAGCGGGAGGCGGGAAGAAAAAAACAGGAACTTCTCCAACCGCACGGCTATATATGTCAAGGTGAAATTCTGGGTGAAACGAGTCTAAATTAGACACGATTCTCTTTGTCCCAGCGCCAACCGCCTTTACTCTATTTTAGACAGGAAAACCACAAACAGCGCACTCACAATCGGTCTAACAATCGGTCTAAAGTTGTAGAACGCCCGCCCTGTCCATTGTAAGCAAGCTAGGAACGGTTGAAACTTCCAGCGCCTGAAACTGCCAGATCCCATTACGTAAGTGCTTATGTAAGCGCGGATACCGGTTGGCGGGTGCACGCCCCAAGGCCTGTCGGTTTTTCGACGCCTCCAGCCCAACAAGGAGGGCGGTACACCACACAACACAGGCGCGGCGATGGAGCAACGATCGCAGAGCGGATCTCCCGTATCCATCTACAGAAACAACCACAGCATCGATGCCACGACTCTCAACGTGACGGGGGCGTATGTGGAAGACGTCAAGGCCAAGGCGCACCGGAAGGACGAGGTTCCCGAGACCAAGGCGATTGTACTCCCCCACCACAACGATAGGGTCAGCCACGTGTCGCTGGACATCGGCGGGTCGCTGGCCAAGCTGGTGTACTTCTCCAAGGACGGCTGCGGCGGGCGGCTGAACTTCTACAAGATCGACTCGACGAGGATCGACGAGCTCATTGCCTTCATCAAGCACGTGTTGCGACAGCACTACGGCTTCAACCCTGATACAGACGAGGCTACCGATAGAGTAGTCATAGTGGCCACCGGTGGCGGTGCTTTCAAATTCAACGAGCGGCTCCGCAGCGAGCTGCGGTGCCAGATCCAGAAGGAGGACGAGCTGCACTGTCTGATTGTCGGACTCGACTTCTTCATAACAGAGATACCCAACGAGATCTTCGTGTACGACTCCAGCGACCCGGAGGTGTACGTCAGTGAGAACCTGGATCCCGGGGCCGACAGGGAGTCCATATACCCGTATCTCCTGGTCAACATCGGCAGCGGGTGCTCGATGATCAAGGTCACCGGTCCCGGTGCCGACAACTTTGAGCGTGTGGGCGGGTCCTCGCTCGGTGGCGGGACGCTGTGGGGGCTGCTTTCGCTGCTCACCGACGCCAACGACTTTGACGAGATGCTGAGCATTGCCAAACGCGGAGACAACGAGACGGTGGACCTTCTGGTCGGAGACATATACGGGATGGGCTACAACAAGATCGGGCTCAAGGACAACCACATCGCGTCGTCTTTCGGCAAGGTGTTCAAGAAGGTGTTTGACGAGAACGGATCGCTGGACAGAAAGGACAAGATAGCGATGTTCAAGCAGGAAGACATCTCCAGATCGCTGCTGTACGCTGTCTCCAACAACATCGGGCAGATCGCGTATCTCCACGCACAGCGCCACAACCTCAAGAAGATCTACTTTGCAGGATCGTACATATCGGGCCACGCACAGACGATACACACGCTCAGCTACGCCATAAACTTCTGGTCAAGCGGCACAAAGAGAGCCTACTTCCTCAAACACGAGGGGTACCTGGGAAGCATGGGTGCTTTTCTACAGAAGAAGTTCTCTCCGACAGGCTGAAAGTAACGCGCATTCTTTCACTCGTACATGATCCTCCTAGAGACGTAGCTCAGACCGTCCAGGCCACCGAGTCTCCTGGATGCGCTCATCCACTTGGCCAACTGCGGGTGCTCGTACCCGGAAACCCGTGCGATCTTGTAGTCCGGGGAGAGAACATACCGCACACGGTCGTTGAACTTGGTGTATTTCACGTCAACCACAATCCCGCTGTCCTCTTTGGCCAGCTCCAGTCCCTCCACCCCGGATATCTTGGTCCAGAAGGTGTACATCGTTCCGTACCACTCGGTGGTGAGCTCCATGCGGCGAGCTTTGGCGTTAGTACCGTCCTCAGAATCGTCCAGGTTGGTTGCATTACCTAGGAGCCTCTCGCGCGTCTCGATCCTCTCGTGCAGTTCGCCCGCTAGTCTTTCTTTCTCTGCGTTGGCGTCCGCAAGTTGCGCTTGTAGAGCGTCCAAGTTAGTCCCTTTCTCGCCCAGCTGGGAAATTTTGGTCTGTAAGTTACCTTCCGTCTCGGCAATCTGCTGGTCCCGCTGTATGTTCAGCAACTGCAGGTTCTCCGAGGAGTTCACCATGCTCGCAACGTCGCTTATGTTGTCAACTCTGCCGATCACCTCGTGCAGAGTATCGTCTTCTGCCACATCCAGCGACACCTGCTGCTCCATCTGCCTGAGCTCCGCCTGCAGCGCCACCATCTCCTTGTCAAGTTCTTCCTGTTCATCCTTGCACCTCGACAGGTTGTTCAGCCTGTCCACAAGCTTCAGCCCGATCTCCAGCGTCTCGCGCTTCTCCTCCTCCACGAGAGCCAGCCTTTCCGCATACTCTTTCCGTTTGGCCTCGTACTCCACCCGCGAGCTCTCCACCTCCGCGTAGTCCGTCATCTCGGGCGCATCCTCCTTCAGAAACTTGCAGAAGCTGAGCTTGGAGTCCATGGCAAGGTACTGGAAGGTGAGTTTGTCCTGGTACTCGCGCGCCATCTTCAGAAACTGCTCCACATCGCGAGGGTCCAGCCTGGCCGGGAACCTGATGTTGTGCTGATCGCTCACGGAGTCGGCTATGACCCTCTGGATCTGCTCCTCGTAGACCTGCTCGAAATCCATGCTATGCAAACGGTGGGTGAGCTTCAGTGGAGAAACAACACGCCCGCAAAAAACGTAAACAAAGAAATGCGTGCGAGACCCACTCTCTGTCGTGTGCCAGCCGCTGTTTCTGCTTACGTGATCCTCGCGATATGCCTTCGCCTTCTCTTTACCCCTCCTTCAGGCATCCGTTCACGAAGCAATGGACAAATCTATCGATTCGGAGAGGCTCAGGCGAATCCTCGCGTCTGTGAAGCGCGACGATGTCACGAAACGGGTGGCGAGCAACTCGAATGCGCTCGCTCTGATGCTAGCCAGCTCAGCCCAGTCTACGAGAAACACCAACCTGGACAGACTAGCCAAGCTCGTGTTTGTGTCGAGTCTTGTCAAGTCTTCAGGCAGGTACATCCAGCGGGTGGCCGGGTGGGGCCACGACATATCGCGCACCTCGTCGAGTTCGTCGGTGACGGTGGTGGATGTGCGCAAGATCCGCCAGCAAACCACGGCGCAGGAGCTGCTGGGGAAGTACACCGAGCTGGAGACGTACGTGCTCGACTCGCTGGAGAGTATCATCTCATTGCTGGACAACTTCTACTTTCTATCGCGCGTGCTGAGGCTCAAGAACTCGCGGGTGTTCCTGATGGCCAACAGGATAATCGTGCAGACGTCGAAGATATGGATGGTGATCATCCTGCTGACGATGAAGAACCTCGCCATTCGGTACTGGAGAGTGGACAAGGTTGAGAAGCAGATGCAGCTGGAGCTGGCTCAGATCCGCGCGATCAACGGCGGTGCGCTGGGGCTCACGCGGGACTCCGAGATGAGGCTCATAAAGATACAGGCTGAGAAGATCCAGATCGTGCTTGAGATTCTGGGAAACCTGAACGAGCTGGCGTTCTGCTTCATCGAGATCTTCGACCTCGACGTGCCGAACTTTGTCAACAACGTGCTCGGTGTGTTCTCGTGGATCATGAGTCTGTACCGGATGAGCAAGGAGGAGACGGACAACGACGTGGACGATCTGCTGAGGGAGTACGAAAAGGAGTGAAAGTCATCCACATGAAACACACGCTATTGGTTTCACGCCTCATCGTATATTCGTCCCACATCTAGCCAGATCTACCGCAAACGCAGCCGCTTGACCGTCAGACCGTCAATGGTCCCCCTTCTCCCCGCGCCAATAGCCACCTGAAACGGGGCTCGCCCGAGTCGTGCGGACTACGTGAGCTTCTTTACCACATTCAGTAACCAATCACTTCCCCAATACAGGCCATGCGTTGAAACATCCAATTTACATGCGTGCGTCGTAATTTAAGAGCAACCGGACAAATTGAGCAAAATTATTATTGCCCATAGGCGGAATAGAGTGCCGAGGCTAAGCCGAGTCCCGTACATTGTCCCTGCCGAGTAAGCGAGGTTTCTAAAATTTCACCATGGCGATCAGACCACTTTTGCTGTTTGCCGGTGGCCAACGGTCGTCCTGGATGGAGTTTACTAGCCACTTTCCCGTCCGGCTGCTCACGGTGAGCATGTGAATACCCGCTGAGGGAAACCTAAATCGCAACAGCCAAGAAAAGCAAGAATTAGGATTCCGCCCCTGCTTTTCAGAGTTTGAAAAAACGAGAAAACCAAATTTCCGGAAAAATTCTGCAACGTTCTAGACCTCGTCTCGTTTGCGTGTGGCTCTACGGGAAGGCTGCTCCGGCGCGCCGTTACAGCGTTACAGCGTTGCAAATGTATTCCCCAGTAAAAGTAAAAGTAAAAGTAATGAAACGTAAAATAGCTAACTCCGTCTAGTAAAGCAAAAGACCAACCCGGTGGTGGTCCCGAGACCTGGCGATCCAGCCCAAAAAAAGCCTGTTCCAGAGGCTCAGATGGCCCAGTTCTCCATCTCTGAGGTCTCGTTTCGGATCTTCTCCACCTTGACCCGCTCGAGAATGCTTATGGCCATTGCGTCTGCAAGATCGTCCTCGTGCACGGGCGTCGAGAGGCCCGTGTTGGACACCACAGACCCCGATCTGGGTATCTGCACGGTGGCCAGCTGTGCGCTTGTCTCGAGGTCGAAGTTGTCCATGGATGCCGTAGAGTTGTTCCTTCCAGAGGACTGCGGTGTGAGTGTGTTGCTGTGTGGTATTATCGTAGGCGTGAGCTCCTCTGTGTTGCACGGGGCCTCCTGTGGGATGGGAGGCAGCAGATCCGTCTCCTGTGTCTGCGCCACGGGCTCCGCGGGCTCCAGCGGATCCAGCGGCTCTTGCGATGCTGCCGACACGGCTGGTTCTGTGCTTTCGTACTGCGAGGACGAGGACTCCAGCGACACCTCGTCCGATATGCTTTCGTCGTCCTTGGACTTGTGCAGCTTGGTCTTGGTCTTGTTGAGCGACTTCACCATGGTGGAAAGCGACCTCTTCAGCGTCATCTTGTGGAGTATGTGTGTGTTGCGTACGTGCTGGTGTGTGCTGGTGTGCTGAGTATGTGTGTGCTGAGTAAGGCAGATCTGAGATATCACCTAAGCGGGACAAAGACGATTCTGGATGTGGAGATCTCGCTGGTGGACGGGGATATGACTAAAAACAAAACGGTTCAGATGGATCGAGAGATTCCCGGGTGAAGAAGAGAAGAAGAAGAGGAGGAGGAAAGGGGGAGAGGAGCAGATGAGAGGAGAATAAGAGAACGGTGAGCGTGAGAAAGAGCGTGAGATCGAAAATCACCTTTCTTTTGCAACTTTTTTTTTTTTTCTCAAAGCAGTTTCTTTTTGCGTTTTTTCCTTATTGTGCGCGCCATATTGCTTTTTGCTGGCGATTTAGGAAAGCCGAGAGACCCAAATCACCCGGCTACGGTGTTGTGCTCGGCCATTGGCAGTCATCGCTCAGGCCAAAGAGGCTAAATTACATACAGTCCTTGGGTGGGTGCTCCTTAGGCCGCTGTGCGTGCTGGTGGGCAGAGCGTCTTTTCTTTTGCGAAATTTTACCTTTATCGTTTTGTCTTTCGAGCCACTCAGCTCTACATGTGGTAACCCCATTGGGGGAATTTCGCGGCCTCTCGAGCAGCACTTTAGCTTTGTTTATTTTATATACGGAAGGCGGTCGGTGTGTATTTCCGAAGGTCGTTCTTATCTGACAGGTGGAGTTTCCCGTATTTGGTGTGTTCATTTGGTATGCGTATATGTGAAGGGTTGTTTATTTTCAGGCCTTAATCTCCCTAACTCCCGCGGAGGATCTGAATATCGCATCGCCCTCAGAGTAGCCTCTTCCAAGCCCGAATCCAATACCCAGCCAGACGGGGAACGCACGTCTCTTCAGCAGGGCGCTGGCAATAACGCCTCCGCAGAACCCAAGGCCGGTCTTGACTATGGTGTTGGATAACACAACGTCCCACTGTATCGGTTAGTCCATTTGCCTGCCTCTCGATCCAGTTCCCTGGATTCTCAAAATCCTCAGTCCCGCTTCCGGTTCCGCTTCGCAGCCTGGTCCGGGCCTCGAAAGTCAGATACATACCTTGTCGTTGAGCAGCGATTTGGATGGTGTAGTCAAAGTAGTAGCAGACATCTGTGTGGTTAGTACGAGCCAATCCAGCCCGCCAGGGTCAATCCAGCCTCCGCTGAACCCCGGCCACCAACCAACGCACCTTTTCTAGAGTATTTTATCAGAATAACCAAACCTGTGTTTCGGTAGCTCAGCAGAAAGGGAGCTCTGTTGTTGTCGTCCACCTCGAACTCCCCCTTTTTCCCATTGGCCGTGATTTGGGCGGTGTGCACGACCTCTTGCGTACGCGGTGGGCGCACGCCCTTCGGGCTCCCATCCCTTTGTTTTCTTTGACGCGTCCTGTTGGACTTGTCATTACCCACAAGACAACATGGATCTGCTGGAGGACCTGGAGGTTGTCTCGCGGAGACCCACACGTGCCAAGGCGCTGCAGCTCGTGGAATCGGACGAAGAAGAGGCGCTGGAGCCACAGTATGGGCTGGAACAGACACAGGTGGTCGCGTTACCTGCTGCAGATATAGTCCAGAGAGTCAAGCAGAGACTGGGGTTTGAGACCCAGGCCGATACACAACAGGCTGAGACCGGGACTCAGGTTGGAACTGCTGAGGCCCAGATTGGGACCCAGCTTGGGAGTCAGGCTGAAACTGTAGAAGCCCAGCCCACTCAGCCCATTCTGCCCACCCAGCCCACTCAGGCCACCGAAGACCTCGCAGATGCACAGGTCGACGCTCAGCTCGCAGAACAGCCGACTCTGCCCGGTGAACCCGAAGGAGAACTCACGCGCGAGGAAAAGATCCAGAGACTCATAGACGCCAAAATAGCAAAGGAGAAAGAAGAACGCGAGAAACAGAGGGAGTCTGCCGATGACTCGGCGCCTCTGTTTGTCCAGGACGAAGATGTCGAAGACGCACAGCAGAATGAATCCGACGAGGAAGCAGGAGGAGTGGACACAACCGGATTTGCAGTAACCAGTTTGCTGAAGAAGACCAGTGCAGAGCTGTCCAGAAACAACAAGTTTTCCGTGTCTGCATTCCTGGACGACTTTGACGAACCTGTTTCGGACCCGGTGTCCTCGCCCGCCAAGGAGAAGACGTCCCCCATAACGTCGCCTGTGAAGAGTCCTCTCAGAATATACCACAACGCATCTACCCAGCTCGGAGATCACCCCAAGCAGATCGAGCTCGACTCGGACTCGGACACAGATCTGGTTGTTTTGAAGGAGAAGACGTCCAAGGCAACCAGATTGGACGTCAAGACTCGTTTTATGAAGAAAAGGCCCGTTACAAAGGATCTCAGCAAGGATAAGGAGTTTTTGAAAGAGCTGAACCAGAACGCAATCAAACAGCTAGCGACTCTCAAGAAGGACAAGTCCGGAAACTACATCAACATGGAGGAACTGATGGACCAGGAGAATGCAGTGCGTGATCTTCTCGAAGAAGAAAGAGCCGCAAGTGAGCGTTTGAAAGAGAGGGAAAGGGCGCGCAAGGCTAGACTGCAGGAAGGCATCGAAGATCCAGATGACTCCGACTACAGTTCGGCTGCAGACGATGAGTCTGACGGCGAACCTGAAGAAGAGCCTCAGACTGTTGTTTCATACGGGGGGGATGACGAAGAGGATAAGCCCAAGCTAGACCTCAAAGACTTGGCAGTCACTGAGGACAGCGCTCCTGCTCCAGTGGAAGTGGTTGAGTTCGAGACACAGTCGCAGCCTGTCTCGTTCAAGACGGATCTCTTGGAATCCCAAAACCTGTTTGCAGAAACGCAGATCGATTCTCTGTCGCAGAAGGATACAGCCACCCAGAAGATCGAATCTGAAGATTCCGCATCTGAATCCGAGGAGGAAGAAGAGGAAGACCCAGAGGTCGCAAAGGCACGCGCACAGGCCATCAGAGACGCCAAGCGGAAACAGGAACAGAAGAGGAGGAAGAGAGAAAGAGAACTGCGCAAAAAGGGACTCAACACCGTTTTCGAACAGGAAGCAGAGGAATCCGAAGACGAATGGCATGGATTGGGTGGTGCCGACGGAGAAATCTCAGACCAGGCAGATTCGGAAGATGAAAAGTTGCTGGATGATGCTACCAAGATAAAGTTAGACGAGAGCGCGGTCAGGAGGTTGATTGCCAAAGAAGATATCGAGAACGATGAAAACATGGTGAGGAAACTTTTGGAGGATATCAAGTCCGGTAAGCTGCGCAAGAGAAGAGCAGCCGCTGGTGCATTGGATCTCGAATTGAGTGACGATGAAGAGGAACAGGTTTTGAACCTCTATCGTTCACGGCTGAACAGACAACGCGAGGCGCTGCTCAACGATGAGAAGATATCCAAGCTGGCAGAGTCTGAGAAGTCGAAGGCGTTCTTCGAGTCGTTGTTGGATGAGACACCGGTAGTCTCCATCGACACGCAGGAGATCGAGGAGGTCGAAGAGGAGGAGGAGGAGGAGGAGGAAGAGGAGAAACCAAAGAAGAAGAGGAGGATCACGCAGGAGTTTGTCCAAAAGACGCTGTCGTTTCTTGCGGATGAGGAAGACGACGATCCTGATTCGACGATGGCTGTTGAGCAGCGCAGAGAACTCGAAAGGATCCAGCATGGATTGGACGATGACGTTGACATCCACCACCTCAAACAAAACTCTGTTGTGAACCTGCGCAAGAGTGTTGTGTCTGTTGAAGGGACGCAGATCCTCGAAGAGGAGGACGAAGAAGTGTATGGAATGTTGGCAAAGAGCAGAGTCTCGAGCATACACAGTTTCCGCGAGTCGATGAACTCTTCGAAGAACGACGTGACCCTTGGAACGAAAACGGTTTCTGCGTCGACTTCGTACCGCGCGGCAACTGGATCGAGTGCTTCGGTCACGTCTCTTGGAAAATCCAGCGGCCCCAAGCTCGTCAGGTCTCTCAAGACCGCACAGATCGAGCGGAACCTCAAGGGTATCAGGAAACAGTCCTCGGGGCTCAAGAAACTACTTGGATCCAACGGGTTCAACTAGTATGTTACATTATAGTTATTTACATCTCCGAATCGAGTGCATCTTTCAATGCGGCGTAACTGACACGAGAGGTGACAACGTGTCGGTGTAGATCAGAGGCAAGTCCGTGTCTCACGATCTTCTTGTGGTTGGGGCCTATGGTTATGGTGGAGTGCGAGCCGTTGAACGTGCACGAGACCCCTCCAATCCGCTTGAATTCGGGTTCGTGCGGTTCCAGCGGCTTGCCCACTTCGCTGTACACCATGGACTGCGGGTTCAGCCTGGCCAGCAGCATGGACCACTGAGAGTACTGCTGCGAAGCCATGAACGACCCGCGCGAGGATATCGACGGCGAGCGGAGACTGGATGCACTTGACGAGGGTGCTCGGATCGGTATTGGCTCCGAGGACACCACCGAGGCCAGCATGTCTCTGCTCGACTTGGCGCTCGTCGACACCAAGGCTGGTGGTGCGGGTGTTGATGCGGGTATCGGGATTGCGGTCTCCCGTGCGGTGGTGGTAGCGTTATAGTTGTTCTGTGCGGCGGTTGCCGGCGTGTGGAAGATGTTGAGCCACTTCATCGTCTGCCGTTTGAGGTCGAGGCTCTTGTCCGGCTCTTTGACGAAGATGCTCTCGTGGGAGGCGCATCTCTTGACGGGTGTTTCCTCGTACGCGCTGCATGTGCCTCCTCCGTAGTCCTCGTCGTCGCTTATATCGTCCTGCGACACTTTCAGCTGCGACACCAGCGAGTCTGGAGACGTGGCAACGGCTCTCTTCTCGAACGTGAGGCCTTGCAGCGTCTTGTTCAGCTCGTCCCTGTTGGACATGGCCGTATCGAACGACAGCACGTGCCGCAGCCGCTGGTCTTCGTCCTCGATCACAGAGAACTCCTCCGGCAGAAACGGCTCGAACTTCTTCCGGTTGGACTCGTGCAGATGCGACAGCGATGCGTGTTTCGTCAGGCTCCTGGTCTCGAACGGCGGCAGCAGGATGTGTTTCGACTTGGTGGCCTTGCACCGTATGGGTCGCAGCTGAACGTCGTCGACGCTCGTGTTTGACGAGAGCACCGTCGTGTCCTCGCTGTGGGAGAACACCGAGTCCACCGTGGTGTTGAAGCTGTCGTGCTGCTGTCCAGCTGAGGGCTCCTCCTTGAACAGGGGCTCCTCGCGCTGCCCCTGGGGCTCCTCGTGCTGCTTGAACTGGGACATCAGGTACTTGTACTCCAGCTCGAGGTTCTCTAGCGTCGTCTCGGTGGTCCGCCAGTTGAGACTCCTGTCCTTCCAGTCGTTGTATGCGGATGTGCCTCTCGCGGCGTTAACTGCGGAATGCGCTTCCAGCAGGCTCAGCTGGGCCTCGAAGAAGTCCGAGCGCAGGTTCAGGGCCGCCAGCTCCTGCGACAGCTGTGTTGATCTGTCCAGCTCCTCCGAGAGGCCCTGCAGCTCTCTCTCCTGGTCGGCCAGCAGCGCATGTTCGTAGGCCAGATCTCCCACGAGCCTGGTGTTTGTCTCGGCGAGATCAAACGTTGTGTTGAGAAAGGAGTCGAGTTTGGAAAGCGCCTCCATGGTTGTTGTCCCCGACCAATAAATAAAACCAGAATCAACGAGCCTTCACTCGATCAACAATAAAGACAACACAAAAAAAATCGCAGACAAAGCTGCACGAAGCGAAATGTAAACATTTAACCGCATTGGGCCCCTGGGTGGGCCTGTTTCGGGAAAACCCGAGCCTCTCTTTATCTTACTCTGCAGAGGTGCCAAGAGGCCAGGCCTCGATATTATGTTGAGTAAATCTGAGCTATTATTGAGTAAAGTGTCGTAATTATTGCTGGGTAGCGTCGTGATTATTGCCGGGCTTTAGTGTACAGAGGTTGTGGTCATAAGCTGATCCCCGTCATCATCTCCAGCTGTGCGGTGAGGTCTTTGTCCAGAGACTTCTCCCTCTCCTCCTTCTGTTTCTGTAGCTCCGAGTCTCTGATCTTGTGCTCCACGAGGCCCTCGAGTGCGCTGCGCTTGCGCTGTTGTGTTTCCTCGATCCCCCTGAGAATATTCCCCTCGGATCCGTTGGACACGTCCAGCTTCTCCACTATCGCCTTGGCTGCTTTGGCCTTGGCCTTCTCCTTGGACTTGGACTGTCCCTTCGACACCCTGCTCCTGCTGAGCTTAGCAGACCCGCTCTTTCCCTTGTATCCCTTGGCCATGGTTCATCTACAGATGAATGTGTGTGGCTTCTGCCGCCTTTAAATTTTTTTCTCTAAACTCCATATGCTTATGTAATGCAGTTTTCGTCCCACGCACGACCTCCGTTCCAGAAAAAAAATTAAATTTTTGCAAAAGCTTTTCTAGCAAAAACCACTGCAACAACAGACAACGATGCCTTCTACGCACAACCGTGACAAGCCCTGGGACACAGAGGACATAGACAAGTGGCAAATCGATGAGTTCAAGCCCGAAGACAACGCCAGCGGAGAGCCGTTCACCGAGGAGTCATCGTTCATGACTCTGTTCCCCAAGTACAGAGAGAACTACCTCAAGGAGATCTGGGGAGACGTCACCAAGGCTCTGAACAAGCACCACATTGCATGTACGCTCGATCTCGTGGAAGGTTCGATGACCGTCAAGACGACGAGAAAGACCTTCGACCCAGCGGCCATTCTGAACGCAAGAGACCTCATCAAGCTGCTGTCTCGGTCGGTGCCATTCCCACAGGCAGTCAAGGTTCTCCAGGACGACGTTGCCTGTGAAATCTTCAAGATCGGAAACTACGTGTCCAACAAGGAGAGGTTCATCAAGAGAAGACAGAGACTCATCGGGCCCCAGGGAAACACACTCAAGGCGCTGGAGCTTCTGACCCAGTGTTACATCCTGGTCCAAGGTAACACCGTGGCCGTCATGGGTCCACACAAGGGTCTGAAGGTGCTGGAGAGAGTGATAGAAGACTGTATGAAGAACATACATCCTATATACCACATCAAGGAGCTGATGATCAAGAAGGAGCTTGAGAAGAACCCAGAACTCAAGGAGGAAGACTGGTCGAGGTTTCTGCCCCAGTTCAAGAAGCGCAACGTTGCACGCAAGAAGCCCAAGAAGGCCAAGGCCGAGAAGAAGGTGTACACTCCATTCCCACCTGAGCAGACTCCTCGTAAGATCGATCTCCAGATCGAGAGTGGTGAGTACTTCTTGGGCAAGAAGGAGAAGAAGCTGAAGGAGATGCAGGAGAAGAAACAGAAACAGGAAGAGCACAAGGAGTCGAAGCAGAAGGAGAAGGCCAAGGATTACGAAGCTCCCGAGGAAGAGGTGCGCGAAAACAAGCTCTTGAAGAAGGAGAAGAAGGAGAAGAAGGAGAAGAAGGAGAAGTCCAAAAAGAGATCGTCCGAAGAGGACGGCGAGAAACGCAAGAAGAAGCATAAGAAGGATTGAGTCAAACCTAATATACAGTATGTTTGGAATCAACGGCGTAGTCATCGCTAAAAGAACAAACCTCATCCAAATGCCATTCGGGGTATCCCAGCTGTGCTCGCTGTGGCACACTGAGAGGCTGCGGAAGAGACACTTCTGGTGCCAGAGTTTCGGCATGGAACCGTCTCCACAAAACACACGCCACTCCCACGACCAACAGCACCAGCCATCCAATCACAAGAGCGAGGGAGATGAAGAGCTCGGCCATCAGGGCACGCCGGTACTCTGCAATCACGGCTTCCACCACAACCACAACTGAGCTCTTCAGATCGGAAGCAGTGGTCGAGTTTGTAGTGGCCTCGCTCCATATACTCGATGCTGATATCTGCGGTAGAACGACACTGGCGTGTCTGTTGACCCACGTGAGACCCTTCTCAATCTTGACGAGTTTGCTCTCTATGGTGCAGCCAACCACAGACTTCACCGGAGAATGCAACGGCGTTCCTTCGAACGCTTTGTCTATCTCAGAGTCCAACTTGTCTAGAAACTCGGCGATCGTACTGTTCACCGTGGATGTTGACTTCTTCATCCATCCCAACAGGTCGCGGTTGATCTTGTCCTGCTGGTACAGTATGTAGTCGTTGGTGTTGTCTGCCCACACCTCCACCGCTCTGTACGCGTCGCTGGAAACCGTTGATGTTGCGTTCTGCAACGCGGTCGTCAAAGCCGAGTGGCTGCCCGAAACGCACTTCCAGACGATGAACTGTAGAGACACGGTGACAATTCCTGTTGTGCCCAAGAGCAACACGAGCAGAGCACTCCGTGTAGCGGTGTAGTTGACCAGCCACTTGATCTCGGCTCTCTTCGTGGGATCCCTCGTCTTGTTTGCAAGCCAGTCCCCGACGAGTCCAACCACATGGTGCTGTGTATCGTCTATTATACCCACCGCGTGTTTCTCGTCCGCCTGGCGCACCATGTTGGCCGTCTCGTTCATCCTTGTCCAGTTCTTGTACTCGCTCCATGCTTGCACCGCCATCATACCCACTGCGGCAAGAGCCAGTAGCGTAACCGTCACTATCGTCCAAGCGTGTATCACATGGTACGCGTCGCCGAAGAAGTTGTCGATCCGGGAGTCCGAACAGAACGAGACAGACTGCACCTCGGGCACAGACATGCTCTTCGCGGAAATGGTTGTGTTCTCTCTGCGCTCCATTACCGTCTGCAGTTTTTCGAAGGGGAAGCTAATCAATTCGTGTGTCTTGTTCTGCACCGCGGCAAACGTGGGGATGTTGTACTTGAGCTCCGTGAGCTTCGCGTTGACCGAGGACGGTATCTGCCACTTCCGCAACGACGAAATCGTCAAGGATACGTTGCCAAACCCACCAGACACATCGTCGTCGTCGCCGGTGAAGAAACTCTCCACCTTATCTGCAGCCTTGACAGCCTTGTTGACCAAGCTCTCCACACCGTCAAGGGCATCCTGTATGTCGTCTGCGAGTGCTACCACGGTGGTGTTGGCAGCGTGGATGACAGCCTCGGTCGCATTGACAGCCACCTCCACGCTGCCGTCAACAGCAGCAGTCAGCAGGCACACGTACGTTCCGAGAAACAGATCGAATGTGAATATGAGAAGCTGTTCTGCAGACTCAACGAGCAGCTCCATGCCGGTGGCGATGCCGCGATCGGCCTCCTGCAGCGACTTGGCAATGACAGCGTTGCTAGCGCGCGCGATGTAGTGTGGGAGACTCGCCACTGTGGATGCCGAGTGCTCTGCCGATTTGCACGCGGAATTCACGTGTATGGCGGCGGTTTCGAGGCTCGATCGGAGAGATGTGGAGAACAGCACCAGTTTGACGAGCACGAGAACAAGCAGGACCGTCCACTGGTTCAGCCAGACCTGGGAAAGGCGCTCACGGAGGTTCAGATGCGTTGTTGTGTGCATTGTTATGGGATCGGTGGAGCCATCGTGGTGGAGCCACCGTGGCCGGGGGGCCTGTTTTATAAGGGGAGACTCGGCCAAGACGTTTCAGATTCGCATCGCACGGCTGAGAGTGGCACCCATCGTGCGACTGAGCCGATGCACTCCTCAAACAGTGGTGATTGGCCAAACAGTGAGGGATCGGTAGAAGAAATGAGGAAGAAGGGAGGAACGAGGAAGAAGAGCGGCTACAGGTCAGGCTAGCGGTGATGCATCACAGACAAAGAAAAATTACACAAATGTCATAAGAGGGACGGCAACTCAGTCTGAAACCGACTTCCTGGCGCTTCCGGTGCCGGCCTTGGGCGGATATCTCATGTCGCCTTCTTCGTAGAGGTGTCGACACGTACACCACAGCGACTGTTCTGTGTTGTCCATCACGCTGGATACGTGCGATCCGCAGCCCGTCCAGGACTTCTTGTCTGCGTGGGTTAGTCGCGCGCCAAACGGAGCCCAGTCGGCAGCACTTACAGCAGATGGGGCAGATGGCTGTGGAACACATTGTGGTGAGCAGAGAGGGCGGCTGTCGTGCTGTGTTTCCCCAGACTTTATACCGTTCGGACCCCGGAGCTCACCACCCGATCCGTCTGCCCCTGCGTTTTCTGTGCGGCGCTATGTGTCGACACGGAACCGGGCAGACGAAAATCCGGGGTAGCAAAAGCAGCGCAAGAGCTGCGGGTTGGCTGCGCTGCTTATTTGCTGGTTATTCCAGTGAGTTCCACCGAGACTGTAGCCGGTGGGATCGGGACTGCAACCGGTAGGATCAGTCCGGCCGCAGGGAAGCGTGTGGAGACGGGCCCTGGAGCTGGCCCTGGAGCCGGCCTCTCTGTTGCGCGGTTTCGCCAGTATCTGTGCACGCGTGATGGTCCGAAGCGAAGACGGATCTTCCGGAGCGGTTGGAGCGGTTGGAGCGGATCGATAAGCGGTTGGAGACGGCTGGAGAACCTGGACGGACTCCGACCGCACGAGCAGACCAGCCTACGTGTGATTGGCTGCCTGGACGCTCGAACCACGAAATGCGGGGAACGGCTCCGCCAGGAGTTTACCTTTTGGTTGCTAATCGGCGCGTATCTTGTAGTTGCTATCTATGCAATTATCTGGAAATCTCAGATTTTGCGTAATTCTGGAGAAACCGGGGAAGCGGGGTCACTCCTGCTCTATGGTGACCTCAGTATCGTTGACAACAAACGTAATCTGGCTCCCCCTGGCTTCGGCCTGCTGGGCTGGCTGGACTGGCTCGGGCAGACGCGTGGGGCCCGTCGTCTCGGTGATGTCACCGTAACCCCACTGGGTCATCATCGAGACGAACCCCGTGGCCAGCGCCACCCGGCGGTCGATCTTGGTGGCGTCCAGCACCATCTCGAAGTCGAATTTCCACTGCCGCATCAGCCTGACCTTGGCGATTCGCTCGCGGGTCTCCTCGTCGTCGCCTCCGGGGTTGACGAACCTCTCCAGGAACTTGGACCCGCGTGCCCAGCCGTACTTGTGGCCATCGGCCAGGTAGAAGGTCTTGAACCGGCCCGACAGCCCGCTCTCGTCCGCTATCACGCGGTGCTGCACGCCCGGAATGCCGTGGAAGTCCACAGACGTCAGGAAGAAGCCCGCACGCACGGTGGCCACCTCGCGCCGGGACGGGGCCTCCAGCATCCGCCACACCGGGTTCAGCGGGGTCATGCGCTCGAAGGTGTAGATCTTGCTGCCGCCGGCGTCAAACACGTTCACCGCGTTCTGTCTGTTGGCGCGGTCCCTCCTGATGTAGAACACGTCGGTGGGCGCGGCCAGCGGCAGGATGTTGGCGGCCGTGCGGTCGGAGTCGATCAGCTGCTTCATGTACAGGTGCTGGATCACGTACGTGGACAGCGTGGTGACGGCGCTCTGGACGTACACGGCCGGGGCTTCGAAAACAGGCATCTTGCAGCAGAGAGTGTGCCGATTTAGCAGAGAGTCGTCTTGCGGGTGGGAAGAAAGCAGGACTCGGAGCGGATTCGGGCGGCAAAGACAACAAGGGCGCCGCACAACACGCGCGGTTCGTTGTGTTACGTAAGCGGTGGGTTTTGTTTTATACTATCGCACACTGTCTAACTACCTTGGCTAATAAATACCCCAGGCATCCTCGGCACCGTGGCAGAACTTGCTGCACGCCACGGAGGCGGAGAGCGGGTACTCGGACACTCCGATCTTCTCGTCGACGTACTCGTCGGCAAAGTCGTCCTTGCCCCGGGCCATGGCTCCGACAAACACGCAGATGCTCTCGTCCTCGTCCAGCGTCTCGATGTAGTCCTGGACCCTTCTCACGGGCGCGTCGAACGAGAGTGTTATCTTGCGGCACTTGGTGGGCAGGTGGTCTGTGATCGGGTTCTTTATCACCTTGAGCAGCCGCTCCTGCGAGTTGACCGAGCGGATCGACAGCTTCAGCAGCAGCTGCACCATGAGCCCGGAGAAGCGCTTGAACGTTCTGGGGATGCGCACGGTGGGATTCACCTCGATCAGCACGCCCCGCGCCGTCTGGATGTACACCTGCAGCTTGCCGGCCTTGTTGACGGGCGAGTCCAGCAGCGTCAGCAGACACTGGTGTGTGATGTCCGGCCTGGCCTCCGCAATGTCCCTGCCCATCTTCTTGAGCAGACCCTGGTGGTCGTCGCAGTTCAGCAGCGCGTACTTCTCGCCGTTGGCCGTGGTGAGCCGGCGGTTCTCCAGACACGCCTGCGACAGAACGACAATCAGGCGCTGCGTGGTCTTGTCCTTGGACGACAGCGGCGTGGGCTGCGCTGGCACCAGCGAGGCGTCCGGAATCGCCGTCTTGGGCACTCTCTCCTTGGAATCCGTGACCATCGTGTGTGTGTCTCTGTGGTTTCCTTCCAAAAGGCTAGATTTCCGAAAGTTTTTTAATTTAAATTTTTTTTTGCCAAAAACCTCAAAGGTCGTGTGTCTACGGCAAGACGCCAAAAGGCGCGCGAGGCGTGTAACACGGGCCCACGGGCTCCTCTGGAGGCGAGAAGAGGCTGTTTCCCACACGGAGAGGAGGAATGCCGAAGCCAGACGAGTTTGCGGATGACTTTGACGACGACTTTGACGACGATCTGGCGGAGGAGGAGCTGATACGGCTCACGTCTGCGCCCAAGAGACCGGGCTCCCCCAAGCCCGCGGATCAGCCTCCGCACAAGAGGCAGACGGTGCTTGGGGTGGCTGGCGGAAACACCGAGGCGTCTGCCGCTGGCGGGACGCAGCTGCACGACGAGATCCTCATGACCAAGGGCGAGAACGCGATCCTGCGACAACAGATGCAGGAGCTGGTGCAGCGCCACAACAGAGAGCAGAAGAAGCTGAAGGAGCAGTACGAGCACGATATACAGGAAAAGGCCAGCAAGCTGAAGGCGTACACAGACACCATCAAGAACATCGAGGACGAGAAGCGGTTCCTGGACTCGGAGATCAAGAACCTCGGACTGAGGCTGGAGATGCAGTCGCAGCACAAGAGGCGCAGACCCAGCGTGAGCTTCAACTCGCAGTCGCAGAACCTGCACCACTCCACACCGGCTAAGAACGTGGCGATACCGTCACAGACCCCACAGGCTCCGCAGGCTCCGCAGGCTGTGTCCCAGTCGCAGCCCGGACCGCCCAAGGGCGTGTCTGTCATATCCAAGCGCAAAGACGTGCCGCTCGAGAAGGACCCCTTCGTCCAGACGGTGCTGTCGCACCGGATAGCCGGGTGTTCGCGGACAACGATGCAGTTCCTGTCCCGGATACGGTCGGAGGTCGAGTTCAAGAACGAGTGGTTTGCGGTGGGCCGGACGGCAGACATCAAGGAGGCCGTGCTGGACTACCTCGTCAAAATCAGCGCCACAGAAACCCTGGACGTGATCCTGTCGCGGTTCATAACGACCCTGTGCGAGTACTGCACGGTGCTGTTCAACTCGAAGCACAGGCTTCCGATTCCGTTCTTACAGGCCCTCGTGCACTGTGCGGCGAAATACCGCCCTACAGCGGTGTCTCAGCGCACGCTGCACGAGGTGTTCGACCTCAGCACGAGGATCTGCTGCGAGTTCTCCAATCTGATCCGCGGCAAAGAGGATCCGTTCCAGCTGGACAACCCGGTGGTGTCCACCATGTCCAATGAGGAGGTCAAAGTGTTCGTGAACCACCAGCCACTGCAGAATGTGGTGCTGGAGATCTTCATGGTGACCTACGCGCTGGATCTGCTTGAGGTTGGAGCCGATCTCATGAGACTGAAGAGGGATACCAAGTGGATGTCGCAGGACCAGATAAACGCCATTCTGAGCTCCTGCTCTAACAAACAGACACCACCCAACTTTGTGTTCAACGCGATCGAGATCCTGACTGCGTCTATGGTACCCAAAGTTTTCGCCAACAAGGGCAAAGTCGATACCGCGGAGCTGGTCCAGACGAAGAACGGCCAGATGATGGCGCTGGCCAAACTCTTGGTGGAGGGAATGGACGGGAGGGAAGGGTTGCGCTTCTATGGCCTGAATCGAATGCTCGGGGCTAATTGTGACATTGCGTTGCTCGAGGGTCTGGTGCCACATGGAGAGCACCCAATAGTCGGGTTTGCGACTGTGTCCATCCCGCTACCCCTGTCTTACAAGCAGTACAGGAAGATGATGACCGCAACGAACACACGCACCGACGTTTCTGTCAACCAGGAGTTGCACAGACTCAACGCTCGCTACAAGCTGTTACGCATGTTTGAGCTGTACTTTGCCAAGAGCGAGTTCCTGCCTCTCAAGACCGAATCGCTTGTTGAGCTTTCGCGCATCTGTGTGTGGCTGCTGGTGAAGCAGCAGGATTACGTTCTGCGCTCGCCGCGGTGCCAGACCCTCTCTGTGCGCATCAAGATAATCGCGTCGGTGGTCAAGCTGCTACACCACATGTGCACGGAGACGAGTCTAGAGATATCGCTCATAGCCAAGGGCACTCTACGCGAGATGATCACCGCGTTTCTGTCGATATGTTCCACCACGATATACAACGAGGCAACCAAGTTTGTTACGGATGCGCGACAGTCCGGGTACCGGTGGCCCATCTTCAACAGGTCGCTCGAGGCGAAGAACGAGGAAACCTACAACATAGCACACAGGTTGCGGAGTGTTTCCTACGACGAGTACGTCAAAGACAGGTATCTTATCGAGGAGCAGATCAAAGCGGACACGCAGTGCAACGGGCTGGAGATCTCCTTTGACGATACCACCATCGAGCTGGCCAGGGACGTTCTCGGGCTGTGTGTGACGGGCGACGAGGCAGACAGCTTCTACTTCAGCATGAACTGGGTGGACCCAGACGCCGAGTACGAGTGAGCAGGCTAGACAGAAATTAGAACATCATTTTGGTTTTAATTTTTATGAGTTTTTTTTCATTGTATATGTGACATCGGGGGTAAAAGAGACTTAGTTGGTGGTCTGGAAACCGTTCTTGAATCTTCTAGAAACGTGCTTGAGGTAAGCCATACGGCCAGTACCGGTTGTTCTTCTTCTCTTAGCCTTGAGAGCCCAGTTGTGAGATCTCAACTTGGCGGCTGGGTAGCCACAGGAAGCACAGGTCTTCTTCTGGATGTGGAACGCACGCTTACCGCAACGGTTACACAGAGTGTGCGACTTGTTTTGCTTCTTACCAAAAGATGGAGTACCCTCTGTTGAGTCTTGGTTAGTAACGTGCTTCTGCGGTGGAGGGGGTTGATAATGTTCCAGTAACGTCCGTCCGTGTGGGCATTCAGATGTTCCCGTGGAATCTGTGGAATCCGGTATCGACGTCTAGTCCAATGTAGCCGATGCTTTTCGCTTCATATGTCGAGGTGGTTGTTTTTTGCTCCAGACGTCCGGTTGTTGTTCGAGCGGTGCTACCTTCGTCAACCCACACGAATCAATAAACGATGGTAACAACTGCATATCCATACCCCCTGTGTTTCAAAATCCCAACGATAACATACTTCCCATTTTTAATGATTAGTTTAGTTGATGTGTAGAGAGGAAGGAGAGGGAGAAACAGGAAGGAGATTTTTTTTCACCAGCTCACCGCAGAGCAGGAGAGCCACCGCAGAGCGGGAGAGAAGGCGAGTAGTGCACCGACCAACCAAGGAGTTTGAGCAGCACACTCCATGAGGGAGGAGGGCTGAACAGCCCTGAAACAGGTCACATGACCAGAATGGGGGGGCGTGCTCTGTTAAAAATATAGCCGCACAGTCCCAGACGCGCTCGCTTTGTTGTCTTTTCCGCGTTTCGGTGGAGGCACTCTGAGGAGAGCGTGTCTCCTTTTTCTCTCTTGGCCTCCCTGTTGTTTCTTCCCGTGTTGTTTTTTTGAGCCGAAACTCTCTCTTTTGTGACTCTCTTTTGCAGTTTGATCAAGCCAATTCCCGTATGAGTGGCCAGTACCAGTTCCCGCCATCCAGTCCCAACCTGGGAGTGGAGGGGATATACCCCAAGGAGGAGCACAAACAACAGGCCCAGGACGTCATGCAGTTCCCCACGCCCAACCCTTCGTCGTCCATCGGGCTGAGATCCTCGTCCCCCGTGAGAGGCGACCAGATCGACCAGCTGGCCAGCTCTCCCATGCGTGCCAACGAGGCACGCGAGCCCGCGAGTCCCACGCCCAGGCTCAAGGGCGTCAAGATCTTGGACCCCCTGGATTCGGTGCACCACCTCAAGCTGCCCAACGACGGCTCCATCGTGTACCTGGGGCGCTCCTCCAAGTCGTGCAACTTCGCGCTTGACCCGCACAACAAGCGCATCTCGCGCGTACACCTCAAGGTCAAGTACATCGCAGACACGAAACAGGTGGAGATCAGGTGCATCGGGTGGAACGGAGTCAACATCTCCATCCCGAGCAGAATCAACGTGAAGCTCAGAGAGGAGAAGGACTACGTTGTTGAGCCTAGCAGAATCATCGCCAAGGAGAACAGACTCACCAACTTCTACATTCTGAAGGACGAGAGCATCGTCATGCCCCAGCTGGAGGGCGTTCTGATGGACCTGAGCGGAGAGCTCATCCTGCTCGAGTACGAGAACCACGACGATCTGACCGACAGCGAGGAGCACGACGTCTTTGTGAGACAGTCCTCGCGCGAGTCCACGCCTGCAGCTGCCGCTCCGCCATCCGAGCCGGCCACGCCTCTGGCTAAGCCTGTTTCTGCAGCACCGGCCGCTGCCACTGCACCAAGCACTCCCAAGAGAGAGCCCCTGAGACCCACCAGCGAGTCCCGACTCAACATACCAAGACAGAACAAGCCCAAGCCCACGGGCCCAGCCAAGAAGAGACGCAGATCCGAGGGGCTGTACGACAACATCACACAGGAGGAGATAGACCGTGTTCTGTCGACGATTCCAGATCTGCAACAGGTCGAAAACGTCCTGGTCAACCACCTGGCGTTCAGCAGACTCTCGTCGACCCCGCTGTCCACGGTCAAGTCGATCTCCCACTCCACAGAGCACCTTTCCAACGAGCAGCTGCGCGTTTTGCTCATCAAACACGTCGAGTGTGTGGGTGTGATCTACAGAATCGGTAAGGACGCGGCTGGAAAGCCTCTTGAGGAGGAGTACTACTACGTTCCGGAGAACGACAGCAACCTCGAGAGAACGCAGCTGGTGGCGAACCTCAAAGGTGAGAGCGGAGGCCTCCGCAGCTGCAGAAAGACCCACAAGCAGTACTTCTGGAGAAAGCCAGCAAAGAAATAACTTTTAGCCCCCTTACGTAATGTGTTATGTAATCGTATAATTCACATGGAGCTCAACGAAAAAAACGCCAGGGGAAATGAGCCAATTTCACGTGATCTTTGTCCCCGGATCTTACGCGTTTAACGTGGCGTTCATCACGTGAATCTTTAGCCGGAACTGGTCGTTTACCACGTTTACGGGAAAAAAAAATCCTGGTTCGTTGACTCTGTTTCCCAACTTTGTCCTTCGCTCTTTTCTCTCTTCTCTTCCTCTTTTTTTCTCTCACCACTTCTACAATCCACTAGAATTTGTCGGATCTCTCTAGAAACTGCACGCAATGTCCCAAGAAACTTTCCTTTTCACTTCTGAGTCTGTCGGTGAAGGCCACCCAGACAAGATCTGTGACCAGGTGTCCGACGCCATCCTGGACGCCTGTCTGAGCCACGATCCGCTCTCCAAGGTTGCCTGTGAGACCGCCACCAAGACCGGTATGGTTATGGTTTTCGGTGAGATCACCACCTCTGCTCCTCTCGACTACCAGAAGATCATCAGAGACACCATCAAGCACATTGGTTACGACGACTCCGAGAAGGGTTTCGACTACAAGACCTGTAACGTGATGGTTGCCATTGAGCAGCAGTCTGCCGACATTGCCCAGGGTCTCCACTACGAGAAGGCCCTTGAGGAGCTCGGTGCCGGTGACCAGGGTATCATGTTTGGTTATGCCACTGACGAGACCGATGAGAAGCTCCCTCTCACCATTCTGCTCGCACACAAGCTGAACGCCGCCATGGCCGACGCCAGAAGATCCGGTGCTCTTCCATGGTTGAGACCAGACACCAAGACCCAGGTCACCGTCGAGTACGCCAAGGACGGCGGTGCCGTTGTGCCAAAGAGAGTCGACACCGTTGTCATCTCTGCCCAGCACGCCGACTCCATCTCTACCGAGGACCTCAGATCCGAGCTCAAGGAGCACATCATCAAGAAGGTCATTCCAGCCCACCTCTTGGACGACAAGACCGTCTACCACATCCAGCCATCCGGACGTTTCGTCATCGGTGGTCCTCACGGAGACGCCGGTCTCACCGGCCGTAAGATCATCGTCGACACCTACGGTGGATGGGGTGCCCACGGTGGTGGAGCCTTCTCCGGTAAGGACTTCTCCAAGGTTGACAGATCTGCTGCATACGCCGCCCGTTGGGTTGCCAAGTCTCTTGTCAACGCTAAGCTGGCCAGAAGAGCCCTCGTGCAGTTCTCCTACGCCATCGGTGTTGCCGACCCACTCTCCATCTACGTCGACACTTACGGTACCTCCAAGTACTCCTCCGACGAGCTCGTTGCCATCATCAGAAAGAACTTCGACCTCAGACCAGGTGTGTTGGTGAAGGAGCTCGACCTCGCCAGACCAATCTACCTCAAGACTGCCTCCTACGGCCACTTCACCAACCAGGAGAACACCTGGGAGCAGCCCAAGAAGTTGACTTTCTAGGTCAACACACAACAACCTCTGTTATGTCACTAACGCTCAACTCGTTCCTGACCTTTTGAAAAGCAAAACAACAACAAAAAAGCCAAAAAAATATATATATCAACGCGTGTGGTATCCGCTTCACTGGCATACCCCGCACCCTCTCGCCTCCTTCACTTCTTCCATCGGGTCATTTGGCCCGCTTTTTCCAGCTTACTTTTTATATTCATGTGTACTACCTTGCATTAATGGGATCCTTCAACGGCTAATACAACTCTTTTCTCTCTGTCTGGTGTGTAGATCTCTGTGCGACTCGCTTGGGAACCTGCAAAACAAGATCGGTTACGTAATTGATTTCGAGAAAACCAAAAAGTGGCCGGGACACGACAGGAGCCATCCTCGACGACGATTCCCCGCTTTGTTTGTTGCTTTTGCCACTTCAAACCCCTGCGAACCCAGCGTTACGCCGTCTGGCCTACGTATATGAGCACATGACAGCGCTGTAACAGGGCATTTAGCTGCCAACTCGTAAAAAGAAAAGTAGACACACGTCCCAAAAGAGAAATTAAAATTTTAAACTCCTTGCGAGCCCGCTTTCCCCACCTTTTTGGCGCTGACGTTTTCGCACCTTTCTCCCCCCTGTTTTCTTGGCGAGTCTCTCTTTCCTGTCGCTCTCTCTTCTTCCTTTCTTATTGCTTTCTCTCTTCGCTAATACATCCCACTCGTGCTAGTAAGGATACATTCACTCGCACCATGAACTTCACCGACGAGCTGTTCTCGAAGCTCAACGCCCACGCAAACACGGTTAACCACTCTCCGTGGGACACGGCGGACCCGCTCAAGCAGACCTCGACCCAGCACTTCGAACACATGGCGCCCTTCGACGCCAAAGCCTCGTCGGCAACACAGCAGTACCAGGGGTACCCCATGGGGCTCTATAACAACCCGATATCGCCCACGTTCCGGCCCTCGACCTCCACGCTTTCGCCAGACCTCGGCCAGTTCAACTCGTTCCATCTCCCGCTGGAGCTGCAGGGAGGAGTGTCCAACATAAGCTCGAGGAGACCGAGTTATGCAGCCGAGTTCTACAACAGAAACCCCGACAGACAGCACAACTTCCAGTCTGTGGACCTGCTCGAGCCCATCCCGTTCAACCTCAACAGCGCGGCCTTCGGCAGACCGCAGTCACAGCAGCAGGAGTCGTTCATACAGCTGGACAACGGGCTGCTGCTTCAGGGACAGTACATCATAACGTCGCTGGATCTGAAGAAGAAGTTCCACGAGGTGAGGTCGTACTTCGGAGACATGGAGGTTTCCACGAAGGTGTACGAGGAGCTGACGCGTCTCGTTGATTTCAACAACCCGAACCACTCCGAGGTGGAGAAGCTGCTCGTGTCGAGGGTGTACCAGCTGATTGTCCATCTGAAGAGCAAGAACGAGGAC
Organism: Kuraishia molischiana; assembly: GCA_024271875.1. Classification (NCBI taxonomy): domain Eukaryota; kingdom Fungi; phylum Ascomycota; class Pichiomycetes; order Pichiales; family Pichiaceae; genus Kuraishia; species Kuraishia molischiana. The sequence continues at coordinate 400,402 of JANBXH010000005.1, forward strand.
CTCAAGTACCAGACGAAGAACTACACGCTGATACTCAACAAGAACAACAAGCTGGACATCATCTCGATTCCGAAGAACTCCAATCTCAGACTCTTCAGAGAGGACCTCATCATCGTCGAGGGAGACAGGGGCAAGGACCTGGTTATGGTTTTGGAGCCGATAATCCCCCTGAACGTGGCCATTCTGTTCAACTACCTCAAGAAAAAACTGCACCTCAAGTCTCTGAGCTATGCTTCGGAAACGGACAGGCCTCCGCAGCCACCGCAGGCTTCGAAGAACTCGTCCATCATCAACGAGGACGAGAACTTTGTGACGCTGCCCAACAAGCAGATTTTGCGCTTTGTCAAGCCGTTCGAGATACAGCAGCTTAGTCTGAAGTACAACGACGAGATCATGGCACACAGACTGTGTCTGCAGTACGCGTCGAATCTGAACCTGAACCTCGAGATCAAGAACGTGGAGTTCCAGTTCGACAAGAAAAAGCTGATCATATACTACTACTGTCCGAAGAGACTGGACTTCAGGGGGCTCATCAAGGAGCTCTTCAAAGTGTACAAGACGAGAATATGGCTGTGTGCCATCCTGCCCATCGAAAAGAGCCCCAAGCTCAACAAGGACGACCCGACGCCCGTCATCAAGGATAACTTCCCCAAGGAGATTGCAAACTCGGACGAGCTGCGGTACACGGAGCCCATATACTTCCACGGCAAGATCTTCTACAACCTGATAAAAATGTTTGAGCTGGAACTGCTAGACGACAAATGAAATGGATTTTTTATACAAAATACAACCAAGTTATAGTGTTGTGCGCACCGCCTCTCGGTGGGTGCACGCCCCGACGATGACGGTTCTTCCAGGCAACGCGCTGAGGAGGTTTGCTCTTTTGGTGTTCCGAGAGTAGCACAATGGCCGTCATCAGTTCGAGGTTTGCCAATGCGGTGTCGTCCACGGTATCGCAACTACCGGTGAGATATGTTCTGCAGTACTCTGTTGACTGGATACTGGCCATAGGCCTGGCCTTCCTTGGCAAGTTCCTGGAGTTCAACGTGGAGCCGTTCCACAGGAACTTCAACATCATGGACCCGGCCATTGGCAATCCGTTCACAAAAGCGGAACGGGTCTCGGACCTGAAGCTCTACATCTTCGCGGTGGTGGTTCCGCTCGGGTTCATCGTGCTGCTGACCCTGGGCACAAGCGTGTTCGACCTTGTGCAGTCGCGCAGACAGAACAGAGACAGCGACGTGCACAAACACACACAGAAGATACACATGCTGCACATCTCGATACTGGTGCTGACCATGTCGCTGGCCATCACGGGAACGATCACCGAGTTCCTCAAGATCATGATCGGAAAGCCCAGACCCGACTTCCTCGTGCGCTGCAAGCCAAAGCAGGGCACCCCGATCTCTGGCACCGTGGGAATCGGTGTGTGCACTGCTCCGCTGGGGAAGGCCGTGCTGCGCGACGGCTTCAAGTCGTGTCCGTCTGGCCACGCCAGCATAGCGTTCTGCGGCCTGGGCTTCCTTACGCTGTGGCTCCTGGGCCAGAGCGGCGTGTTCCAGTACAAGAAGAGCAGCAAGCACGTTCCCGTGTACCTGCGCATCATCCCATTCTTCCCCGTCGTGTTCGCCTCGTGGATCGCGCTCACCCGCACCCAGGACTACAGGCACGACTTCAAGGACATCGGGTTGGGAACGGCCATCGGGCTGGCGTGTGCCATCGGCACGTACTTTGCGTTCTTCAACGATAAGAACGGCCTCGAACCGGGCATCCTGGACCCGGCCCCCGCACAGACGAAGCCCAACCCTCGCGCACTGGACTCTATCCCCTCCAAGCCCAAGGGCTACGACCTTGTATAACCTCTGTACCGTGAAGCACCGTGAAAAGTTCCCTGCCGGTTGTGCCGCACACTACACACTTTTTCCGCGCAAGTCGACGCCCCCCTAACTGTTGCCACTCTCTTCTGGCCAGGGAACCACTTCGATTCATCCAATACAAAGCAGGTAAGTTGAGGGGTTGGAGCTGGCGGGCGTGTCTGAGCGGTGCACCGTGGGACGCGTGCGCGCCACCACTTTCGGATGTGGATGGATATTAACCGTGGCAGATGTCTGATACAGAGACCAAGCCAGATCCAGACACACACATAAACATCAAGGTGTCTGACGGAAGCTCCGAGATCTTCTTCAAGATCAAGAAGACCACGCCTCTCAAGCGACTGATGGATGCCTTCTGCAAGAGACAGGGCAAGCCCCCGGGAAGCCTGAGATTTCTGTACGACGGAGTGCGTGTTGAGGACACCAACACCCCGGAGGACCTCGATATGGAGGAGGGCGACTCGATCGAGGCTCACCGCGAGCAGACCGGCGGGTGCTAGTGAGTTAGCGATGTGTACATGTGTGTACATGTGTGTACGGGTGTGTACGGGTGTGTACGAGTGTGTACGGGTGTGTACGAGTGTCTTTGAATATAACTGCCATCGCTTGAGCCGTGAGCGGTGCTACTGCTTGACCCATGTGGTGCTACTGCTTGGCCATGAGTGGTGAGTGCGGTGCTATCGCTTTACCTGTGAGTGGTGCTACTGCTTGACGTGTAGTGCTATCGCCTAACCCGTGTGCTGTATACTGAATCTCGTGTGAAACCCGTATGAAACTCGCATGAAACTCGCACGCGACTCGTACGAAACACCACAGAACTCAACGCATCGCAAATGAAACTCCCCTACACCCGTACCGAGCTTAGCCTAAGTCGCGACTCTGCGAAGCAACATTGTGCGGTCTAGCCTTATGCGGCTCACAATGGCAGCAGTGGAGTCCTACGCGACGCGTTATATTCAACATGGCCATATTTCGTCCGCATGCGGAATGTGGATTCCCAGTTGCACTCGAAATGCCGCTCAAACGGTAAATAATGCACCCAAATGCACATTTCGGCAAAACCCCCCCTGCGAGCGCCGGAGCTGAAAAATCAACAGAACGCGTCCACGCTCGAAAAGCCCCTTTTTGTACTGCGCTTTTCAGCGAAACTCTCTCTCTCTCTTTTTTTTTTTTATTTTTTCCCCTGTTAACGCTGAGCGATCGACCTGGCCGGCTTGTGTTTCTCTTCTTTCTGACCTGTTAGTTTTACAGAACGCCATCACTCACTTAACGCGCCCGTCTGCTATATAGAGCCCCCCGTCCACGCCCTGCTGACCTCCTACCACGCGCCTGTGCATACCATGTCCCAGATAAACTCGTTTCCCTCGCGGAACCCGTCGATCGCCTCGTCGTTCGGCAACAACCACGGCGACGGCTACTCCAGCGCGCACCCGCCCAAGATCGGGCCCTGGAGACTGGGCAAGACCCTCGGCAGAGGCGCCACCGGCCGCGTGCTGCTCGCGTCCAACGTGAACACGGGTAAGAAGGCCGCCGTCAAGGTGGTGTCCAAGGCCGTGCTGAACACGGAGCTGGACGACCCCAACGAGAAGGGCAAGGACTCGGCCGGTCTGTCGTACGGAATCGAGCGCGAGATCATCATCATGAAGCTGCTCAACCACAAGAACGTGCTGCGTCTCTACGACGTGTGGGAGACACAGAAGGCGCTGTACCTCGTGCTGGAGTACGTCGAGGGCGGCGAGCTCTTTGACCTGCTTGTCGACAGAGGCCCGCTGCCCGAGGACCTGGCGGTCTCCTTTTTCAAGCAGATCGTGCTCGGCACCTCCTACTGCCACGCGCTGGGCATCTGCCACAGAGACCTCAAGCCCGAGAACCTGCTGCTGGACCGCGACTTCAACATCAAGATCGCCGACTTCGGCATGGCGGCCCTCGAGAGCAACGAGCGTCTGCTGGAGACCTCGTGCGGGTCCCCGCACTACGCGGCTCCCGAAATCGTGTCTGGTCTCCGCTACCACGGTTCCGCCTCCGACGTGTGGTCCTGCGGAGTCATCCTGTTTGCGCTGCTCATGGGAAGACTCCCCTTCGACGACGACAACATCAGAAACCTGCTGCTCAAGGTCCAGAGCGGCGACTTTGAGATGCCGGCCGAGCTCTCTCCAGAGGCACAGAGCCTCATCCGCAAGATGCTCACCGTGGACCCAGACAAGAGAATCAAGACACACGAGATCCTGAGCGAGCCCCTGATCGCAAAGTACCCGCTCAGCGACGCAGACCTCAAGTCCTACAACGAGTTGCCGTCTCCCTCGTCCACCGCCAGACCCGTCGGGTCCAGATCCGAGATCGACCCGCAGATCCTGGAGAACCTCTCGATCCTGTGGCACGGCAGATCAACGGCCGACCTGGAAAGCGCCCTGCTGAGCCCCACCCCGAACTCAGAGAAGACCTTCTACACCCTGCTCCTGCGCTACACCCACGACCAGAAGACGGCCGACAAACAGCACAAGCAGACGACAACCCGTCCGTCCAGTCTGAAGAACTCCAACTCCATGGCCACCTCTCTGAACAGCGGAAGCCTGGCCCCAAAGAGACTCGCCCCGACCTCCAGCATCAGCGTGAGCAGTGCGCACAGACGCGGAGTCTCTTTCCAGAGCCTGAGAAACCCTTCTCTGCCTAAGTCTTCCAAGTCTCTGTCTTCGTACATCCAGGACCAGCCCGAGGCGGTCCCACCCATCCCAAACCACCTCCTACAGAACGTGGTGAGGCAGCGTGCTTCCAAAAGCGAGTTGGGCAACGACTTTGCAGCTGCGGCCCAGACCGGCGACAGGAAGAGCAAGAGACTCTCGATGATGAGCATCTCTTCCAAGAGAAACTCACAGGTCTTCTCCGGAAGGAGATCGGTGGGCATGAAGAGAAACTCAATCACCTCCAAGTTGATCTCGACGTACGCCAGGCTTGCGGCTGACTCTGAGTGGACATACATCGACAAGGCAGCCAAGAGAACGTCTGCCGACTTTGCCACTCTGTGTGACAGAATCTTCAGCGGAGAGCCGGGCGAGGCCCCAAAGGAAAGTCCTAGGAGTCCCAAGAAACGCAACTCGGTGTCTCCCAAGAAGAAGGCCAGAGACTCAAAGTACCGCAGTTCGCTGCTCGGTTCCAAGAAGCGCCAGTCTGTCATCATCAAGAAGCACGAGAGCGGCGAGGAAACCGTTGAGGTTAGGAGACTGTCGACTCTTATCCCTGAGGGCAACGCCAGGTCTGCGTCTGCACCTCTGGAGAGAGTTTCCAAGATCCTGGATCTGAACAATACTGCCAAGAGAAGAACCGCCTCTCACCAGATCCAGAGATTCTCGGTTGGAGCCCCTCCGAAGCCTGTGTCTCGTCTAGATCCACGCATGAACCCGTACCAGGAGTACGCCAAGCGGAAGTCTCAGGACGCAGCAGCGATGCTGGACGTTGAGGAACCCAGTGTTCTGGACTTTGAGCCCCTCGACAACGAGGACGCCGTTTCCGTTGCCCCCGACACCTTCGGGCTTCCTGAGCCAGAAGAGGTTGACAAGCTGACAGACGACTACATGCAGGAGATCCGCAAGTCCCGTCTCTTGAACTCCAAGTGGGACCTGAACAAGGAGATCAGGCGCAACAGCATCGTGATCAGCAGCAACAACACCAAGTCTAGGAGAGAGTCGAATCTCCCAAGCCGGTTGTCGGAGGTGCAGATCCCACAGGTTACGAGGAAATCAAAGACGTTTGGAGACGGTCAGAAGAGACTGAGTGTGTTGTCCATCTACTCCACCAAGACCTCGTCTAACAACTTGAACGGATACCTGTCTGGAGACAGGGTGCTGCGCACCTCCTATGCCGACAGACTCACCAACAAGCCCAAGACGTTCAGCACTATGTTGGAGCACGATACCGTCGACATGAGCCTGCAGCTGCTGCCCGAAGAGAACAACGACGACGAGCTCAGGTTCGTGGGCACATCGAACGGATCCAGCACGAAACGCAAGTCTCAGGTGCGCAGATCCATGTTGTTGAACGAGGATGACGTTGAGCTGAGGAACAAGGAGTCCAAGGACACGCTCATCTCACAGCCTTCTGACAGGAACCTCTACAAGAGTCTGAAGTTGCCTGACATTCCACAGTCGCCAATCAAGAAGAAGAACACGTTCCAGGTATACGAGGACGATCTGCAAGCAGAAGAGGACAAGGCTGGCGAGAAGTCCAGACGGGCCTCCGTCAAGTCGAACAACACCACCAAGTCTTTCAAGAGAGAAACACCACGCCTGAACTTTTCGGAAACGACAAAGGTCCAGGAACCACAGCAGATCCCAGTCGAGAAGCGCAAGCCTCTCGGTGAGATTGACGTGAAGAAAAACGAGCGCAAGTCGTCGTCGTTCTTCCGCAAGCTGTCGTTTGGCCGCAAGAGCTCCAGCGGTACGGTCATCGAAAAGACAGACGTTGTCGTTGAGTCCAAGAGGAAACCGTCGTTCTTCGAGACCCTGTTCGGAGCCGAGCAGGAGCCGCTGCAGAGGCAGATCGACACCATTTTGAGTGAGGTTGACATCTACGAGGCGCTGTACTCTCTGTTCATCGGCTGGAAGAAACACGGTGTTGCAGAGCTCGAGGCAAACAAGCAGAGGAAGGTTCTCGTCGGACGCATCTCACGCACAAACACCATGAACATGAAAGCCTGCAAGTTCCAGATCGACGTCAAGACAGGCAAGTCTGGAGCTGCAGCGTCCAGTCTCGAGTTCTCGAGAATCAAGGGTTCCAAGAAGACTTTCCACCAGCTGGTTGGTGAGATCGAGCGGATCCTCAGCAGGGAGCACGTTCTGGCGTGAACTTGTATAACTTTTGAACCGAGAAACGAAAGAGATTTGTAATTAGAATGTCCTTTCATGCAAAAAAAACGTACGGAAAACTATGATAAAACGGCGCGCGGGCGATCAGAGGACTCTGTCCCAGAACTTGTCAAATTTCGAGACGCTGGCCTCGTCGAACACCTCGTTGTCGACTTTCCTCGAGTCCGAGTCGATGTCAACCTCGGCCAGTGGGATCAGCCAGGGGGACTTGCGGTAGACGGTCAGCTGGGAGGCGATCCACAGAAACACAAAGAGGATGATGGAGATGTAGGCGGTGAAGAAGTCGGAGGCGTTGAAGTCGAAGAAGCACTCAAAGCCCTGGACAAAGGTGATGATGAACACCAGCGAGCAGGCATAGTGGGCAAACCACGGCATCCACCGGGCCTTGTAAGGGAGGGTGTCTCTGGAGATGCCGCGGGACCTGAGCACGTTCATGAACCTGATGTGTGCGAGCGAGATGAACCCCCACGCGATGAGCCCGGCCACCGCGGTGATGTTGACGAGCCAGTCAAACACGGTGGAGCCGGTGTTGGACACGTTGAGGAAGGCCAGCAGGCCGATCAGGGAGGTGGTGATGACGCCGACATAGGGAATGCCCCAGGAGGTGGTCCACAGGAAGCACCTGGGCGCGTTTCCGGAGTGGGCCATGGAGTACAGCGTCCGCGAGCCGATGTACACGTTCGAGTTTCCGGCCGAGATGATGGTCGAGAGGATGATGGCGTTGAAGATGTGGGGCAGGACCCTGGTGCCAGAGTTCTCGATGGCAATGAGGAAGGGCGAGGCCGCGATGTAGGAGGCGTCCGAGGTGAGCTTCGGGTCGTCGTAGGGCACCAGCAGCCCGATGAAGAACAGCGTGCCGATGTAGAAGATCAGGATGCGGAAGATCACCTTGTTGATGGCGTTGGGCACGGCCTTGCGCGGGTTGGCGGTCTCGCCGGCAGACACGCCGGTCAGCTCGACGCCCTGGTAGGTGAAAGCCGCGTTGATCAGCGACGACAGCCACCCGAGGAACCTGGCGGTGCTCGTGTTGGCGACGAGGATGCCGGGCCCCCAGGGGCCCGGGTTGCGCCAGTATCTGAAGCCCACGGGGCCTGTCTGGCCAGCACCGCACACCATGCAGAGCGCGTAGATGATGAAGCCGGCGATGGCCACCACCTTGATGGCAGCGATCCAGAACTCCATCTCGCCGTAGAACTCCACGGGCACAAAGTTCGCGAGCGTGAGCAGCACGTAGAAGATGAGGATCCACGCCCACAGCGGCACCGCGTCGGTCCAGAACTCGATCACCTGCCCCACCACCGACAGCTCGATGGCAAAGGTGATGGCCCACGAGAACCAGTAGCACCAGTTCGACGCAAACCCGACCGACTTGGAGATGTAGCGGGTGTTGAACACGCAGAACGAGCCCGAGATGGGCGTGTGTGTGGCCATCTCGCCCAGCGACTGCGTGACCGAGTAGGCCAGCGAGCCCATGAAGATGTACGCAATCAGCGTGTTGACGGGGCCTGCGTCCTGCAGCGGCGACCCGGTGCCGATGAACAGCCCGGTGCCGATGGTTCCACCCAGCGCGATCATCGAGATGTGGCGCGACTTGAGGTTCCGCTTCACCGCCGTCTCGTGCACCTCGCCGGCCTCGATCTGCGACTCCTCAAGCTCCTTCTCCGGGTCCGACGACCCGCTTGTCTTTTTCTTTAAACCCACCATGGCTGAAGAGGATGCTAGCAGCGGTTCGTTGGATGTGTCCTGGCTGGAGTGTCGTCTGTGTAGCCTTCTCAGCGGAATGCTCTCGAACATGACGGGGGCAAAGCAGCACCGGCAGCGGGTCCGTTTTATATAAAAGAAAAAAAAAAAAAAGCTGAAAACCGAGCGCGCAAAAAGAGAAGCAGGAGACCGAAAAAAAGAAAAGAACACGGCAAAATTTCACCTCCACCCATCCCAGCGGCCTCTGCCTCCAGCGGGCTGCCACTACATGCCTACACGGCCGGAGGCGCCGTGGGCGCTGGAGCACTCGCCACTGCGCCCGTGGGCCATTTTCCGCGAAAAAAAACCACCAGTTTTGGTAGCGAGTGGGCGCCCTCGCGTGCCCAGAGAAGCAGCACCCTTGGCTGTCTGCTATCTCGTTTCGCAGAAAAGAAATGCGCTTACCACGCCGTACCGGAGTTCCCCAGCCAGCGTTTACCCTATCTACGTGGCCAGTGCTAACTCGTATCTACGTAGCCATAGGTATATACAGATCTGTTCGCCGCTACTCGCAGCTTCCCACTGGTTTTGTTGGCAAAAGCCCCAAAGGCTCCGGCCGGTATGTGTCATCTGCAGGTCTAATGCCTTTCGGAGACCCGCAGAATGCCTTGAATGATCCGGTCCACCCAATACGCGGGTAAACAACCTGGTATTGCCGTTAACGGCAGTTTCGTTTATTGTTTGCCGCCGTGAAGATAAAGTTTGTTTTCACCCATCTTCTATCCAGTACCATGTAGATGCGTTCCTTAAATAGCCAAAGAGGAAGACAGTGCGTGCGGCTGCGCTCACAAACCCTTCAACGTTCTACGCACCTTCGAGTAAACGCACAATAAAAAACATGCACGGTGAGTATATTGGGCTCGTATAAAAAAAAAGTCTCTGCAGCAGATGCAAAAAAAAATGTTGAGAAGATATAGTGGATCCTAGGAGGTTCGAACTCCTGCCTCTTTCGAGATCCGATCTTGAGTCGGACGCCTTAGACCACTCGGCCAAAGATCCTGCTCAACAAAAAGCGAAAGTCTCAGGACGTCCCAGCTCTGACATCACGGTTAAAGCACGCCCAGACACTTGAACGGGGCACAAAGACAGGTAAACGTCAAATAATCCTGGATTTTATCGTTTGAGATGGTGGATGAGTGCACTTGGAGTCTTGTGTGCCAATTTCGGTGGCTTTGGGTTTCAGGGGATGGCCAAACACAGACTCATGTTGAACCGGCGGGTCGCTTGCGGCTCAAAACCTAGTCCTCTCGTTGAATAACACTAGCTATGAATAGACTTCTGACACTGGGCGTGTGTGTGTGCCGTTGGTAGATTACTGTGATGGCTTATCTTGTGACAGGTTCCGTGGTGCCGAACACTGCCCACATCGCGATGTCCCCTCCTCAGACACAAGAGTCATTTTGCCACCTACAATACACCAACCCCCCGTTTGAAGAAGCGAACTTTCCATTCAACCCGGTTCTTTCCCCTTTGTCGGCTTTTGTTTGCATTTGGGAACTTTTCTGGAAAATCCGTGAAACGTACCGAGCCCCTCCGTATGCCCGCACCCATCACCATCACAAAAGCGGGGGGCGATGAGAACACACAGTGGAATACACACACAAAACGACCCCAGCTGGCGTCCCCTCACGGGGAGCGGGGGTCTCCAGGATGGGGATCTGAACACAGCCGATAGAGCGGGTGGCTGTAACGCCCGCACGTGCCACAAACGTCAAAATCAGCCCCTCACCGGACAAATTACCCAAAACACTGATAGGAAGACGTATATAAGCATGGTACCTCGGCATATCTATCACTGCGAAGAACAAAAGAAAACAAGAAAAAAAACAGGGCGACAGCGCCAGTCACATGTAGGCTCCATTTCCCCGCGCGAGATTATCCGCGAGTTTCTCCGAGAGGGCTGTCTAGAACGCCATTTTCGCATACAAAAAAAACCCGACTCAACAGCCCCGCTTTTCAACCCGCACCGGAGTATCTCTCTACCCGTTGTTATCCTTCGGTATCACAAGTCACCAACGTTTCACAACGGTGCAGGATACGCTTCCCGAAACGGTACCCTTAGCGCGGTAGAAAGTCTATTTCAGCCTTGTCTCTCTAGACCATAACAATGTGTGTGTGTGTGTGTGTGTGCGTGTGTATATAAAGCCAGTATTTAATGAGACGCCTCTATAAATTAGGTTCTAGAATCCGTATTCTATGTGTATATAGTAGCCTTCCAAAGGGGTGGAAACCCACACGGAACAGTAGAGAGAGCTTCTCAGTACCCGCGAGCATTTCATGAATATCGTGAAACAAAGCATCTAGTCGCATCCAGTCGCATCTAGTTGGTCTTCTTGAAAGAGAGACCAAAGTAGCCACCGCCGAGGTTGCTCTCGAAGAACTCGCCGTAGCTCTTCTTGGAGGATCTGATCTCGTTCATGATGTGCTTCTCCTTCTCAGCACCGTAGACGATCTTTGGGGCCTCAAGAGGAGTGGATGGCTGCGAGTTGGTCTGGTTCTGGTTCTGCATTGTGCGTAGGGAATATTATGATTTAGAATTGGTCAATTGGGGAAACAGAGAGAGAGAGACGGAAGAAACAAACTCTGGTCCTGAGGGACTTTATATATCTCTCTTTAAAATTAGCAAAAAATTTTTTCGCGCTGAGGGGGGTGCGGTTCCCGTCACGCCTCCCTGCCCAATTGGAGAAAGCTAAAGCTTTTTCCGAAAGTCCGGAAGAATCTTTCTTTTTTTTATCCGCTCTACAACATGGCTTAATGGAAGAGATATGTTTTCTGCGTTCCGATTTGTCTGTTTGTGATAGGCTATTATAGTCTGTGGTTTACCCGGTGGTGGGTAGGACTCCATTGGACGAAAAAAAGAAATCCATGCGGGGAGGTGTGACCTGGCGGGATCCTGTCGCTCGGCGCCCTAGTCTGACTCACTCCTGTTGGTGATATGAATGCATAACTGTAGAAGATGAAATCGACCGACTACTCGTCTACAGCACGATTGGATCTCGCTGAGTCTGGTCAAACCACGCGTAGGGGTGGTGAGGAGGCGTGGTTTCGTTGGGCGTTCAGTTTTCTTTGTTGTGACTCTTTGCGCGCGCGAATTTATCGGTCAACGGCTTTCCTTCTCTGCGGCGTTATTTTAGCACGTCACACGTCCATCGAACACTGGAGTATCTTATGTAACATTCTGATGGCCTGGTTGGAGCCTATTATAGCCGGCTATCGACGGTTCTCACAGCCGGAATCCGACCCGTATGCTTTCATTGATCCCTCGAAGCTGTGAATTGGAAAAGCATTCTCCAAGCTCGACTGGTGTCATGCGTTTATCTCTGGGCAGTAGCGCAGGCTTCCGCTAGCCTACATATAGGGAGTTTCTCAGACCTTCTGAATGTTCTCGGAACTCACAGTCGCTGTAAAACTGCACAAGTGGCGCCGAAAAAAACAAAACCTCTTTGAAGAAGGCGTATTCTTGCACAGGTCGCCGGCATTCCAGAATTTGAGAACACCGGAACTGGCACTCGTATCAACGGGGATCGTATACGAGCGACTAAGCAGCCAACTTCACACAGAACAAAAGTGAAATGCCGCGCCTCACTGTGAACAAATGGATATCACGTACAGCGCATAAAACTTCAAACACCGAAAAAACACTCAATCACTTAGCGTCTAATGTTTTCAAGGCTGTGTTGAAACGCCGAAAGAATCGAATTTGAAATCCCGCAAAACTTGAAGATCCCGGCTTAGCCCAGCTGTGCGAAAAAATGGCACGGGAATGCAATTAGGAGATTGTCAAATGCCGAGGGCTAAGCATTTGTGACCTCATTTGCCACCCGGTTTTAGCAGCTCCCCGTGCACATCAAACGCCGAAAAATAATGATTTAAATACCGCGCGGTTCGCCCTGTTTTCCGGCAGCTGTTCTATTTTCTTTCCAAACATGTCTTTCACCAAAGAGCAGCTGAACAGCTTCGAAACCGAGGATCTTGCGAGGATTATCTCTGAGTGCTCGTCTATCCTCTACCAAAGGATAGGCTCCCCAGAACCAGCGCTCCCTCGTAAGAAGCAAAGGTCCGACGAGAAACCACACAGAAGGGGACACGGTCACAGAGGCGAGCATCATCGTCCACCACCGCACGAGTTTAAATACGGTCACAGAGGCGAGCGTCCTCCACCACCGCACGAGTTTGGACACGGCCACAGAGCCGAGCACCGTCGGCCTCCACCGCATGAGTTTGGATACGGTTGTCCACCCGGTGGACACTTTGGCGGATTCCAGGGACAGCATCACCCACCACCACCACCACCGGGTCCATACGGATTCTCGCCGTTCGGCTACGGCGGTCCACAGGGCGGTCCTCCACCACCACAATTTGGCTACGGCTACGGAGGGGCATTCCCACCACCACCACCGCCTCCGTTTGACGCTTACGAGCACTTTTGTCCGCACAGACCTCGCCACAGACGCGGCCAGGTGGAAGAGGTTTCCTCGTCCAGCGAAGAGGAGACGGATTCCTCCACCGAGTCGATTCACGAAAGGCAGTGATGCGGCAACATAGGAACACATGGGCAAACACAGCAGGTATATAATATTTCAAACAAGAGCAAAACACGGGTTAATTCAAACAAGTGCCGTAGACATTTCAGGTGCGGCGCATTTCTGAAACAGTTTCTGAACCCGTTTCAGAGGATGTGCGACACTTCTGATACACCGCACGGTATATATACCGCACCTCCTGGGCCTTCAGGCGAGGCTCTGGGGCAGGCCAAATGAGCGCGACTTCGGTAGCAGCAGCACCGTCGCTGAAGAGCGGGATCTTGGCCGGGGTCTCCGGGAGCACAGCCAAGAAGAACGACAAGGTGGCGCTGGCGGTCGGTCTGAGCATCGGACTCACGTGTGCCGTGGCGGTGGTGTGTGTGCTGGTGTACTGTGTGTACATACACGGCGTCCACAGCGCTGCCGAGCCGCCGTACGACAGCGACGACAAGGAGAACTACGATTTCCACCGCCGCGAGACGGTCACGGCGCCCAGCGAGCCGGAAGCCGCGTACTTTGCCAAGGTGGGCAAAGTCGAGCAGCCGCGCTGGATCAGCACGCCCACCAGCGCGGTCAGGAGCTGGTTCAACAGGCGAAGCATGGCTGCTTTGTCCGCCTCCGCGTCGAGCGCGTCGCTTCCGTCCCAGCCGCAGGCCTCGCCGGCCGTCGTCCTCAGGAAGTTCAGGCTGCTCGCCACTAGCAGCGACAGCCTCGTCCGGCCCCAGACGGTGTGCCGGGACGCCAGGGTGGCGTGCAAGCCGCTGCCTGCGCTGCCGCAGCAGGCCAAGCCCGTGCGCCGGGTTGCCAAGGCGTGCCGGAAACACTTGGCGGACGAGATCAGCGTCCAGCGTGGCGAGCACGCACGCGTGTTGCGGCACGACTCCGACGGACGGTGCGCGGAGGAAGCGGTGGAGCGCGTAGCCGACGCGTGGGAGGCCCCGGCCAGGAGCGTCTTTGTTCCAGAACAGAGTCTGGGGTGAAGCGCCGCCCCATTCGGGGCCGGAAGGGGAAAGGGCGCCCAGTCGTGTGCCAAGCACGGCATCGGCCAAAACGTCAACAACGAGGGGCTTGTCTTTGGTAGCGAGCAGTTTGTTGTTCTCCCTTGCTTGTTCTGCTGTGCTCTTCTCGTTTGCTCAGATCTTTTTTGTGCAGTATCTAATCCATCGTCAATATGAAGCGGTTTTTCTCAGGCGGCCAGAAAGAGGAGGGTATCGTGCAGGAGCGCGTGGCCACGCCCGAGTCGCAGGGCGAGATCTCGCCTGAGCTGTCGCCCATCATCACGCTGCTGTCTGCGCAGTCCTACCGACGCTACAACGAGGGCACGTTTCTGATCCTGAAGGACCTCGACAGCGAGGGCCGCCCCGCAGACCGCGTCTGGAAGGAGGTGTACGGCGTGCTCATCGGCGTGCAGCTCGCGGTCTGGGACGCCCAGCACATCTCCGTCAACCAGAACAACGAGCAGGAGCTGTCGAAGGAGGCCTCCAAGCCGTCGTACGTCAACTTTGCAGACGCGTCTTTCAAGGGCGTCGACCGCATGCAGATCAACGCCGGCGAAATCGAGAACGTGATCGTGGTGTCGACCACGCTCAAGAACAGGTACCTCATCCAGGTGCCATCCAAGCAGGACTTCATCAGGTGGGTGTGTGCCTTCAGACTGGCCACCTTCGAGTACACCGCGCTGCAGGAGGCTTACACCGCGGCGCTGCTGTCGGCCAGAGGCTCTTACCTGTCCGACATCAGGGTCGTGCTGGCAGAGACCAAGTACGAGCACGAAGAGTGGATCTCCGTCCGGTTTGGCGTCGGTGCCCCGTGGAAGAAGTGCTTCACCGTTGTCGAGCCGGCAACCATCAAGCGCAACAAGTTTGTGCCTGGACGGATCCGGTTCTACCAGAACGAAAAGAAGAACAAGAAGGCTGTCCTGGCCACGATCGTCAACGCGTCGGCCATGTACGCCGTGTACCCACAGTCTCCCGTGCTCATCGACAAGAGCACGATGATTAAGCTGGACGGCTCCATCACTTTTGCAGAGAAGGAGATGCCCAGGGAGGCGTCCATTTTCCTCATGCCGGACATTCACTCCTCGGTTCCGCTCTTTGACACCCTCATCCGCTTCCTCATTCCGTCCTACGATACCTTTGGCCTATACGGACGTCCCAAGAAGCTGAACGCAGACAAGTCCGATCCCGGATCTCTTCTGTTTGGTCTTCCCGTCCTCCCACGCGTCCACTACCTCGAGGTGACAGATCTGCTCTCCCTGGGAACCAGCTCGTCGTCGCTCGGATGGGACTCGCACGAGTGGGGGAGCCAGATCAAGAGGGTCCTCCAGAGCAAGATCCAGAGTGGCTACGACGGCTGTGGTTCACAACAGGGGCTCGACGGAGCCATGTCTGTGCTCAACCTGACCAAGAACATCGCCCAGAGAAGCGGCAGTGGAGCTTCATCTCCGCACTCCAGAGCTTTCCTCCCAACTCCAAAGACGGACAGCAAACAGCAGTTCTCGCCGTTGGTGCAGCAGTCCAAGTTTTCGGATTCCCCATCGCCTCCAAAGACTCTCAGCCAGCAGAGATCTCCCGAGCCTGGACTCGAGGCCATATACAAGAAGTACGCCGAGTTCCCCAAAACAGACGTATCCAGCATCACCAACGGGCTTGGTGGGCTTGGTCTGTCTTCGAACACGTCGCTTGGGTTGGACAAGCAGAGGTATGCCGATTCGGACGATCTGTATCCGTCGGAAAATGCAAACGTTGGAAATTACATGTACGACGACGATGACGACGATGACGACGACGACGACGACGACGATAGGAGTGACACGCTCAGCTGGCAAGCTTCCGACGAGAAGATCGTGAGGGATATCAAACCTGTGGATGTCCAACTCCCTAGACTGCAGGATGATTCTCGCTCGACTCTCGACGACGAGTACATCCAGCCAACAGTTTCCCAAAACTCTCGTGTCTTGTCTCCATACTCTGAATTTCACGACCAGTTCAACAGATCCATGGGTGAGAACATGAGCAAAGATCTCCCCAAGATCGTGCAAAGCAAGGCAACCAAGGATCTTGGAACTTTCCTCCGTCCAGAGGACGCACACAACGTTATTCCGAAGACGAGAAAACCCCTCCCCACAATACCCCCTCAACCAGAGCAGCGTCCGCTCCAGACTTCTCCATACAGGGCTTTGGCCAAAGCCGACTCGTTAGAGGATCTGTACGGATCACAAGCCCAAGATCCGTATGCACAACATGGGTCTGCGCCACCTCCTGTCATTTTGCAGAGTGCCCCACGCACACAGTACAGTGAGATCCCCAAGCAACCAGCTCAGACCCCATACGACTCTAGGGCTCCTCCTGTTGAGCAGACTGCCACCTACATCCGACCAGCAGAGCCATTTTCCCAAATGCCTAGGTCTAACAGCGGTAACGTCCAGTACAGACAACAGTATCCACAGCAGTCTCCACATTATCAACAGCAGTCTCCACAGTATCCACCACAGCCACAGCAAAGACAGAATTACCAGCAGCAGCAGTATCCTCCTCAGCATTACCAAAACTACCCACCACAGCATTACCAACAGCAACAACAACCACTGAGATCTCCGTACGGACAACCCCAGGATGAACTTAACTTTGGACAACCACAACAGCGTCAGTTCTCCAGAGAACGCAGACCCATGAAACCAATGCCTACACAGGTTCCACAGACACGTTCTTTTGGAAATGATCCCTATGCCATGGCCACAGCTGCGGCTAAGAAGACCAACACAGAGGGGAACCCATACTCTAGATGAGACCCGTCTACTCCGTTTTTTGTACGTTTAGTCTTTTTATTCAAATCACTGTACCACGTTGTAAAGTTACAAAATATAAGAAAAATCACCGAATAACACATAAAAAACAAAACAAACAGCGAGACAATACCACAGATCACTCGTGGTGGTCCATCTTCCTCAGGAACCCAGCGACGCGAGCAATGTCGACTTCTTCAGGATCGCTTTCGACGGCCTGGACCAACGACGAAACCAACTCGTCGACTCTGCTCTCGTCGATCTCCACACACAGAGCCAGGACTTTTTTGAACTTGGCCTCCAGGTCCGAAGACTTGGATCTGAGGTCTTTGCTGAGCGCATCCAGCTGTGCTTCGTTTTCGCGGTATGCCTTGATACGGGCCTCTAGGACAACAGGCGGTGGAACATCGTCCATGGAGACACCCGTGACCATCATGTGCTGTAGGATCTCCTGTGGATTTATAGCGTTTCTGATATCCTCTTCTGTGAGCTGCGTGTCCGGTTTGGACTCGAGCAGATCGTCCAAACGCATTTCGATCTCGTTGAAAACACTCCACACTGTGAAGGGTTCATCTGCGTTGAAGTCTCCTTCGAAGTTGGCCAGCTCCGGGATCTGGATCGTCTGCTCTGCAAATTTGGCCTCTTCCTCGTCGATTGCCTTTTCCACGTTGGTGATCTTGGACTTGAGCTCGATCAGCTTCTTCTCGGCCTCCTGCAGCTCCTCGAGTTGTCTGCGTGCACTCGAGAGCCTCAGCGTAGAGCTGCGCAGCTTCCCGTGGATGTCCTTGACAGACTTGGCTTTGTTGGCGATCTCCGTCTTGAAGTCATCGTTCAGTCGCACGAGCATCTCCTGCATCGAGCTTATGATGTTTTCGCTGTTGTTCTGCGGTTTTGACTTGGAAACCTCGGTTGCGTCTTTGGCGGCCGGTGTTCTGGGCACCGAGCCGATGTTGATACCAAAATCAACAGGCATGAGCCCCACTTTGTTGGGAAGACTGGGATCCGCACCGATGTCAAGCAGCTGCTGTGCAATGGCCTTGTTTCCGGCCCTGGCAGCGATGTTCAGGCAAGTGTCTCCGTTCTTGTCTCTGACGTTGACAACCTCGTTCATGAACCTGCCGAGTCCGATCGAGTGGCCCTGCGGTAGAGAGGATCCGCGCTTCACTATCCACTCGAGGAGAGTTTCGAGGTAGTACTTACTGGCAGAGCTCCTGCCCTTCATGCCGGAAGTCACTGCAATGTGGTGTAACACCGTGCGACCCTGGCTGTCGAGAACGGAGAGCGATGGGTATAGGTAGTCCAGCAGATCGGAGAAGTTGGCGGACTCAGAGCTGTTTGTCACCATGACCGCACGGACTAGCGCGGTCTGACCGTCTTTGTTTCCCCTGAGTCTGTTGGCTCCGTTCTTGACGAGGTCCTTGACGAGTTCCACTTTGCCAAGCGTTGCTGCCCAATGCAGAGCCGTGTGTCCGAGGTCATCTATGGGCACGTCCACCTTGATGTCTTTGAGAGCGGCCTCGTCACCGCCAACGAGCTCTAGGAGAGACTCGGCGGACTTCCCCGGCAGAAATATCATCGTCATCACGTCTTTCGAGCGTTCTAGTTCCTTGGAGTCCGCCATGGGGGGAAGCGCAGCCTGTCCAATCACCAGGTCTCCCTGGATATCGTGGGTGAAAACCTGTGTCTCTGGCTCAACACGCTGTTTCTTGGTTGGGGACTCCGGAGCACCGCTGTCATCGTTCTCCGTGAGTGTCGAGTAGCTGCGGGCAAGACCGTTGTTGAACGAGGTGGTGAGGTTCTTTATGACGGATGCACCGTTCCCAAACGTCGTTGTGTAGAAGCTGCCGGCCTTAGAGTCTTCGGACTTGGACAGCAGCTCAGAAACAAGAGAGCTCAGACCGTGCTGGTCGCCGAGCTGGCGGGCCATGTCAGCGGATATCCAGGGCTCCGAAGGTGAACGACTCTTGTCCTGGAGGAACCTCGCAGCTTCGAAATCGCTCACACCAGCCACCTTCAGCAGCTGCAGTCCGTTGACCGCACGGTCTGCAAGTCTCATGGACACAGACACGCCGTTGTGCGAAACTTCAACCGTTCCCGCCACGTCCGCCGAGCTCGTGGGAGCGCTCTCCTTCTGGTCGATCGACATCGAAGAGGTATCCTCCTGCTTGAAGCCGTTCTCTGTCCACGGTTTGTGAATTTCAGACTCCAGAACCGTTCCGCTCATGATGGAACAGATATATTGGGATGGGAAGTGGGAAGAAACACGTCGGGTAAATTTTCGCGTTGGCGTTGTTTCTAAGGGGGGAGTAAATGGCGAGAAACTGGGCTGACACGCGTTGCTGAGGACTGGGCAATGGCGAACTTGGTTCTTCCTTGCAGGCGAATTCGAACACGGAATATCTCACCTAACCGCTGGCAATTCCGGATTATTTATTACCGGAAGAAATTCAAGGGAACAAAGGAATAATCCGCTGGAGGAGAAGTTGTGGTGACAGCGACGTTTTTTTTCTGTTCCTCAGGCGTGCGGGTGGGTGTGTGGGAAAATCCAAAATTGTTGCCGGATTGGGTTCATTGGCGTTACCAACCAATCACACAAAATGTTGCCAGATATTCCAGAATCCGTCGCCAGGCTGGTCAAACCGCTGCTGCTGCGGTCCCGGGAGGTCGAGCAGGTTGATCCGTCGATCGCCTACTTCTGCAAGCTGTACGCTGCAGAGTCGATTCTCACCAGGGGGCTCCACAACACGTCTCAGGACGTTGCTGTGTTTGCCATGGCGCTGCTGGACGACGTCGAGAGGTCAAAGAGAGAGGCTTCGCCTGAGGTTTTGGAGATCATTGAGTCCAAGGAGGCCAGGTACGCGCACGTGGAGCAGTTTGGAGTGGCCATCTTCAACAAGGCCTATCTGGACGTTCGCCACCACAGAGCAACGAGGGCCACCGTGGAGACCTTCAGAGCGAGCACCGTGTTCCTGGAGCTGCTGAGACTCTGGGACGAGGAGCTGGACGACGACATCAAGATGAAGATAAGGTTTGCCAAATTTCACGCTGCCCGGATACTCAAGGCCTACAAAGCGGGCGAGGACCCGAACGACTACAGCCTTCCCGAGGAGGAGCTCTCTGGCGAAGAGAACGCACCAGAAGAGCCAGCGCTGCCCAGTGCGCCTGTGGAGAACGTGCCGGATCTCCCAAGTGCGCCTGTGGAGGAAGACGATGCGCCCAAGCTGCCCGCGGCACCACGGTTTATCGACGGAGACGAGTCCAGCATGGGCTTACCGAAGGCACCCAAGTTCATCGAGGATGATGCCAACATGGGTCTTCCCAAGACCCCGCGGTTCATCGACGATGACGGCGATTTCGAAGCTCCCCAGCCTCACGAGCCTCCCCAGCCGGAAACCGATACACATCCTGCGGATCTGAGTCTACCCAGTGCTCCGGAGTCCAAACCGGAGCCCGAGCGGAAGCCGGTGAGTCCTGTTCTTCCGAAAGCAAGCCTTCCAAAGCCGCAGACTCCTGTTCCTCCGAAAGCAGGCGCACCAAAGCCGGTGAGTCCTGCTCCAAGCGCTCAGAAAACCTCGCGGAAACCGTCGGTGGACATCCAGAAGCTGATAATCGACGACGAGGTGATATCAAAGGCCCAGAAACACGCAAAGTACGCAATATCCGCACTCAACTACGAAGACATAGCAACCGCCATAAAGGAGCTGGAGGGCGCCCTCAGTCTGCTCAAACACTAATACTCGTCGAATGAATATGTTTGCTGGTCTATGTAAGTCAATCACGCTTCTTGTGCATCCACGAAAACCTCGTTATCGTCAGTCTCGTCTCCCGTTGCCACTGTGGCCGTTGACACACTGTGTGGAATACCTTCAGGGACAAGCGGCAGGCTCGATCTGCTAGAACTCAGCGACTGCGAAGACTGTAGCTTCTTCAAGCGTCGCTGATCGCGAAGCCTCTGTGCACGCGCAACCTCTTGGCTGGTCGACGGGGATGGAGATCCGCGAAGCTCCTGCAACAAACTTCTTGCCTTAGCCCCAATGTCGTCATCGTCATCCACGTCCGTTGCTGGAGATCTCGTCTCTGAATCGGGTGGCAAGGCAGGAGCGCTGAAGGTTTCTGTAGTCGGAGTCACAAACGGGTCTTTACCGTCGTATTCTGGAATACTCAGATTCTCGTCAACCTTCTTCCTCGTAACAGCACGGCGCCGTGCAGAGGCTGCATCCTTCCTGATAGGCCCGGTATCCCTGAGCTTCTGCAAGAAGTTGTCCATGAGTCCCTGGTCCTCATCATCAACGGTTCCCGACGATGAAGTCTTGCGGGGTGCCTCGAGTGCCTTCTTTCTCTGTTCGTATGCACGGAGTTCCTTCTCGCGGGCCTCGTTCTCAGCAGATGCACGTTTGAAAGCAGTGAGGAAGTCCGAGAACTTGCTGAAGAACGAGTTCTTGTTGAACTTGTCGCTTGCATCCTCGTTGAAATAAGCCATGATCTTCTGGAACTCCCCGATTGTGGTCTTTGTTTGCGCATCCAAAAGCTGAGCCTTTCTCCTGGCCTCAGGCATGTGCTGCAAAACCTTGGACAACACCTTGTCTTCAGGATGGAACTTGGATGGATCACTCAGGTTGCCCTGATCGATAGAGGAATCAACGTTTTTGATAGACAAGATGAGACTCTTGCAGTCGTTCTCAAGCTGGTCAACGGCAATTCTCGAAGCTGTGACAACAGGCATGAGATCGTTGATGAAGGCCAAAAGCTCAGGATAGGAGTTTCTGATGATCTTCTCAACGTAGTGCAAAAACGTCATTGAGTTTTTGTCGTCCTTCAGGAAACTCAGCCTTTGCAGCGTGTTCAGCTTGAAACCTTGTGCTTGCTTAGCAGTGTCGTTCATGTAGTTACCAACGGTCAAGATGATGTCAAACACCTGGCGGAGCGACTCAGACGATCTCAGAGCTTCCAGAGCGTTGTCAACGGCAACAAGCTTGTTGACCAAATCGCTGTACTCCCTGTCATACGATATGACAACGTTCAAGGCTCTCATCCGAGACTTCCAGTAGTGCTGCAAGTTGTAGATCAGCTCGAGGTAAACCCTATCGGCCTTGGCCAAATCATTGGGATCCTTCTCCGGCTTCTTGTTTGTCTCGCCAGTCCAATCGGTGCTGTATGGCTCGAGGTTGTTTGCCAAAGTGTTAGGAATCTCACTGAGCTCTGGCTTAGCCAGGAAATCCAAAACCGTGGAATTCTCCATGACTTGTCTACCACAGTTCAGAATCACAAGAACTGTGTCCTCATCAGACATGTTGGCAAACGTATGCAGATTGATGCTGAACTGCTGAGACAGATCACGAGAAAGGAACGTGATCTTGTCGATGTCACTCTTCTTCTTGGAAGCCAGTTTCTTGGCCTCCTTAGCGGCAAACAGGTCTTCGATCTCGTCGAACACACCAGCATCTGCCAAACGCGAAGAGGTCGACTCGCCACCAAGACCTTTCCAGAACGAATCTCCGTTATCAATGTTCTCGATCTTCTCCCAGTGGATCTGCTTGAGCTTCTTCTTTGGCCTGGGAAGGTTGTCATACGCGCCATTTGAAATCGTGGGCGATGGCGTAGATCCAGCGGGTGCGGACTTGGCCATTGGGAATGGAGGGGGAGGGGGAGGAGGCGGAGGTGGACCACCAGTCGCGCCCTTCATGAAGGGTGGTGGTGGAGGCGGAGGCGGTGGAGGAGGTGGTGCAGGTGCCGATGATGGCGCAGCTGGCTTCGCCAGGAAAGCAGGTGGTGGAGGAGCCACAGGAGGAGCAGCGGCAGATTTGCTAATTGGCTCCGTCTTGTCCACCTTGGATGTGAGCTCTGACAAGAAGGCAGGCGCCTGGGGAGGTGCCACAGGGACATATGGGGTATCCGAGATGGTACTTGCCTGCTTTTGCTTACCGTTTGCGTACCTTGCCTCCAAAGACTCCAGCAAAGTGTTCTCAGGAGTAATCTCTGTGTTTTCGTTGGTTGCCTTGAGAGCCAGCTTTGTCTTGAGAGAAGTGCTGAGCTTTTCAACTTCGCCAAGCTCAAACTCCAATCTCTCTTGGAATCTCGGATCGAGTATCTTCTGTCCATCGTCGTTCTCTATCCTCTCGTTGAGATCAATGTTGAGGTTCTTGAGCTTGAACTGAAGTTCATGCAAACGCTGCGCGGCCTCGTACTTTCTTCTCTCTGCGTACTCCTTGTCTGCCAAGTCGCCCTGGTGTTTGATGATATCATTTGAGTCGTGCTGCAAGTTCTCCAGCTTCTTTCTGAGATCCTCCAGAGCTTCGATGTCCGACAGTTTGGCAGGTCGCAGCTCAACAGGGTCTGGAGTCAGAGAAGTTGGACGATCCTCGAAATCGGCCATCTCCAAGTCACGAGCCTGTTTGCCAATATCCTCCATCTGAACTCTAAGACGGCGTAGCTTCGAACTTGGCTCAACACCAGTGGATCCGATGTTGCGGTAATCGGCTTTGTTCTTCTGAAGCTGTTCCTGCAAAGTCTTCACGATATTCGACTTTGGATCAAGAGTGCCCACCTGTCTCTGTACGGTAGCAGAAGAGCCGGATGGAGCAGCGTTGGTCTGAAGCTGGATGAGCATCTCACGAGCCGCGAGTTCCTGATTATGTTTATCGAGGATTCTCTTGCGCTTCTGCTCCTCTATCTCCGACAAAAGACCGTTGTTCGTCCTGCTGAGCTTGTTGATGACCTGCTCATACTCGTGCAGCTTGTTCTTGAGCTCGTTGACAACACCACCGGATGACTTGTTCAGCTCGTAGATGGCCTCGTCTCTCTCAGCGATGGCTTCTTCGACCTTCTTCTTCGCATCCTTGACCTCCTGAAGAGCCCTCTTGACGGTGTCCTCGCTCTGGAACCCAGCGAATAGACGGTTGACAGCAATGTTGATGGCAGTGTTGTCGTCCTGAGACACGGCAGATGTCTTTGAGATACTGGACACCATACTGTCGATGAGTTTCATGTTTCTGGAAACCTGAGACTCGTCGCCGTTTCGTATGTTGTCGCTTTGGGTCAAAAACAGGTTCTGCATCAGTGACAGCATTGCACTCTCGGAGGGCGTACCCTTGAGACGTACCCACATCGCCTGAATCAACGACACCGGGTTCGTAAGGTCGACTTCCTCGCCGCCCAGCGCCTCCAGTTTGGTGAGTTCGGCGTAATCTATAGACTCGAGATCTTCGTAGCGTTTGATGTGCTCGTGCACAAGACTGTGGTTGAGATCGAGGAAGTACTGAAGCACACGGTCCATTCCGGCGACTTTGAACCGTCTTCTGAGGTCGATCCTCTGCTTCACATCCACATTCTCAGAGACAACCGCGTTCAAAAACATCAGACAGTGAACTGCATAGTCGCTGATGTTCTGCTCAGACACCGCGCCAATGATCCTGTATTCTTTGGACGCACCAACCACAGACCCCATCTTGCCTCTTCCCTGCATGACAAACAGCATCGACCTAGTCCAAGACTCGAATCTTGCGGTACTCTCGGTCCAGTTTTTGAAGATATCTTCGGCTTCGGCCTCGGTGGTGTTCATGTGTGACAGTTTGTTCTCCGAGTGGACCTTCCTAACGAACGCAACGTGGCAGTTCTCGCCCGTTGAGCGCAGCAGCATGCGGAGAATGGCATCGTAACCGTCGTACGACCTCTCGGTATCGAACAGGTTGAAGTGGGCCATGAATGTGAGGATCTGCGCGGACAGCTTTCTGCTGTCGAGGTTTCCGGAGAACAGCGCCCCTCCAACGGAGCTGAACAGGATGGGAGTTCTCACCAGAGCAGTGCCTCCGATCTTGACGTTCACCAGTGTCTTGATACACTTCAGCAGCAGGATCTCCTTGCGCAGAATGGCATCGTAGCTCTCCGAGGGGTTCGTGAACATGGTCTGTTTCTTTGCGGCTTGCTCGTCACCGGGCAGCGGCGCGGTCTTGTGCAAGCGGGAAAGGACGTTGCAGAGGGCAACGCCACCCTGCGCGTCCAGGAACTCCTTCAGCCACGTGGTGGGTTCAGTCCTGAGCGTGGTCCACAGGTTGTTGAGGTCCTCCAGCACGATGGTGTTCCCGATGAGCTGTCTCACAAAGTACTCCTGTGTGTGGACCGTGCCGACGGAGGTTGCTGGCGCGGGCGCTGCCGAGACGGTTTTGTCGCCTGGAGCGGCGCGCTGGCTCATGCTCTGCATTCTGAGGCGCTCGTCTTTCTTGAACTCGCTGAGTCGCTCCTGGTACACCAGCGCCCACTTCTTGTCGATGGGGAAGTTGTACATGTCCTGCTTCACCTTGAGCGAGAACTTCTCGTAGTCGATCTTGCGCATCAGCTCCTCGAACATGCTCTCGACCACGGTGTCATCGCTGGGCCGCTCCAAGTGGAAGTCGTTCGACAGCGAGTGCTTGTGGCCCTTTGTGTAGCCGGCCGGGATGTTGGTGCGCACCTTGTTGCCCGAGGACAGCGTGAACATCGACTGTGCCGTCGACAGCGTGCTCGAGTTGGTGGCCATGCGCTGCAGGTCGGTACCCTCGTGGTAGTGCGACGTGGATCGCGAGGGCGACGCCCGGTTGGGCGAGCGCCCCGTGTATATCGACGACACGCTGCCCTGGCGGGTGTGGTCTCGCAGGTCGTCGGCGGAGCCCTTCGTGGTGGACCGCGACAGCTTGTTCTTGAAGCCGAAGAACGCGGAGGCCCTCGAGGACCCGGCCTCTTCCGAGGAGCTGGGTTGTCTGGACTTCATCAGGCGTCAACAAACGGGCGGCTATCGGCACGCGCGGTCTCCAATCAAAAACGGATCTAAAAAAACAGACAGAACAACTCTCTCTGCCCAATCACACTTCTGCAAGCACACGCAAACACGATCCCAGCTCTGAGTCCGCGGATATGGCTAGCAGGACTCTGTGCACCGTGTCATGTCCAGATACAGCGCTTCTGCTTGTGTGGTAAATAAGGTAGTGCAAACCAAAGGGTTGCGCAGCCCCGGGACACAAGATCGGGTTGCGCAGCCCCGAGACAAGATCGGGTTACGCAGCCCCGCCGAATCCAGTTCCTCCTCCCAGAACGCGAGCTCCTTGTTAGCTGCTGTTCTGCTCTGCCCCCCGATCCAACCAACCGCACATGACCGACACGGCTTTGGAGAGCGACCGGGTGTCGCAGGAGGTGTCGTCGCTGTCGACGAGGCTGATGCAGTCCATGGAGACACAGATGAACATGGAGAACGAGATCCGAGGGCTGCGCAAGGCGCTGGATGCGTCGAAGCGCGAGGTGGAGTCGCTGAGGCCCGTGGCCGAGCGGGTGGCGCAGACCGAGCAGCGCAACGGCGAGCTGGAGGCACAGCTCCAGGAGGAGCGCGCGAAGCGCGAGGAGGCCGAGTCCGAGGCCCGCAAGCTGGACGCCGAGGTGGAGGAGCTGTCGGCGTCTGTGTTTGACGAGGCCAACAACATGGTCAGCAACGCCAACCGCGAGAAGCACGACTTCAAGCTGCGCAACGACAAGCTGGTGGCCACGCTGACCGAGCGGGACGAGATGATCGCCGTTCTGAGAGACGAACTCAGCAGTCTGAAGGAGGTGATACGCGACCTCGAGGACTCCAGGCGCAGGAGCGTGGCCAGTAGCCCGTACGCCTCCACCGCAGACATCGGCGGGTCGTCGGTCTCGGTGGACAAGCGCGCCAGTGTGTCTGAGAACGAGCTGAGACCGTTCTCCTCGGCGTCGCTCGAGTCGTACGCCAACGCGGTGATCTACTCCCCCACGTACAACTTCCTGAGGCTGGACCTGAACGAGTACAAGGAGTTTTCCACCATGGTGAGGTTCCTCAACGAGAAGATCGTCAAGACCTACGAGTACGCCACGATGAAGGAGCTGCCGTTCTTCAAGCGGCTGCTCGCCGAGGACGTGGATGCCACCTTGCGACTGGAGACCGCGCCAGAGGTGAGGTTCTACAACAGGAAGAACGTGCTGGCGGCTCTCGTGGAGGGCCGCGTGGTGATTGAGCCGATCAGCGGCGTCAACGAGCTGTGGAGACCGGGCCACAAGAAGCCCAAGGGCGAAGACGAAGCCGAGGCGTCTGCCGAGTTGAGGGAAAACCTGTTCTCTTACCCGAAAGACTCGCCACCGGTGGCGCTCGAGCTCAACTGCGCGTTCTGCGGAGAGGACAGAACCGACAACCTGGACCACGCCAGAATGTACAACCTCAAGATATACTCCAGGAGGCCCCAGAAGGATGCTGCAAACACGGAATACTCCTACACGTTTGCCCTCTGCAACTGTTGTCTCATGCGCGTCAGGAGAACGTGCGAGTTGTTTGCACTGCTGAGAAACATCAACAACTCGTACCGCACGAAGGTGTACGACTTCTCCACTTCTGTCGGGTACAAGAAGGCCTGGTTTGCCCTCAGCAAGATCAGGGCCCGCATGTTCTGGGCAAGGGTTGGGGTTTGGGAGGAAGACAAGCTGGTTGGCGCGCTGGACTTTGGCTCAGCGCCAGGAACACCGGCGCTGTCGAAGAACTGGGCCCCTTCTCCCAACCTGTCGAGACAGGCCACCGACAAGTCGGAGCTGGATACGTACGCTACCATCCAGGAGGACAGAGAGTTATCGCTGGAGGAAGCCACCAAGGTTGTCGAGAACCCAGATACCTCCGGGGACATGGACGACTTCCTGGACGGGTACAGAGAATCGTCTGCGGATGACGAGGTTGAGAAGACGGAGACCGAAGAGACTCAGGTTGAGAAGACAGAGACCGAAGAGACTCAGGCTGAGAAGACAGAGACTGAAGAGACTCAGGTTGAGAAGACGGAGACCGAAGAGACTCAGGTTGAGAAGACAGAGACTGAAGAGACTCTGGTTGAAGAGACAGAGACAGAGACTGGAGAACCCATAACCGAAGAGACAGAGACCGAGATCCAGGTCGACACTCCGGCTGAAGCCGACACCTCGGTCAAGTCGGACAAGACCGAGACCGAAGACGATAGCGGAGAATCCGTCTTCAACGATGCGAACGAGCATTTTGAGTAGCACCTGATTACACAGTCATTACATAATCATTACATTTTTCAACCTGCACACGACCATCACCAAGCCAAATTCGGCGGGCGCCACGACGATCCGCGACCGTCCTGGCCAAGCACCGGAACGATGGGCAAGAGCGACGAGACACAGACCGACGTGTTCGGGGAAGGAGAGTCGAGCCACCTGTTCGAGCTGGACTCGATGGGGCGCGACACGCCGTCGACACCGAGTGTTGATCTGCCACGGTACCCTCAGGAACACGAGGCCGAGGCTCAGGCGATGTTCGAGGAGAGCGAGTCGAAGTCCAACATGAAGATGGCGTTCATGAACATGGCCAACAGCATTCTCGGGGCCGGGATCATCGGGCAGCCGCTCGCGTTCAAGAACTCCGGGGTGGCGATGGGGCTGGTGTTGATGGTGTTCCTGGCGATCCTGGTGGACTGGACGCTGCGTCTGATCATCATCAACGCCAAGCTGAGCGGCCAGAAGACCTACCACGACACGGTGTACTTCTGCTTCGGGCTCCCGGGCAAGCTCACCATCCTGCTGGCGCAGGGGCTGTTTGCGTACGGCGGGTCCATGGCGTTCTGCGTCATCATCGGCGACACCATCCCGCACGTGCTGCGTTCGCTGGCCGGAGACGCGGTGCAGCACCACAGGGCGCTGGACGTTCTGCTGGGCAGAAACGTGCTCATCCTGCTGTTCTCCGGGTGCATCTCGTACCCGCTGGCGCTCAACAGGGACATCTCCAAGCTGGCCAAGGCCAGCGGCGTGGCGCTGGTCGGGATGCTCGTCATCGTGGCCGTGGTGGTGCTGCACGGGCCGCAGATGCCGCCGGAGCTCAAGGGAGAGCTGTCTGTGTCTGCGTGGTTCATCAACAGGAACTTCTTCCAGGGCATCAGCGTCATCTCGTTTGCGCTGGTGTGCCACCACAACACCACCTTCATCTACGAGTCGATGAAGAAGCCCACGCTGGACCGCTTTGCCAAGCTCACGCACGTCTCGTGCTTCATCTCGATGGTCGCGTGCGGGCTCATGGGCATGGTCGGGTACCTGACATTCAAGGACAAGACCAAGGGCAACGTCCTCAACAACTTCCCCAGCAACGACTGGATCGCCAACGTGGCCAGGCTCTGCTTCGGCCTCAACATGCTCACCACGTTTCCGCTGGAGATCTTTGTCGTGCGTGAGATCGTGCGGGACATCATGGCCATGGTGAAGAAGGCGCGCGAGTCCGGCTACGCTGCGCTGCAGTCGGACGAGGCCGTCTCCCACGAGGAGCTGTCGGACAGAGAGCACTTCTGGGTCACCACGGCCCTGTGCATCACCACCATAGGCCCCGCGTTGTTCACGTGCAACCTGGGTGCGATTCTGGAGCTTGTGGGCGCCACATCCGCCTCCATCATGGCCTACATCCTGCCGCCGATGTGCCTCCTCAAGATGACCACCAACAAGACCTTCTGGCAGAAGCTGCCGGCCAGGGCGTGCATCCTGTTTGGATACACCGTCATGTTCCTGTCCTCGGCACAGACCATCATCGACTCGGCACGCAGCGAAGGCGGTGACCACTGTAAAACTGACTAATCTTCTGTATACAAGTACCCTATTCATCGTCATCACTCTCAATCATCAGCCTCCTACGTTTGGGCTTGACAGCTTCGTCTTGATCGCTCACAGCTTGGTCGCTCTCAGCTTGGTCGCTCTCAGCTTCGTCTTGGTCGCTCAATGACTGCTCTCGGTCGCTCACAGCATCCTCGTGGCCGCTCAATGGCCGCTCTTCGCTGACTGGCTCCTTTTCTCTAGACCCGATCGGCTCGGCTAAAGTTTCACTTTGTGGGGCCTCAACGCGGATGTCCGGTTCTGGAACCGCATGCGTCATGGTTTTGGCCAATTTGAGCATTTCCCGAAGTTCCGACGTGCCCAGTGGCTTGTCCCCGCTCCGCATGATGATCTCATGCAGTCTCTGATCGCGCGCAAACAGCTCGGCATCGCGTTCTTCGTCGGACTCGTCGTCTGAGTCAAGCACAAGCTCAGCCGAGACAACAACGTGTTGAGACGCAGGCTGTCTCAGAGCGTCATCGTCATCGGAGATATCATGCATTGGCAGATTGTTGGGCGTTCTGTGCTTG
This sequence comes from Kuraishia molischiana, assembly GCA_024271875.1. Lineage (NCBI taxonomy): Eukaryota > Fungi > Ascomycota > Pichiomycetes > Pichiales > Pichiaceae > Kuraishia > Kuraishia molischiana. The sequence continues at coordinate 430,324 of JANBXH010000005.1, forward strand.
GTTGGCACTTTCCGCCTGGTTGGCTCCTTCCGCTTGGAGACACCTTTTTTGTGCGCACGGCCCACCGGCAGGCGTTTCTCACGCATGGATAACGCCGCTTCCATCCTGTCGAGATCGTCTGCATCTTGCCAAGCCTGCGGGACAACGTCATCGCCCTCGCTCTCGGACAGATACGAGTACGTGTTTTCCTCCTCGCGGTTAAACTCTCTTTCGTCGGCATCGACTTTCCGGAGATAGTCTCCAGCAGAGCCGTCGAAGTCAGATGCCAGAGCAATGTCCAGCTGCTCAATGGCAGAAGCAAGGTCGGTGTAGCGGAAGTTCCAAACCATACCACGCATGAAGTTCATCTTGAGGCCTAGAGTCTCCAGGAAGAGTTGCATGACACCCGTGCGCACAGATGACCTGAATGCGGAGAAGTTGAGTTGCAATTCGTGGTTGACCGCCTCTGTTTCCCTTGCCAGCTCTGCAGCCTTCATCTGGTCGCCGATCCACTGAACCACGTCCCTCTCGTCTCTCTCTGTGAAATATGCAACCAAAATGTGCACCTTCTTGCTGAAGGGCATCTCGGGATCGATGAACTCCTTGGCCCGGACGGAGGGCTGTTTCCCAGAATACGAAACGGTTGGGTCTCCCGTCTCGAGGAAATGGTTGGACGCAACCTTGTTGGCAAACGGGAGCTCCATCCACCAAGACTCAACCGTGGCCACTCTCTTCTCCAGCTTCCGCATGTACGTCTCCGTGAAGAGTTCGAGCTCCCTCATGGTCTTGGAGTGCTGGGAAAACAGATCTGCAAGCGCTATATCGTGCAGCAGCAGCATGAAATCCAGCCTTCCCAGCTGCGGGAACCCATCTGGTTGTTTCAGCACTTTGAAGAAGTACGATAGACACCTTCTGAACTCGCCCTCTTGTATCTCCTCGTACCGTGCGAATATCGACAGAACCGTGTTGATGATTCTGTGATCGAACAGCTTACGCTCCACCCCGTTGAGCGTGGCCAGCCTCTTTCCCTTGATGTACTCGTCCTCCTCGTGGAAACCGGACTGTTTCAGACGGGAGATGATCTTGAGCAGGGTGTAGACGTACTCCGTTGCATCGCTCGCAAACTGCGTTGAGATCCTGTGCGCATCTCTGGGCACCTGCGCCAGGGTGTTGGCACTGACCTGGTCGGCCATGAGCACTTTCTGTATAAGCTCCACCCCTGCATCCTTGAAGGTGTCAACGTCCTCCTCTGGGAACGTCTCAGGGGTCAGAACCGACAGCGAGAATGCAAACTGGAGAATCTCGTTCATGGCCACCATGGAGGCATGCAACATGTTCCACTCGCGTAGGTCCAAGTTGGAGGCCATGGCGCGAACCACGATGTAGTAGGTCTCCGGGTTCAAGGCCTCTGCGGTTTCTGCAAGATGCGCAATGCCCTGTGTCGACTCTCTGTTCACCCTAGCGAACTTGAGGGACCAGATGAGACACTGGTAGTACCTGTACATGGCAAACGCAGAGAGGGTGTTGTTCTCTCCCTGGATGATTCTCCTCAGTGTTTGGAACAGGTTGTTGAAGCCGGTGGCCAAGAAGTTGTCTGCAAACCGCTTCAGAATGGGTATGCCGGTCTGGTTGATGGCGCGGGTCCTGTGGCGGAGGTGGGCACGGTCCTTGGAGTCGAAGTCGGCCTTGAGACTCTCGTTTCTGTTAGATCTCAGCACGTGTCTGGCCGACCACGTTTTACCGTCGTCGAGCAGTTTCAGCGGATCCTGGTTCACGTTCAGGTTCTTTCCGGTGAGCGTGACTTTCTCGTGGTCTCCTGTGTTGAGGGATATCAGGGTGCCGAAATTCGCGTGTCTCGTCATGGTGTTGCCCATGACACGCTGCTTCAGGATCTTCTCCCTGTTGAGGAGGCCCCCGAGCGAGTCCTTGGCCACGTTCTCCTTGGCAGCCACGGTCTTCGCCACGAGTTTCTCGGGCTCGACCCCGAGCGTCAGGTAGTAGACACAGTCGAGACACACAGGCCCGAGGACGTGGCCGTCGAACTCCCCGCCGATCCCGGCGACGATGGTCTGTACGAAGGACAGAACCTTGTTCTTCTCGAACACCTCGAGCACCGTGTTGATGTTGATGTCGTCTGCCGTGACGCCGAGCGGGAAGTTGTCCGAGATCTGCGTCTTCTTGGACGAGGACCTGCGCGAGGAGCTCGGGTTCTCAGGCTCGATCCGCAGCACGTTCCGGAAGAGATGCAGGCACAGGTTGAGCGTGATGGTGTCACGCGAGGTGCGGTGCTGTTTCTGGGTGCGCAGGATGGGTAGCGCCAGGCGGATAATGCCCTTCAGCGTGGCTCCGTGCCTGTAGTGGAGGATCTTGTTCTTGTAGGCGACCTGGCTCTTCTTGAGCTTGGAGTACATCGCGAGCTTGGCCGGCGGGGCCGTCTCCTCCAGCACCAGCGGCTTGGTGAGCGCCACCAGCAGCTCCAGACACAGCAGCAGAATGCTGTTCATGTGGGGCCTGCTCTTCGCGCCACGCGACTCGAGCTCCCACTGCGACACGATCGGGACCAGGTCGTTGAGCACCAGCCCGGTGTCCGAGCACGCAGCCGACACGATCCACGTGTTGGCAAACTCGTCAACCGTGCGGATCCACCGCTTGAGGTCCTTCAGACACGCCAGCGCCTCGATGCCCAGCACGTAGTTCCGCGAGGCCTTGTCGGTGCCACCGAGCGCCGAACACAGGATCGTGATGTGCGAGCGAACCACGTCCTCGGCGCCGATTCCGTCCGTGTGCGCCGCGGGGGCCGCTCTGGGCGCGTCCTCCAGCTCGATGTCCTCGATAAGGATATCCTCCAGATCGTCTATGTCGCTCATGGTGGGGAAGACGAGGACGGTCAGCGAGACGCGTCGCGATTTTCCTTAGAGCGAGGTGCGTGGGCCAATCAATTGTTGTTATTACGTAACATATTACGTAACCTACTGCCGATCGATTGGGATTTGGTTTGCCGAGAGGAGGGCCCATTTAGAGCGAGAGGCGGACCAATTGCAGCGACAGACCATTGCAGCGAGGAAGGCCTGTTCAGAAGAACACCAACGGAGCCCAACGGAGCCCAACGGAGCCCGATTGAGCCCAATTGAGCCCAATTGGTGCCACAGCAGCAGTTTCCATTATCCATCATCCTCAATCGTACGTTTTTTTCGTCCTCGCTGACATCATACTCATTCACACCCACCGTTCTGTTCCAGAGAACCCGGCTCGAGCGAGATGCCCGCTCGCCCGGCTAAACCTTCCGTGTTCTGATAAATCGGAAAAAAAGCTTATTCCGAAATAATAATGTCAGCAGATTGCAGCTAATTGATTGGATTTATTTTTTGAGCCCGCAAGTCGTATGTTTATTTGCTCGTCTTGCGGGGCCATGCCACACGGCGCCTTGCGTCCATCTCAGGTGAGTTGCCAGCGCGAAAAAGGACCAGAATCCTCAATGGTGACGTGCAAAACAAGCACCCCGATGGGACCAAAGTAGGGGGCGGTCTTTTCTTTTTTGCCATTTATTTTTTAAAAAATAATTACGGAATCGAGAAGGGCCTTGGCTCTGGCGAGAACGCAAGTAAAGAGGAGCGTGCTGGCATTCTGCTGCGGAACCGCGACCAGCTGGTGGCGTCGGAGCGCCCGGAACGGCGCTGCGGTCGGGTGTGGTGATTTCAGCGGTCCAACCGCACCGAAACAAGCGTTTTTCGGAAGAAAAAGAAGAAGCGTTGCGCAGGCCGACGCAAGGCGTTGGGTGAACGCTCGGCTTTGGCGCACTTTCCGTCCTTTTTTAGGCCCTTCGTCCCGGCTATTATTGAAGTTTTTACCCTTGCCCATTGTGGGCTGATAAGAGCTGGCGTTTGTGCGTGCAGCTGGCTGTTTCGTATAAATACCTCGCGCATTCCGCCCCTGCCCCTGTGTTCTGGCCTGTGCGATTGGCAAGATGACATTCACAACGGACGATTGGCTCACATACGTGGATCTGGACCTCAACTACGACCCGCCCATCAAGCTGGAGAAGCCCGACTGCCCCCGGTCGGAACCCCTGGAACCCCTGGAGGCACTGGAAGCACTGGATCCACCCTCGCGCAAGCGCACCAGACGCCCCAGAAAGCGCCTCACACAGTCACAGAAAGTCGCACACAACCAGATAGAGAGGCGGTACAGGGTCAACATCAACTCCAAGATCAACGCGCTCGCTTCGGTGCTGCCCCAGGAGGAGCTCGACGAGGACCCGGCCAGCCCGCAGTCCACGTCGTCCAGCGGCTCCGACAGCAGCGCCAACACGCGGCGCAAGTGGAACAAGAGCACCATTCTCGAGCGGGCCACCGAGTACATCCTGTATCTCGAGAGGGACCGCGAGACGCTCAAGTACGACAACCTCCGGCTGCAGAGCCAGGTTGACGGGATGTGATGCTTGGGGATGTGAGCCTTGAGGATGCGATCCTTGGGGATGTGAGCCTTGAGGATGTGAGCCTTGAGGATGTGATGCTTGGGGATGTGAGCCTTGAGGATGTGATCCTTGAGGATGCGGTTAGGGACGTGACGGACCATCTGCTGTTCTGTTCTGTTTTGTTGTGTTTACGGTTGTTCCGGTTGATTTTCATTGCTCGTATATCTTTTATTCTATAAAATCCTTCACCCCATGCTAAAAACGCCCCCGGCCGGACTCGAACCGGCGCGGTCAGATTGGGACCCGCAAGCGGCCAAACGGGGCTTCACACTTCACGCTTAACCCGTTTGCCCTGTTTGCCCCCGTTTGCCATCCAGCGCAATGCCTACGAGGTTGGAGCAGTACCGGCGGACCAAGCGGATCAAGCTGGCGACGAGCTCGCCCGGCAGCTCTCCCGCAAGAAGCGCGCCGAAACGCGAGCCGTCGCCGGTGGAGGAGGACGAGGTGGACGTTGGGTTCACCGAGCCGGCACACGCGTCGTTCGAGCTGGAGCTGGACACAGACGAGGACCGCGAGGCTGCGGAGCTCGGCAAGCTGCTTGCGAGCGACCAGATCGACGAGGAGGAGGACCTGGAACAGATCGAGCGGCTGCGCACACGCACCGAGACAGACAGCCTGGACAACGACGACAAGCTCCGGCGCGAAACGGCGGCGAAGTACGCCAAGAAGCGGTTCCGCCCCAAGGTGTACGCCACGGAGGCCGCGCTGGTGGCGGATCTGGAGGCGATATGCGACCGAGCGGTGCCCAAGATCATGGCGGGCCACACCAAGAGCTACTACTACAAGCTGGCCCGCGAGCTGTCGGACGCGAGTCCGCGCGAACTCATCACACAGGCCGAGTTGCTGGAGCTCAACGGCAAGAGCTTCCCCATGGGCTACTTTGGCGCCCGGCGCGGCGCCCTCGTGTCGCAGTGCATCTCGCGCAAGTTCAAGCAGGAGCTCGCCTCCAGCTCCGACAAGGTGCTCAAGTTCCTGTCTGCGGACCGCTTTGTCAGCATGGTGCTGACGTGCGAGGTGCTGGCACGTGCTGCCAGGCGCGAGTTTGCGCTTGGGTCTCTGGCAGACGCGTACAGCCTGATGGAGCTAACGTGCGACTACGGCTGGTACATAATGGACTACACGGAGCTATCATAGGCGCGACCAGACAGAGAGAGTTTCGGCCAGATAACCGACAAGATTCCAGCTCGGTACGGTGGAAGGCATCGTGTCGAAGATGAGAGGTAGGCAGAACCACGCAGTGTAACGGTGGCTTCGTTCCCCGTGACTGCCGTTTGCTCGCAAGTATATACCGTGAAGATCATACGAACTGACCCTCAGGGCTATGGGAGGGTCACACAATGCTAGCGGATGTAGACATAACACCCATGAAGAGCCATGAAGAGCCATGAAGAGCCACGAAGAGCCATGAATAGCCATGAATAGCCATGAACAGCCATGAATATCCATGCATAGCCATGAAGAGCCACGAAGGGCCATGAACAGCCATGAAGAGGCATGAAGAGCCATGAATAGCCATGAATAGCCATGAAGAGGCATGAAGAGGCATGAAGAGGCATGAAGAGCCATGAAGAGCCATGAAGAGCCATGAAGAGCCATGAAGAGGCATGAAGAGGCATGAAGAGCCATGAAGGGCCATGAACAGCCATGAAGAGGCATGAAGAGCCATGAAGAGCCATGAATATCCATGCATAGCCATGAATATCCATGAATATCCATGCATAGCCATGAAGAGCCATGAAGAGCCATGCATAGCCATGAACAGCCATGAAGAGCGATGAATAGCCATGAAGAGCCATTCAGTGGTGTGGTTGCGGATTGGTAGCCCGTCTTGGGCTGACTCCCTGCATTTGCTTCATCCGACAACGCATCGGAGGTTCTGGTCCTCATAGACATCGAATCCGGGAGGCTCCGCGTTCTCGGGGCCATCTGAACCGCCCTGTTCGGTGGGACCCGAACAACCCTGTTGGGAGGATCACCTCTCGGAAAGAGGGGATGCGAAGCTCACTGATGACCTCGTGACAAGCGTGAACAGGCGTTCCAGTGGTCACCTCAGGACCAGTGGGGACGCGAGTCGTGATGACGTGCTCCGTGTCCATTTTCCCTCCAGTAGCTGTCGCGGTCCGAGGAACAACGGGCCAAAGATGGGGTGTTTCGCCTATCTCGCGCGAAGAAAAACGAAGGCTGTCTGGCCAAAACAACGAAAGACAGGCGATTTCGCGGTTTGGCTAAAAACAACGTAACTTGCGTGTGGCGTTTTGCCTGGGCCCCACACGACCGCGCAAACTTATACAACGAAGCGCCGGTGTCGCGTTTCCCGATCTCCACACGACCCGCAGCTTCTTGTCCGAAAATTTTTCTCGCCCCCTTTTTCGCCGTCTTCTCCTCCGCAGCAGCGAATTCTATCCGAAGCGGTTGGTTGAGGAGATTTGATCCGATTGAGAAATAACGATGGCTGCTGTTTACCCAAGAACGTGCTACAAGTGCGGCCAGATGGGCCACATTTCCGAGAACTGCGAGGAGGTTGAGCGTCTGTGCTACAACTGCCGCCAGCCGGGCCACAAGTCGTCCGAGTGCCCCGAGCCCAAGCAGACCACGCAGAAGCAGTGCTACAACTGCAACCAGCTCGGCCACCTGCAGAGCGAGTGCACCGAGCCGCTCAGAGAGACCGGTGCCGGCGCCAAGTGCTACAACTGCGGCAAGTTCGGCCACATGGCCAGGGCCTGCCAGGCGCCTCGCCGCGCTGCTCCCGCCTTCAAGGCCGGCCTGACGTGCCACAAGTGCGGCGGCGCCAACCACTACGCGCGCGACTGCCAGTCCGGCTCGGTCAAGTGCTACGCCTGCGGCAAGACCGGCCACATCTCCAAGGAGTGCACCTCCGGCGCCGTGGCCTCCAAGACATGCTACAACTGTGGCGAGTCCGGCCACATCTCCCGCGAGTGCGACCAGCCTCCCAGGGACGAGTGAGGACCACTGAGTGGTCCATCTCCAGTTTTGTCTGTGGATGTTTCATTTTTTCATTTTTACTTTTTCCGTTTATCCGTTTATCCGTTTTAGCTTTTTCTCTGCGTCCAAAGTTTTTCCGAAAAAACACTCACCGAGATCTATATAGTGAATCTGCCACTGCACACGCCTGCTTCGTCTCCACGTAGTCATGCACACGCACGATGTCCGCGCCGAACGACACGCACGCCACGGCCGCGGCCACGGACCCGTGGACCCGCTCCCGCGCCGCCTCCGCGCCGGTGATCTCGCCGATGAAGCGCTTGCGGCTCGGGCCCAGCAGCACCGGCAGCCGCGCAAAGCCGTCGTGGCGCTTGATGTCGCGCGTCCGCCGGATGATCTCCAGGTTCTGCTGCGAGTTCTTGCTGAAGCCGAGCCCCGGGTCCAGAATCAGCTGCCACCTCCGCACGCCGCGCTCGACGGCCTTCGCCACGAGCGCGCCCAGCTCGAGACACGTCTCGCCCACCAGATCGTCGTAGTGGTCCAGCTTCGCCATCGTGGCAATGTCTCCGCGGAGATGCCCCACCATGTACGGGGCGCCCGTGCGCGCCACAACGTCGTACATGTCGTGGTCGAAGAGCCCGCCGCTCACGTCGTTGACGATGTCGGCGCCCTCCGCGAGCGCCGCAGACGCCACTCCGCTGCGGTACGTGTCGATGCTGATCGCCATGGCGTCGTACTTCGGATCGGCGCGTATGCGGCGCACGATCGGCAACACGCGCCGCAGCTCCTCGGCCCCGCTCGGCTGCTCGGACCCGGGCCGCGTGGAACACCCGCCGATGTCGATGATCTCGACGCCCGCAGCGTGCATCTCGTCCACGCGCGCCATGGCGGCGCCGAGCGCCGTGTAGCTGCCGCCGTCCGAGAACGAGTCCGGCGTCACGTTCAAAATGCCCATGACGTACGTCTTGCCGCGGCCGTTGAACAGGTCAAACCGCAGCCCGGCGAGCGCCTCTCGGCACAGCCGCGGGATTGGCACGGTGCTCTGCAGCTCGGCCGACTCCTGGAGCTCGCGGTCGACGGAGCGGGCCATGATCTGGTCGAGGTGGTCGCGCAGCGGCTCGGCGGTGACCGGGTGCACGCCGTCCGTGAGCTCGCACAGCGGCGCCAGCACGAAGGAGCGGTCGACGAGGCCGATGTGCGGGATCTTGAGGTCTGGCTCGTCCACGATGAGGTCGTCGTAGAGCAGGATGTCGAGGTCCATCACGCGCGGCCCGTTGTCGAACTGCTTGACCCGCCCGAGCACCTCGTACTCGATCTCCTTGACGGCGGCGAGCAGCTCGCGCGGCGCCAGCGAGGTCTCCACCTTGACGGCGCCGTTGACGAAGTCGGGCTGGTCCGTGTGGTACATCGGCTTGGAGATGTACAGCGTCGAGCAGTCGAGCACCCGCACCTGCCGCTCCTCGAGCGCCGCCAGCGCCCGCCGGATGTGGGCGTACTGGTTGCCCAAGTTGGAGCCGAACGCGAGGAACGCGGTGTGCGCCGCCTTCTCGGCGAACTCGGTCGCGGCGTTGAGGTTCGGGATGGAGTACGCTGGAGCGGAATCGGCGGCACCCGCGGCACCCGCGGCACCGGCGGCGGCGGCGGCGCCGCTCTCCGCATGCACCAGCGGCGCCATCTCGGCCCGCGTGCGGGTGATCGACACGCCCACGCCGTCCGACTCCAGGATCGCGTTCGGCTTGACCACCTCGATCGTGCACGCGTCCAGGTGGGCGTCGCTCTGCAGCACCAGGCTCGCCACGTTGTGGACGAGCGCCTCGACCGTCTTGAAGTTGGCGGTCTCGACGTACTGCGTGACGGCGCGGATCGCCGCAAAGTAGCGCGGCGCAATCGCCGTGAGCGGCGCCGCGTACTCGAGCCGGAGGTTCAGCTTGACGATCTGCCGCTGCAGCCGCTCGAACGTGAACACGCCGATCACCGTCAGCAGCTGCAGCTCGTTGACGAAGACGGTGTCCCTGGCGACCGGCACCAGCTCCGCGCCGGCCCGCTCGAGCTCAACCTGCACCGAGCGGCACCGGATCTCCGACTTGGTCGACTCCACGCTGATCTTGGCGACGTCGGTGCCGCAGGCCCTCATGGCGATGCCCAGCGCGGTCTCTGCGACCCGCTCGAGCGACTTGAAGTTCTCCTTGCTGCGCCTGAAGTGCGCCAGCAGCTTGTTCGACACCACAGCGTAGTTCAGCGAGTACCGCAGGTCGTCGGTGCGCCCCGACTCGCGCAGATCCGCGCCGAGGCTCAGCGTGAGCCCAAGCGGCTGCGACACGGGCCGCTGCCAGAAATCGCGCCCGGTCACCGCGTCCACCTTGAGGTTGGTCACAAACACCGTGTCCTTGGCCTGGCCTTGCAGGCTACCCAGGTGTCTATAGCTCGTGAGGCCACGCATGGCGGCGGATGGGATTTGACGTTTCAACGTGGTGGATTTGCCGTTTCACACTGGACTGGACTGAAGGTGTAGCGGCAAGGCGCCAGTGGCGGCGGCGCCGAGAAATTTTTCCGGGAGTGCGCCGCCAGGCGCCGCCAGTTGCGGTGGCCTTTCCGGTCGGTCGCCCCTTCTTCCACCGCACTCCTGCCACTCTTCCCAACATGTTCAAACGATACGCGTCCACAGCTGCGCGTCTGGCCGACGTGGTGATTATCGGCGGCGGGCCGGCCGGATTGACGCTGGCGGCCGCGCTGAAGAACAGCAAGCTCACCCGCAACCTCAAGGTGGAGCTGGTCGAGGGCGCCCCGCTGCTCGAGCCGTTGCGCCGGTTCAGCGCGTCACCGCCCGAGAACTTCACGAACCGGGTCGTGAGCCTGACGCCGGCGACGGTCGCGTACCTGCAGCAGATCGGCGCGTGGGACCACGTGCAGTACGAGCGGGTCGAGGAGTACGACAACATCGTGGCGTACGACGGGGTGTCGAACGAGCGCGTGGAGTTTGAGCACGCCGAGATCGCCACCATGTGCGAGAACGCGAACCTGCAGGCGGCGCTGCTGGGCCGGATCGACGAGCTCGGCGGCGCGCAGGGCATCCACGACGGCACCAAGGTGGTGGGCATCGGCGGCAGCGGCGGCGGCGGCGGCGGCGACTGGCCCGTCGTGCAGCTCGAGGACGGCGCCGCCATCAAGACGCGGCTGCTGGTGGGCGCCGACGGCGCCAACTCGCCGGTGCGCCGCTTCGCGGGCATCGAGAGCCGCGGCTGGGCCTACAACCGGTGGGGCATCGTGGCCACGCTCAAGTACAACGTGGACAGCTTCCGCCAGGCCACCGGGTGGCAGCGGTTCCTGCCGTCGGGCCCGATCGCGCTGCTGCCGCTGCCGGGCGACTCGGCCTCGCTCGTGTGGTCGACCACCCCGGAGCTCGCGGAGCGGCTGCTGCGGCTGCCGGCGGCGCCGTTCGCCGCCGTGATCAACGCGGCCATGAAGCTGGACCCGGACGAGCTGCGGGCCCTGTACGAGCTGGACGACGAGGCGCTCGTCGACCACGCAAACTGGCGGCTGTCGCTGTTCAACGCGAAGCTCAGTCCCGAGCAGGAGGAGCGGTTCCCGCTGGAGATCGCGGCGGAGGTGCCGGGCTCCCGCGCGAGGTTCCCGCTCCGGATGTCCCACGCAGACACCTACGTCGGCCCGCGCGTGGCGCTCGTCGGCGACGCAGCCCACACCACGCACCCGCTCGCGGGCCAGGGCCTGAACATGGGCCAGGCGGACGTCCAGGCGCTGGTGGCCTGTCTCGAGACGGCGGTCGAGCGGGGACTGGACATCGGCAGCACGCTGGCGCTGGAGCCGTACTGGAGCGAGCGCTGGCCGGCGAACAACGCCATGCTGGGTGTGGTGGACAAGCTGCACAAGCTGTACGCTACGGACTTTGCGCCCGTTGTGTGGGCCCGCTCGGTCGGGCTGGGCCTGTTCAACACGGTGCCCTTCGTCAAGGACTTTGTCGTGGCGGTGATGAGTAGGAAGTGATGTACATAGAAACGTATCTGAAACCCAGACGGGTCATCTCAGCCGCCACCGGTCGCTCTTGCGCACGCTCTGGCTGAAGTCCACGTGGATGCGGCGGTCGTCGATCAGCACGTTGTCCATCTTGGCGTAGGCCCGCTCGCACGCCTCCTTGGTGGCGAACTCGACAAACGCGTACTGCAGACTGCGGCCCGTCTGCCGGTCGCGCACGATGTCGCACGCCACCACCGTGCCGAACCGCGCGAAGATCGTCCGGAGATCCTCGTCCTGCGTCACCGGGTTCAGCCTGCACACGAACAGCACGTTCTCCAGCGGCCGGGCGTCGGCGCTGGGCAGGTCCCCGAGCAGCTCCAGCGTCAGCGCCTGCGACTTGGCCGCCACCTCGGCCTGGTCCTGCTCCTCCTGCTCGTACACCAGCTGGAAGCCGGCCATCTGCGCGCGTGTCGGGCGCGGGCTGGGCGGCACCACGAGCCCGGCCGGGTCTGCGAACGGGTCGTCCAGCACGTACGTGTGCAGGATGCGGATGTCCCTTATGGGCCGCCGGTGCGCGTCGGTGATGGCCGTGTTGATCGCCTGCAGCGTCTGGAAGCCCTCTGCGACCTGCCCGAACACGACAGCGGCGCCGTCGAGGTCCGCCAGCGCCGAGCGGTCGTCCGTCAGCGTGATCAGGAAGCGCGAGCCCACCGCCGGCCCGCCGAGGAACGACACGAGCCCGATGTCGTCGTGCCTGCGGCGCGAGGCGGCGCAAACGGTCCCGCCGCCGAACGCGCGGCCGCCGTCGCCGACCGGGTCGCCGCTCTCAACCGCAAAGTCGCGCTGCACGTTGGTGAACGGCGCCAGGTTGTAGTACTTGGTCTTGCACAGCTTGAGGAAGTTCTCGCAGCACTCGCGCGCCTCGCGCGTGAACAGGTCCACAACGAGGTTGCCTGTTGTGTTAGCATCGGGGAGCGCAGCTTGGCACGGCTACTTACCGGCAGACGTCTCGATCAGCACGCTCATTGGTGGGGAAAGACAAGAGTCGCCACCGTGGAGCCTTTGCCTTTGGCTTGTCGTGTGGTCGTGTACCACTCACGTGACGCCGCACAGAAAAAAAACAATTTAGAACGCACACGACGGTGCGGCTCAGCGATCTGATCTGAGCGTAGTTGATCAAGCCGGCTTGTTTCTATGGTTATATTGGAGTTTGCTGACTTAGCCATATCGATCGCCAGAGCACACAGTTGCTCCAACCCCGGTCTCGGTTCCCTGCCTCCAGGGACGTGTGGGATCTCAGCCACCCCTTCGCGCCTTAGGAAAACATGACCCGACTCAGTGCTGATACAGGGGACTATGGGCAGCATCAGACACGGCGGGAAGTGCTCGCATTTGCCAGACCGCTTTCCACACTTGCATTGCACTTCCCCTTTTAGCCTGCACATGCATGCGTTCCTGGCCAATGAAATCTCCAGCATACACAAATAAGGCGCCGCTCGACCCAGAGGCCCGGGCTCCTGTCCCACCCTGTCCCGTTCCAACAAGGCCCGTCCTCTCCTGCCATTGGCCAGAACGCAACTCACCCGCGATGTTCGCACACGAGCTGGCAGCCCCGTTCGAGTTCGTGCCGTACTCCAGGCTGGCCAGGCTGGCCACGCTGGCCGTCTCGCTGGGCGCGCCGCTGAGACGGCTCCACGGCTCGCGCCACCTGAACCGCAGCCTTTCCGACGACGCGGTGCTCGACAAGTTCAGCAAGCTGCGCTCCGACTACAACATGCCGCGGCACCCGGTGGTGCTGTGCCACGGGTTCTTCGGCTTCGACCAGCTGCTGGTGCTGCCGAGCCCGAGCCGGCTCAAGCGGCGGGTTTTGGCGTGGTTCGGCGCCGAGCAGCAACCGCAGCAGAAATCGGACGCGCAGTACGCCGCCGACGACTTCAAGGTGTGGGAGTACTTTCGCGGGGTGGGCAGCGAGCTGCGTGCGCGCGGGCTGACGGTGCTGATCGCGAAGGTGCCGCCGTTCGGGACCGTCGAGGAGCGCGCGCACGTGCTGAACGGGTTCATCGCCGCGAACCTGGAGCCCGGCTCCAAGGTGAATCTGATCGCGCACTCGATGGGCGGGCTGGACTGCCGGTTTCTGATCTCGCAGATCGAGGACAAGCCGTTCGAGGTGGCCAGTCTCACGACGGTGTCCACCCCGCACCACGGCTCCTCCATCGCCGACACCATCGTGCAGAACGTGCCGCTGCCGAAGGTGCCGGGCAACACGATCTACCAGCTGAGCAGGGAGTACTGCGACAGCGAGTTCAACAAGCTGGTGGCGGACGACCCGCGCGTGGCCTACTACAGCTACGGCTCGCGGTGCCGGCCAAAGTGGACCAACCCGTTCTACTACTCGTGGAAGCTGCTCGTGCAGAAGGAGGGCGCCAACGACGGCATGGTGAGCGTCTCGTCTGCGCACTGGGGCCAGTACATGGGCACGATCGACAACGTGGACCATCTGGAGCTGCTGAACTGGCGCGTGAAGGCCGAGTTCAACGCGATGGCGCTGTACTTGGAGATCATGGACACGTTGCATAAGAGGGGGCTATGAACGGCACTACATAGGGGCTATAAACCTTTCAGCTCACTGCAGATCCTGCAAGATCTGGTTGAAGTCGTAGTGGCAGCTGCCGCAGTAGCTCACCAGCTCGTCCCACTGCGCAGACTCGTTCGCCTTCAGCTGCTGGGTGACGAACTCGCACCGGTCGTTCTCGGAGATGACCCAGTTGCGCCACTCGCTCTCGGCCATGTCCGCCTCGATCTGGTTGAGCGCGCGGAGCTGCGCCAGGAGCTCGTTCCGCTTGATGCCGATGTCCAGCAGCGACCGCTGCACGCTGTAGTTGTCGTAGTCGTTGCCCCTGTTGAGCACGAGCGAGTTGTCGCGGAACCTGGCAAAACACGCGGACCCACCCTCCGGGACGTTCACCTGGATCATGGCATCCATGTCCCGTATGTTGACCGCACGCTGCATCACGGTGGGCACCTCCACAAAGGACCGGATGAGGTGCTCGCTCTTGCGTGCGGTCCAGTAAGATGCGGTGGTCTTGCCCACGAGACTGAGGTTCAGCAGCACCGACACCAGCAGCGCCAGCACCAGCACCCAGTGCGTGCGGAGACTCGTGAGTATGTCGAACACGGCGGCAACCAGTCGCTTGAACGCAATCACGGTGAGCACAAAACAGCGCTGGCAGTAGTAGTGCACGATGATACTCTTCTTGATGATCTGGATCGTGGTTTTGTCTTCGACGATCGGCGTGGTGTACTCTGCGTCGCGCTTGGTGATCTGGCCGCACATCTTGAGCGCCTTCAGTATCACCTTCTCGTCGTCGAGCTTCTTGCGGATCACCTCGATCTTGTGGTCGAGCCGCTCCACCTTGAGCTGCACCACCCGTGTCAGGAAGCCCGTGGAGATGGTGTTCATCACGGACTTCTCGTCGTAGTACACCTTCGAGTACACCGACAGCTTGCAGCTCGAGTTGTTGAGACCGCAAATGATGAACCTGCACTTCACACGCAGCGGCGTTCCGATCGGCAGCTGCAGCAGCTGCGTGGTCTCGGTGATGTTGTAGTACTGCCCGTGGACCATCGTCTCGATGCACTGCTCGATGCAGGCCTGTCTGCCCGAGAGCGTCTCCCACAGGATCATCGGGTACGCTCTCCTGGTGAGCTTCTGGTGGCTGTCGCAGCACCACATGTCCGCCTTGATCTGCTCGTGGGCCGTGTCCGTGAAGGGGAGAATCGTGTGTATGATCGAGGACTGGTCGCCCACCAGAATGTGCAGCAGCGCCCGCGCCGGCAGCGGGTACACCTTGTCCCAAGCCAGGTCCATCTCGCCCGTGTAGTTGAGCTTCATCTCGCGCTGCACGGTGTCCGTCGACGTCACCACCGAGTCGATCTTGCGCGGTGTGGGCGTGTTCAGCGTCTCGAGACGCTCCTTCTTGAAGATCTCGCGGATCTCGATCAGCTTGCCGATGAGCGCCTGCATCGACATCTGGTTCCGGCCCGTGCGGTTCTTGATCAGCAGGTTGATCTGCTCGCTGACGACTTTGCCCGGGTCCACAAACAGCTTCGTCTTGATGGAGAAGCCGCTCACGAGGAAGATCTTGAGCACGTCGTAGTGCTGCTCCTCCGCGAACTGCACGGACACGAGGTTGGTGATGGGCTG
The DNA here is from genome assembly GCA_024271875.1 of Kuraishia molischiana. Classification (NCBI taxonomy): domain Eukaryota; kingdom Fungi; phylum Ascomycota; class Pichiomycetes; order Pichiales; family Pichiaceae; genus Kuraishia; species Kuraishia molischiana. Next base: position 445,896 of record JANBXH010000005.1, read on the forward strand.
TTTCCCGAGCGAGATGAAGCCGGAGTTGTTGGTGTACGCGTAGAAGTGGTTCTGCGTGAAGTAGCACCGTCCGCAGAGCTCCTCCTTGTGGGAGGGCGCCCACACCTGCCGCACGGAGAGCAGACACAGCTCGCCCGGCTCCACGAGCGTGCCGAAGATGGTCTTCATCTCCACATCCAGCTGCTTCAGCGAGTTGGGGAAGAACGGAGGGTATATGGACTCCTGGCTGAGCCCCCAGTGCGGCAGACTGGACTTTCTGGACGCCTCGCCGAGGTAGTACGTCCCCCAGTTGACGATCCCCCAGATGTTGGCGGTGGCGGCGGTCGGGATCACGGTGCCGCTGATGAAGGCGTGTGAGATGCACGCAAAGTTCGTGAGCTCCGTGCGCATGGGCGTGTTGACCTGCACGCGGAAGCTCTGCGAGAAGCCGTCAAACTCCACCTTCTGCAGCGACTCGAACCGCTTCAGGATGCTCTGGTAGTTGCGCGGGTCCACCGTCGTGAGCTGGCTGTCCAGCGAGCTGTTGTACGAGTCCGCGAGGTGGTCGAACAGCACCTCGTACTTGACGCCGGAGCTGGTGCCCCTCTCGAGCTCGGAGCGCTTCTCCTTCGTGAACACCGTCATCCAGCTACGCAGCTCGTGTCTGGTCTCGCACTGGAACACCATCTTGACGTCGATCATCTTGACCACGAAGCACAGCCGGCGGTCCTCCTCGGGCGCGTAGCGGATGTTGCAGAGCAGCACGCCGAACTTGTTGGTCTCCTGGACGGCCCGGTGCGAGGGGCTCAGCAACAGCAGCCCGAAGACGCCGTTCTTCACGAACGCCCAGCGCCGCACCCACAGCTCCTTGCCGCCGACACTCGTCTTCATGAACAGCCAGCCGTGCTTCTCGGTGGCCTCCTCGGTCTCCACCACCAGGTTGCGCGTGCTGAGCGGGGCCACGGCGTACGCGGCCAGCTCGGCCGGCGGCGTGAACGGGTGCAGCGCGTTCTCCTCGGTCTGGAGCCGTGCGTCGCGCAGGTCGCTCAGGAGCACCTCGCGGTGCGGGGCAAACTCGCGGTTCCAGTGCGCCATGCGCTGCAGGTTGCGGTAGAAGTGGCCCACCTGGAACACGCCCATCACCTTCTCGGTGGTCGGGCTGTCGTCGAGCACGCCCCACGCAAACTCGATCAGGTGCGACGACAGGTTCGACTGCAGCGAGGTGAGTGCGAAGTAGAGGTCGAGCGAGACGCGCAGGTACTGCTTGCGCAGCTCGAACAGCTGCAGCGCGTCCTGGCGCACCGCCTTGGTGTCGGTCGTCTTGGACAGCGAGTGGTAGCGGATCAGGTACTGGTCGAACTTGTACTGGATCTCCTCAAAGTCCTTGCGGATCGCGTAGTACTCGCGGATGTCCTCCTTGACGAAGCGCTCGACCGCGCCCAGCGACACGTCGTCCAGCTTGTACATGCGCGCCATCTCCTCGAACGAGCGCTTCATCAGCGCGGCCGCGTTCTCCAACGACGGCAGCGTGTAGTCGAGGTCCAGCACGCCCTGGTTGATGAAGGACGGACACAGGATGCCCGAGATGTTCTCGGCGATCGACGACAGCTCGTTGTGGAGCTTCGCAAAGTCGCGGTAGTACACCAGGATCGAGTTGAACCAGTTCTCCACCAGCCGGACCTGGAAGTGCATGTGTTCCATCGAGGCACGGAACGTGGGCGAGTCCAGCGACAGCTCCTTGAGCCCGGCCGCGATCAGCCGGACCATCCGCTGGTTGGTGGACGGGATGGTGTCGCTCATGGGGGAAGAGTGGGAAGAAGGAAGAGGGAAGAGGGAAGAGGAAAGAGGAAAGAGGAAAGAGGAAAGAGGAAACAAGGGAACAAGGGAACAAGGGAACAAGGGAACAAGGAGTGGCGCACCCCAAACAGCAGATTTTCGGCTAAGCGTCGGAACGACTTCGGTAGAAAATATCACATCTATTCTATGAATATATACAGGCTAACACAGCTCAGATGGCTAGCAGCTCGGATGGCTAACAGCTCACACGGCTTGCTCAGAGATCACAGCTCGCACAACAGACAGCAGGCGGCCCAGCTGCTGGAGTACGCGACTTGGTGAAATATCACATGTATTCTATGAATATATACAGGTAGGCAGATGGCTCACACAGCTCACAGCTCACGCTCGCAGCTCACGCTCACACAACGGACAGCAGGTGGCCCAGCTGCTGGAAGTACGCGCCGTCCACGGTCTCGCCCACCTCCTCCTTGGTCAGCCACCGGAACTCCTCCACCAGCGCCGACTGCGGCCGGAAGTCGCCGCCGATGATGTGCGACTTGATGAAGTACTCCCGCTCCACGTCCTGCGACTGCGTGGCCGGGTCCACCAGCCGGCCCTGCTCGTACTTCAGCACGGCCGTGGGCGTGTTCGACACGGTCCAGGTGTTGATGTTCTCGGACCCGAGCGCACGCAGCCCCTCCTCGGCCGCCACGTGCAGCGGCTTGAGCTCGGTGAGCGGGAACGACGGGAACCGCCAGCCCTGCTTGGTCTTGACCAGCAGGTACAGCGTGCGCGACAGCTTGCGCTCGAGACTGGCGAGATCGCCCTGCTCGTCGGCCCGGGTGGTTCTCGAGTTGAGCACCACGGGCCTGCTGAGCTCGTCGTCGTTGCCGTCACGCTCCTTGGGCTTGGGCAGCGCCACCTCCTCCTTGAAGCGCCTGTCGCGGCCGTGCTTGAGGTCCGGCACTCCGCGCGGGAACCACACGCCCGGTCTCTTGAACAGCGGGTACCGCTGCGCCTGGACGAACTCGCGCTCGGCCACGGTGCCCCTGCGGAAGTAGTAGTACTTGGGGAACGTCCACATCAGCCGGCGCTTGAGCTCGTCTTGGTACCTGTAGTACGCAGCCTCGAACGGGTGCAGGTCCGGCGTCACGATGGGCACGCGCGACAGCAGCAGCGCCGACGAGATGCCTGCGAGCTCCGGGCCTCCGGCAACGCTGGCAAACGACCTGACACTCATGATTCGTATGTTAGCCCTTGTCTCCTAGGCGCAGAGGGCCTGGTGGCGCTGTGCCGCGAAGAATCCGAGAAAAAAAGGTGCACGGCACCAGGCGTACCGGCTGTGCGTGCGCACCGCGCCCCCAACCAGAAAATTTGTGCGGTGGCCTTTTCGCCCCCCTTCTCCTCCACCACCCCAAACAAGCCCAAACAAGCCCAATCCATCGCCATGTCCGAGGATCTCGAGGTGTTCGACGCCACGCTGCGGGAGTTTGCCGCTCTGCGCGCTCCGGGCGTGTCCGGGTCGCGCATCAAGAAGCTGACCAAGATCGCCGTGGACAACGTCCAGGTGTGTACTCCTCCGCCGCCAACGCCGCGAACCGCTACTAACCGCTCGCAGAACGAGTCGCAGATTGTGCAAAAACTGTATATTCACTGTAAAGGTATCCAACCGTCCCATAAACTCGGGGCGCTCTACGTGGTGGATTCGATCGTGCGCTCGTACGTCGACCAGGCCCGCTCTGCTAACCAACCCATCCAGGAAAGCGCGCCCGATGGCACCTTTGCCGCGGGCGCATTCAAGTTCCAAAGCCTGGTGGAGAACATTATCGACGACGCGCTCGCTGCGAGCGACGAGCAAGCCGATAAAATCTCTAAACTTGTAAGTATATGGGACACCCACAAGACCTTCAGCGACACGGTCATCTCCGCCATCAAGGCGAAACACTTCACGTCCACCACCCCGCCAGGCTCGCCTCCGAAGAGGGCCGCGGCCACGGCGGACCCGCGGCTGAGCTCGGCCAACGCTCCGGCCTCTGCCGACAAGAAGGACCCGTCCAGCATCCTGCAGGCGCTGGCCTCGCTGGCCAATAACAACCCGGCCCCAGCCCAGCCGGCGTCCGCCCCGGCCACGCTGTCGCCCGCGGTGCAGCCGCCACCCGCTGCCAACGACCCGGCGGCCATCTTCCAGATGCTGCAGAACCTGCAGGGCGCCAACGCGGCTCCTGCGCCGGTGCCGGCTCCCCTGCCGGGCATGCCTGGCATGCCGGGAATGCCGGGAATGCCTGCTCCCGGGGCTGCCATGCCTGCTCCTGGTGCTGCCGGCTACGGCTACCGCGAGGGCAGACAGGGCGGGTACCGCGACCGCGACGACAGGAGGGGCAGACGCGACAGATCGAGGTCTCCACAGCGCCGCGGCGCGCGCGACCGCGATGGCAACAACTACCCGCCCGCTCCGGGCACCGGAGACGGCGAGAGAAACGTGCCAGGCACCCCGCACTACAGACAGAAGTACGTCACCACCGACCCGTCCATCCCAGCCGGGTCTGTCAAGGTGCTGAGCAGAACCATCTTCATCGGCGGTGTGCCACAGTACATGTCGGAGCAGGAGCTGATGACCGAGCTGCGGCCGTATGCCGAGGTCCAGAGTGTGATCTTGAACAACGAGCGCAAGCACGCGTTCGTCAAGGTGTACTCGAGGGGCGAGGCCGAGTCGGTCATCGCCTCGTTCTCCCAGCAGAACACCCCCAACTCGCTGAGAGCCAGGTGGGGGGTGGGTTTCGGACCACGAGACTGCTGTGACTACCAGGTCGGTATCAGCACCATCCCAATCACCCGTCTCACAGACGCCGACAGACGCTGGGCCGTGGCTGCCGAGTGGGGCGGCACCGGCGGCCAGCCGCTCGCGCCCGGTCTGGTCATCGAGGAGCCCGACATCGAGATCGGCCAGGGTGTGTCCTCCAAGGCCATCTCGCGCAAGATGCCCACGAACTCGGCCAGAAACGGGCCCAGATCGAACAAGCCTTCCGAGTTTGACCAGAGACCACACAACACCAACAACCCGAACCTGGTGCCGCTCAACACCAACAACCCGCTGGCGCAGCTGTTCAACGGCCAGCCGCAGCAGCCCGCTCCACAGCAGCAGTTCCCACCCATGGGCTTCCCGGCCCCACCGGCTCCTGGCGCGCCAATGCAGCCGGACCAGATGAACCAGTTTGCGCAGATGATGGCGGCCATGCAGCAGATGCAGGGCGGCGGCGCACAGGGCGGCCAGCCGGGCGGCCAGCCGGACATGGGCAACATGCTGGCCAACATCGCCAGCATGATGCGCCAGAACCAGAATAACTAAATAAGATTGAACTACTTTGTACCCGTTGTGTTTCACAAGACCGTCGTCACGTGCACGTCACGTGCCGTCGTGCGCTGTCCAGACGGTCGTGTCCGGGCTAACGCTCGAGATCACCTTCAATGCTGACAGCACCACGGTTTCTTCTCCCGGTGGCAAACCGCGTCGCTCAATGTCATCGAAACAGCTGCTGAGGTTCGATCTGTTCTCGAAGACGGTGGAGGACTCCAAGATCAAGACCACGTCCGGCGGTCTGATCACCATCGCGTGCATTGTGTCGGTGCTGCTGCTCGTGGTGAACGAGTTCCGCGACTTCTGCCGGGTGGTGACGCTTCCCGAGCTGGTGATCGACAGAGACGGCTCGCAGGTGATGGAGGTGCACCTGGATGTGTCCTTCCCGCACCTCCCGTGCGACCTGGTGACGCTCGACATCCTGGACACGACCGGCGATCTGCAGACAGACATCACCAAGTCCGGGTTTGTGCAGAAACGGCTGCTCAACGGAGAGGTCATCGGCGAGCAGCAGCTCAACATGAACCTGGATCTGGACGAGCTGACCCGCACACAGGACCCGAACTACTGTGGCTCGTGCTACGGGTCGCTGCCGCAGGCGGGCAACGACCAGAAGGCGCTGGAGGACAAGGTGTGCTGCAACACGTGCGAGGCTGTGAGACAGGCGTACGCGCAGGCCGGCTGGGCGTTCTTCGACGGGTCCCAGGTGGAGCAGTGCGAGCGGGAGGGCTACGTTGCGCGCATCAACGAGCGTCTGAACGAGGGCTGCAGGGTGATCGGCAAGGCCGAGATCAACCGCATTGCGGGCAACATCCACTTTGCGCCCGGCGCCTCGCTCACGCAGCCCGAGCGACACTCCCACGACATGTCGCTGTACGAGAAGCACAAGGAGCTGTTCAACTTTGACCACACGATCCACCACCTGTCGTTTGGCGGTGGCGGTGGCGGGAACGGCCCGCTCGACGGCCGCGAGGTGGCGCTGGGCCAGAAGTACCACCTCTTCTCGTACTACCTCAAGGTGCTCGGCACCAGACACGAGTCGCTCGACGGCTCGGTGGCCGAGTCCAACTCGTTCACGTCCACGTACCACGACCGTCCGCTCCGCGGGGGCCGTGACGACGACCACCCGAACACCATCCACGCCATGGGCGGGATCCCCGGGCTGTTCTTCCACTTTGACGTGTCTCCGCTCAAGATCATCGACCGGGAGCGGTACTCCAAGACGTGGAGCGCGTTCCTGCTGAGCGTCTGTTCTGCCGCGGGCGGCGTGCTCACCGTGGGCGCGGTGCTGGACAGAACCATCTGGACCGCAGACAGAATCATACGCAGCAAGAAGGACCTGTGAGCATTCGTACGTAAGAAAACAAAAAAATCCGAACAAGATAGATAATCCAGTTGTTCCGCCCGCCCACGCGCCATTGGCTGGGCTCCGAACGCCAAAAAAGGGTTCTCCCCTTTTGGGCTCGGCGTCCTCAGCCCTTCTTCCCACCGCCTTTTTCCCACCACCCGCCGATTTATCAAATAAACACACCACAATGTCACACATGCCAGGACTGCGGTCGGCAACGTCGTTCTCGAGCTCCAGCTCGCTCGCCAGAACACCCAGTGGGCCGATGGTGGCGGCTCAGCTGATCATGAACAAGCGCGCAGACGTGAACGAGTCGCTGTACTACATCTGCCAGCGGCTCATCCAGAGGCTGGAGAAGGTGCCCGGGATGAAGGCGTACCTGAACCTGGCGTTCTCGTCTGCGGAGATCCAGTCCGAGCAGCAGGCCATGCTGCTGTCGCAGCGCTCGCGCTCGCACCACAACTCCATCTCGAGCCTGCAGTCGCAGGAGTCGGCTGTGCGATCGTGGGACGACACCATGCTGACGTTCTCGGCGGGGATCCTGCCCGCGCAGATCAACTACGACCCGGTGACGCCCGTGTGGAAGCTGTTCCAGCAGGGCGTGCCGCTGTGTCTGATCTTCAACTCGCTCAAGCCGGAGCACTCCATCGCGCTCGTGTCGTCGGACGACCTCAAGGTGTGCAAGATGAACGTGTACAAGTTCCTCAGCTGCTGCAAGCAGTACCTGGACATCCGCGACGAGGACCTGTTTCCGATCACCAGCGTGTTTGCCGAGGACACCAACAACCTGCTGCGGGTGATCCGCGTGGTCAACTCGGTGCTGGACCTGGACTCGCGCTTCGGCGCGGCCGACATCGAGGAGGCCTACAAGATCACGGATGCGCGCTCCAAGGTGGTCAAGGAGCTGATCGAGAGCGAGCGCAAGTACGTCCAGGACCTGGAGACCATGCTCAAGTACCGCGACGAGGTGTCCCGCAAGGAGCTGGTCAACTCGGAGGACCTCGGACCGCTGTTTCCGAACCTGGCGGAGATCGTGGACTTCCAGAGACGCTTCCTGGTCGGGCTCGAGTGCAACGCCAGCGTGCCCGAGAAGTACCAGCGCATAGGGTCTGTGTTCCTGCATGCCGGCGTGCAAGGCTTCAAGATCTACGATCCGTGGTCGCTGCTGCAGACGCAGGCGATCGAGATCATCGCCAGAGAGACCGAGAACCTGCGCAGAAGCTCGAACCTGATCGACTCGGCCTACGAGCTGCAGAGCTTCCTCATCAAGCCCGTGCAGAGACTGTGCAAGTACCCGCTGCTGCTGCAGCAGCTGCTCAAGCTGACGGACCCATCGTGGCCCAACTACAACGAGCTGGAGGCAGCCTACGAGTCGTCGAAAGAGGTGGCCCACAACGTCAACGAGGCACAGAGAAAGTCGGAGAACGTCCAGCTGGTCAAAGAGCTCCAGGAGCGCGTGGTGGACTGGCGCGGCCATGGACTGGTCAACATCGGCGAGCTGCTGTACTCCAACCTGGTGGTGGTCAAGGATCTGCTCGGAGAAGGGTCCTCGGGCGAGAAGGAGGTGCACTGCTACATGTTCGAGAAGATCATCTACTTCTTCAAGGAGATCGTGCCGAAGAAGCAGATCCTCTCGAACCGTAAGAAATCCACCTCCTCCGTGACCAGCTCCGCCAGCTCGCTCAACGGGTCCACAAACTCGCTGTTTCTGAACGGCCGTGTGTTCATCTCGAACGTCAACGTGGTCACCTCCAGCGACACGTGCTCCTCGTTCAGCGGGGCCGGCCACTACCTGACAGTCAGGTGGAAGGGCACCAAGGAGCGCGGTGGGTGTGTGATGAAGTTCAGAACCGACGAACAGCTGTCGCAGTGGGAGGCAGCACTCAAGAGACTCGTCAAGGAGCAGGATCTCAACATGCCCAAGGTCAGAAACCGCGATAACTCCGCCAGCTCCGAGAGCGAGTACCTGCCCAAATTCCCGCCTGTGGTGGACAGTCCGCTGGGAAGCGTTCGGTCGTCTGCCTCGTCCATCCAGGACAGCTTCAAAGTTCCGCACTCGCGCCAGAAGTCGGAGGCCAGTCTGCTCGGGTATGCTTCCGTGCAGTCGACTCTGCTCGACGACAAGAAGAACAGGTCTGTTTCGTCGCCGGCAACCATGGCGGACACACGCACCGTTTCGGTCGGTTCCCTGACACACCACATTGCGTCTGTCGAGCTGCGCGAGCAGGTCAACATCAAGCTCACCTACAAGAACGAGAACGTCCATCTGTCGGTGCTGCCGATGATTCCGTTCTCCGAGCTCGTCTCGACCTTTCTGAAGAAGCTGAGGCTGACCATCGGAGACGATCTCCGCGCAGATGACGTTCTGAAGCTGAGGTACAGGGACGAGGACGACGATTTCGTACAGTTTGCGGGAGAGGAGGACTGGAGTGTTGCCAAGGACATGCTCAACCAGATCGACGACGAAGAACAGAGGATCCTGAACATCCTCGTATCTACATAGACCAAAATATACACACATGACATCTAGACCCGTTTCCATTGGTCGTCGGACTTTGCAGTACTAAACTCCGCGGGGTCACGTAGGAGTACCATCGACGGGCTAACTGCTCGTTTGTGACCTGCTCGTTGTGAACTGCGCGTTTGTGACCTGCTTGTTTGTGAACTGCTCGTTTGGCTGTTTGTGACGAGGTTGGTGATTTATCTGGAAATGTGAGATATTGGGAGATATCAGTAATCTGAGATTATGTATACGTGAGAGAGCAAGTGGCCGGTGGACTCAATACCAACATAAACATAAACATACCCATTCCAAACCCAAACCACAAACTGATCACCCAGAGAACGTTGTTTGGAATGGCTTGAACAATGAGCGCCCCGGATAAACTTGCCGCAAAACGGAAAAAAAGCCGCAGCGGCGGGTTCCGACTTTCCGGCCCGGAGCTTTTTCTTCAAATTTTTCAGAACGAGTCATCGAGCTCCCCTCGTCTTGTGCTGTTCCCCCCACCTTTATTTATTGAGCAGATGAGACCAGTGGTGAGCAGAAGACTCATCGGCGGCCTGCTGAGGACTGCCAGACTCGGATGCAGGCTGCCTCCAGTCGCTGGACGGTTGCCAGCGTACTATGGTCCGCGTTGCTTCAGCGTGTCTGCCAGACAGTGCAAGTCTGTTGAGATCCCGTTCCGAGAGATGGCCGAGGAAGAACAGCAGATGCTGACCGAGGAGAGAGCGGCAGATGACGTGGATGTCTGCATCGTTGGCGGTGGACCTGCTGGTCTGGCAACCGCCATCAGACTCAAGCAGCTGGACGAGTCAGGCGAGCTGAGAGTCGTTGTTCTCGAGAAGGCCCCGGACATGGGCTCCCACATCGTTTCCGGCGCCGTGCTCGAGCCACGGGCGTTGCGCGAGCTGTTCCCCGAGAGCGAGTTCTACGACGAACAGGGCAACGGCATCCCACTGCCTCCAGACCTGGTTACGCTCGTCGAGGAGGACCACCTCAAGCTGCTCTTCCCCAACGGAACCTCCGTGCCGCTTCCGGAGCCTCCGCAGATCGTCAATTCCGGCAAGAACTACATCGCGTCGCTGTCGGAGGTTGTCAAGTACCTATCTGAGCGGGCGGAGGAGCTCGGTGTGGAGATCTACTCTTCGATCTCGGTTGCCGATCTCGTGTACGACGATTCCGGCGCCGTCGCGGGCGTGGCCACGAAGGACATGGGCGTTTCCAAGAAGGGAACCCCGAGAGACGAGTTCGAGAGAGGCATGGAGTTCCACGCCAAGATGACGGTTCTGGCCGAGGGGTGCCACGGATCGCTAAGCAAGAAGGCCATTGCCAAGTACGATCTTCGCAGGGGCAGAGAGAACCAGACGTACGGCCTGGGCATTAAGGAGATCTGGGAGGTCAAGCCGGAGAACTTCAAGAAGGGGTATGTGGGCCACACCATGGGCTACCCGCTGTCGTACGATGTGTACGGCGGAGGGTTCCAGTACCACTTCGGAGACGGTCTTGTGAGCGTGGGACTGGTGGTCGGTCTGGACTACGAGAACCCGTGGGTCTCTCCGTACCAGGAGTTCCAGAAGATGAAGCACCATCCGTTCTACGCCGATGTCCTGGAGGGAGGCAAGTGCATCTCCTACGCGGCCCGTGCGCTCAACGAGGGCGGATACCAGTCTGTGCCCAAGCTGCACTTCCCAGGAGGAGTTCTGGTTGGCGCATCTGCCGGTTTCATGAACGTGCCAAAGATCAAGGGCACACACACCGCTATGAAGTCTGGAATGCTGGCTGCTGAGCAGATCCACACCGCCCTGGCAGAGGAACGCAGTACCCCGATCGACCTCGAGTCCTTCCAGGAGGCCTACGAAAACAGTTGGGTCAGAGACGAGCTCTACGAGGTGCGCAACGTCCGTCCATCCTTCGGCTCTCCGCTGAAGCTGTGGGGAGGAATGGCAAGCTCCGGACTGCTGACTCTCATCACACGCGGTCGTGAGAGGTTCACGCTCAAGCACCACGCTTCGGATGCATTTCTGACCAAAGACGCCTCGGAGTACTCCAAGATCGAGTATCCCAAGCCGGACGGCAAGATCTCTTTCGATATACTGACTTCGGTGTCGCGTACGGGTACGTACCACGGAGAAGACGAACAGTGCCATCTCCGTGTTCCAGAACAGGACCTCGAGAAACACGCAAAGGAGTCCTATCCCAAGTGGAAAGGTGTCGAGCAGAGATTTTGTCCCGCTGGAGTCTACGAGTACCTCGAAGACGAAACAAGCGAAGTTGGCGTGAAGTTCCAGATCAACTCGCAGAACTGTATCCACTGCAAGACATGCGACATCAAGGTGCCTACCCAGGACATAGACTGGACTGTTCCTGAGGGAGGCGATGGTCCGAAGTACCAGATGACATAAACGACTTATTTATTAGTAATAGAGCGAATACTCATAGAAAAGACTCATATTTGGAGGGGGTATATAGGACATACAGGCTATGTACACATTGTCCTTTGATTCGAGAACTTAAGAGATAAGGAAAGGAACTTAAAAAACAAAGCAGAAAATAACAAAAACAGATGAAAACAAAGCAGCATATCTAACAAGCAGAGAGGAGCACAACACCAACAGTGTTGTGGGTGGGGAGTTAAAAAAATAAAAATAAAAAACTTCAAAAAATCAACAGCAAAAGTCATTAAAACATAAATCTTTCACCACATGTCAAATGGTCCATCAAGACAAACGAGAATAGAGAGAAAAAACAAACATAGAGAAAACGAGTGTGTGGTATTAGTGGAATTTTGTGAGGTGGTGGTGGATCAGGCAAAGAGGGCATCGAGTTCGGCCAGGGAAAGATCTTCCGGAGCGGTTATCTCCTGGGTCAGGAACCCGGATCTGAGAGTCTCGAGCCACTTGATGCTGGCAGAGGGCTCGACCGAAGGATCTGCCAAGAAGGTACTCTCACCAAAGGACTCAGACGGAGACATGGCCTGTAACGTAGCGGCTCTCAAAGCAGCAACGGCAGCAGCGGCTCCCGGAGTGGACACGGATTGGCGTGGGATTCTGGGAGCCGCAGCAGCAGCAGTTATGTGGCGGGGTCTCTTGCTGAGAGATGAGAGAGACTTGGATCTCTTTGTAGACAACGTGGTTGGGGGGATGGCACCTCCTCTCTGGACCAAACTGGAACGTCTGTATATTATCTCGGTTTCCAGTTCGTCGTCGTCCTCATCGTCGTCTCTGAAAGTGTCAAACTCATCGTACTCGTAATCCGAGGTGTCTCCCTTGCGACCTGGCTTGAAGGGAGATCTGTTCTCATCGTTCAGCGAAGCCGTCACGGGCGCCACAGAGTAGGGGATGGACAGCTGTGGAAGACGGAGATCCAACGGGCTCTCGAGGAAAGAGGTACGCGAACCAAGGTCGAAGGCAGGGGTGGAGGAAACAGAGGCGCCCATTGGGGTGGACTTCTTCTTGTACTTTGGCTCCTCGTCGTCACCAGACACAAGAGACGGGTTAGCCGCCTCGAGTGCCTTCTGGGTCTCGAGCATGGCCTTGACGTGAACGTAATAGTCTTCGGTGAGGAGACCGCGGTACACGTACACCATTCTCTTGGGCGAAGCGTCTGCCCAGTCACGGGAGAGCGCGTATATGATGGATCTTTCGCCCTTCTCCACGCGCTTGACGTAGGCGTTGAGCTTGGCACTGACGAGGTTGGAGGTCTTTGACGACAGCGTGGCCATCTCGGGGTGTTTCTCGATCAGGATGTCGCAGATCTGCTTGACGGTCATGCCCTGCGCCTTCGGATCGTGCATGTACAGGATCATGAAGATGGCAAACAGAACGTTGTCGTCCAGGGTCGGGTGAGCAGCGGGCTTGGGTCTCTCTCCGGTCACCGGGACGGTGGTGGAGATGCCGGTGGCCGAGCTGGTTCTGGGAGCGGCCTTGACCTTCTTCACGGCCTTTGGTGTGGCGGCCGCAGCCGAGATGTCTCCCTGTTTGGCATCCGAGTTGTTCACCGAATCTGTGTCCGATACAGAGGTCAGCGACGAGGACGGAGTGACGCTTCTCTCGCTCGTGACGCTGGGCGACGAGTGGGAGGAGGCGTCTATGGGAGACTGCGGAGTGGAGGGATGGTTATCGGTTCCGGCGTCTGATTTCTCAAGACGAACTGAAGAAGTAGAGGTTGACGCCATGGTTGCACGAAGATATTTAAGCTAATAAATACCTTCTGGTTAACGCTCTCTTCAAGGGTGGTGGGTTAGAACACAGTCTTTTTCAAAGGCGAGTTGCTGTTCAAATAAGGGGAAAAAAGAGTCAAAAAACCTGGAACACGGGTTAGCCACAACGGAATCTCAGTGACGAGCAGAATACACACAGAGTTGGGACGCTCCACAGGCCATTTTTCAGAGCTTCGGCTTGCCTGGTAAGATCTCCTCTTGGCTTCCGAGGGCAGTGGCGTGTGTCCTTCTCTGTGCGTGTATCCGCGCAACGATGCTTACAGTTTGGGGAAGATCCTCTGTTTCTCTCTGTGTTTCTCCTATCCGATCCTATCTTTTTGGTTTGGAAAAAGGCGGCTCTCTGCTGTTGTGGTATCCGGGAAAAGGGGGAAGAAGTCCTTGTAAACACGGCTTGCGTGTGCCAACCAGACGCACAAGTTAAAATTTTTCACTTTTGCGCTTTTTTCAGCAAACGCACGACCCGATCAGCGCGTGCGCGAGTCGGTTGCCGTTTATTTTTTGTGGCGATTTCGATGGGTCGTGTTGTTTTGGTTGGGCTGGCGGGGTCTACGGATCCGCGCGTAGGGCGTAGTGGTGCAGAGAAACAGGCGTACGGGCGCGATGTGTCAGGGTGGACCGATAAGGGGCGGCAGAGGTCTTTATCAGTCGTACGTCTCCACAGAAAAAGTCGCACAATGGCGGCATTTCGCAACGAAGGGGTTTTGGGCAGACCCTTTGGGCTGAATTGGGTTGATTTTCGTGCCCTCTGGCGTCTCTGGCGCTGCCCTCGTGCACCCTGCCTCTACCTGTACGGGTCTCGGATCCGCCTACTGCTCCTGCCGTAATACATCAATTCATTATCGCTATCATCGGTAGTGCACACAGCTACCAAAATATGGCCGCATGAGCCGCAGCCACAGCTCAAAAAGGTACGCGTGTTGGTACACGACGCAGTCACACACCGAAGCCCTCCACTATATCACGTGCGCTCTGTGTGCGGCTGCGGATCTGGTGCGCTCGAAGTCTGCAGACCAGTTAGCTGTGGTGTATGGCTTCTGCGGGTCTCCGTCTGGGGGTGCAAACCAGTAGTTGATGGCCCTGTGCATGCCGCCCACGGACGTCACCTCGTGGAACCAGCCTGCGGGGAGATAGAGACACATGCCTGGCTCCAGTTCGGCTCGCAAGGGCCTGGCCTCCAGGAAGCCTGGGAATTTTAGCTTTGCTAGCCGGGCCAGCTCGTCCCGCGTGGGCTCGTCAACGTCTCCGAGGTTCGCCAGCAGCGGCGGGATCCTCGAGAACGAGGGCGGGTCCAGCTCACCAGCACCTTCGCCAAAGGCCGTCTCGTTGTCGCGGATGTAGCCGTCTGCGTGTGTTCCGAGCCACTCGGGAGCACTGCTGTCCTTGCAGTAGTCAATGACACCGGTGTCGTACAGCTCACGCACGTTGCCGACGGTGTACATCCTTGGGTACTCGTAGGGCCCGTAGATCGTGAATCGCTTGCGTCCCTCCACGGGCACGTACAGGTTGTCCGAGTGGTCGTGGTGCAGGCCCGAGGAGGTTCCGCGCGCCACAAAACGGCCGATGCCCAGGTGCGGCGACTCTGGGTCCGGCTTGGGTATGCTGGCCGGCTTGGAGAGCCCCATCCACAGGTTGACCTGCTGCGTGACGAGTCCCCTGAACAGAGGCGGCACGAGCGGTAGCACGCTGGGTTTGTCCAGCAGACTCGTCAGCGGCGGCTGGAACAGGTCGAAACACCGCGCTCTGGCCTCCGCGTGTGTCATGGGGGCCTGTCCAGGCACGTCGAAGGTCTCGTCGTCCTCCGCGTAGTCGTCCTGGAGGTTGTCAAAGTCGATCGACCCTTCCGAGTCCGAAACGTCGTCCTCCGGTCCGAAGAACTGGTCTTTCTCGGCCTCGAGTTCTTCTTCCTCCGCTTCTGCCTCGGGTTCCCCGTACTGGGTGGTCAGGTAGAGCGAATCGTCCCCGGAACGAAACCTCTCGAGCAGCTCGGACAGCGGCATCCCCACGCGCTTCTTCCCCGACCCGAACCCGCCGTCCACCTTCTTCTCCGCCTGCACACACACATCGCCCACGGTGTCCAGCAAACCCTCGGTGAAGCTGTCCAGCGAGAAATCAGCCCCGAGAACCGAGCCAGACACACGTATCACGCACGGCTTTCTCTCAAACACATATCGCTGGCGGAACTGCTCGGGCGTGATGCTCGCCAGATCCACCACGTCGAGCGTGTCGCCCTCACACACCCTGTATCCCTTGTAGGACACCTCTCGGTCCTCCTGCTTGACCCGTTTGGACATGTGGAGAGGAACAGAGTGGCATCAAGCAGGAAGCACCAAAAAACCTGGATCATATCTGCGTGCGCCACCCAACACGCACATTACGTAAGGCCTTGCGTAAGCCGAATCATGACGCAACAGCGGCGAGTCCAAGCTTAGAGTTCTAAAACATGATACCGTTTTCGGAAAGCAGCCATGTAACAGCGTGGACTTGGCCGGGGACTAATCGGGAAAATGGAGAACCACAGAAGCCTTTATCTTAGCCCGAGACGAGCGGGCGGGACCAAATTGCGGAATCCAGCAAACCGGAACAATTAAGGTATCTTTGATGCGAATTCAGACACGAGTAAGCTTACGGTGAAATTCGATTCGGGCCCGCGGGCCCGCACGATCTCCCTCTTCACGATTCCGCATGTAGGGAGTGACTGCGAGCCATGCGCTCTGTGGCACAGGATGAGTATCTATTATCATCACTGCGGAGAAAAATTAAATAGAGCTGGGAAAAATTATTGAAGGATTGGAAATTCGCAAAGTTTAGCCAGCCCGCCTTGTGGCATCGCCATGGAGACTTGGGACCCACAGTTCGCTCCTTTTCTTTTTGTCTCGTTCTCCAGAGAACAGATCCCGTTTCCACAGTTGTAGACGTCGGTTCGAGTGGAGTGATCCGACAGCGTGTCGCACCTCCACCCCAGGCCCCCAGTTCCAGAGTCCCACGCGAGGCGGCGAGTGGGTTGGCGACCGAGGCGGTCTACTGGCTTTGGGCACTGGCGCGCTCGAATGCCAGAAACTCGCTTCGTAACGCTCAAACTCTAAATCGGTCGGGAACTGCCTGGGCGAAGTCGCAACCCTCACGTGACGCAGCAGAAAGGGGGCCTTAATGCCTGTTCCGAGAAGAATCACAGAAGAATTAGAAATTGCCGCCGTACGCTATGGAAGCGGTACTTGGTACTGCGCGCTGCTGGATCAGGGTAGCTGATTACATCATCTCAGTGAAGAGACGGTCTGGAATGGCACAACTTGCGATCTGGTTCGTGCCAAGTGTGAAGCCCGTCAAACTCGTGTATCGCTTGTGACGGCTCACCCCGTGTCCGGCTTCTTGGCGCGGCACTGCGTGCAGGATCCACAAAGAGTCACTGCACAAAGAGTGACTGCACAGCGTGACTGCTTGTTGCGACCGTGCGGCGGGGGAAGTGCACACTTGATCTACCCACCAGAGCTTCCCACTCGACCAGAGAAGGTGGTTTCGATGAAGAGAGGCTTTGCCTACTCTCTCTATGTTACCGGGCGGAGAACCGATGAGCTACTGCCGCGATGAGCTACTGCCGCCTCGAAACCATAATCACCGTGTTCAACCCCAGCCGAGCCAGGCGGTCAGCTGGTTGGAGCTCAGACAACACCCCAACTCCGAGTCACACTAAGCCGAGGGCCTGATTGTCTTGATAACTGGAGCTCTCTGGAGAGCATTGGGGCCTGATTGTCTTGATAACTGGAGCTCTCTGGAGAGCATTGGCCCCCATGTCAGCACTGACCTAATCAAAGGATCCGCTTACCTGGCCTTGATCTCCTGCCGTTCTGCATTGCCATTTTCTGGTTCGATTTCGATTTAGGTTTGAAAAGTGTTTGGCGAAATGAGAATCGAGAAATCGGCGAAATTAGAATCGAAAATCCAAGTCATTTCCGAATCGGGAAAAAAACTCATTTGGCCAAGGGAAAAAGGAAAAACGAAGTTTCCGATCCCATCCTCTGGCCAAAACCGATAAAATCTAAAATCTAGAATTACAACGAGCCTTTGGTAGAATTGTCAAATAAAACGCGCGGATACAAAAAGTAAATGAAACAGGTCAAAGCAGTGGGGAAAAAACGTTCATCGTAGAAGTGAATGGGTCAGTGACGGATGCGCTTGCGCGAGTCGTCGTCCGCGTCCACGTCCACGTCCATGTAGGAGGAGTTGCGCTTGGCGTGGCCCTTTTGGAAGGTGGAGCTGGACGTGGAGGAGAACGAGGAGGCCGAGGTGAAGGACATCACGCTGTTCTGCCTCGATCTGGGGGACGGAGGCAGCATGGTCTTGGGCGTGAGCGGGTTCTTCAGGCACACCTCGTCCACGGGCGAGGGTCTTGGGGTCGGCAGCAGCGCGATGGGCGACACGAGCGGGTGCGACTTGAGCTTGAGTCGCAGCGACATGCGCACCATCTGCGGTTCCTCGGGCGGGACGTTCTCCTCCTCGACCTCGGACTCGTCCTCGTCGGTGAGGTACTCCTCCTCGGTCTCGGCGCCGTTCTCAAACGTGCAGCAGAAGCGGTGCAGCATGTAGACGCCGTCGTACTCGGGGATCTTGAGACTCGGGTCGTAGATCTTGCGCAGCGTGGGCGGCGGGTTGGAGGCCATCTTGAGCAGCTTCATGCCCAGCTCGCTGATCTTGGCGGGCATCCACCGGCGCGACACGCAGATCAGCAGGAACACGGACTCCATGGCTATGTCGCGGGTGTTGTACTGCATGCACACGCCCGGGTTGTACTCGGCCAGCTCGCACATGTAGAGGGCGCCGTACTTTATCAGGTCCACCGAGAGCTCCACCTGGCCCTGCAGCAAGGTATCTATGAACAGGTCGTACGTGCAGTCGTCCACGTCCCAGTTGAGGGTGGTCAGCACGGTGCTCTCCATGCGTATTATCTTGTGTTTGTTGTGGAAGCCGTTCGTGAGCCCGCACAGCTTGGACACCTCAGGGATCCGCGACTTGCGCGAGTGGAACTTGGAGGCGATCCATATACAGCTGAGCGCGAGCACCTCGAGGTCGCGCAGCTCGACCTGCACCACGAGGCAGTACCTGTCTATGAGGCTGATGGCTGTGAAGAACACCCTGTGGTCCAGGCCGAGGTCGATGATCAGCTTGTGTATGAAGTCCACCACGGCAAAGCGCTCGCGCTCGCCGATCTTGTCGTTGAGGTAGTTGTGCTTCGCGGGCTTGTCGCGGTTGGTCTCGTGGACGATCTTCTTGACCGCCTTCATGTTGTCTCTGAGGAACGAGAAGTGCGCCGAGAGCTGCGCCCGCTTGAGCTGTGGGTTCAGCGACTTGCGCTGAGTGACGGCGCGTCTCGCGGAGTGGAATTCGTCCGGCGACTGCATGTGTGGCTATGAGTATGATGGAAAAACAAACGGAACAAAAAGAATAAAAAAAAAAAGAACAAAAAAGAGGAAGCACAGGCGGTTCGCTGGAGGGTTCGTTCAGACAGGCGCGGGTGTCATTCAAATCGTGCAGAAGGGTGGATGCGGTGCAGATGAGGTGACCAGCGGAGGGTTTGCGATGAATGCCCAACGGATCAGCAGCAGTGGTGGAGCGGGAAGAGAAGGCGACGAGAATCAGGGGCGAACTAAGAGCATTATATCGATCGAGGTGAAGGATTTGTGTGGAGTGGAAACCAAAAAAGCAATTCCGGCGGCGAGTGGAAACTGCCAAAAATAAAAATTCCTTTTGCAAAAAGAAAGGTCCGACTCTGCTCTGTTGGCCGTGCTCGAAAGTGCGATCTTTTAGCTTTCAGATGGATCAGGACGCACGATCAGATACGAGAGCGAGCGCTGGCGGGCTCGACATTAGCGGATAAAGCTAGGGCGAAACGTTAATAGCGCCACTGGGCCACTGCCATTGGGCCAGGGGCCTTGGGCCCCGTCCGCAGCGAGCGCAGCAGCGAGCGAGGATCGGCCTTGAGCGGTGTGCCAATGCAATTTATCTGATGATTTAATTTGCAACATTTTAGAAGTGGATTTGGGCCCACCGCACCCGTTTTTTGCTGCTAGTTCGATACGCTTTCCTTCTATCTGATCTCCACACTTTCGCCGGGAGGCCAACGTGCTCACGCAAAACCGACTCTGTGATCTAGATTCTGGGCCGATCATTTCCCGAGCAACGCGCGATGTGGGGCGGGTAAAGCGTAAGTCGTTCGAGAGTGCGCGCCCTGATTTAAATCAGACTGAAATTGGCTAATTGGCTCGGCCAGAGCACCAGATAAACCAAGCAAACCAAGTAAAACCAAATGGAAACCAAGTGAAAGCCAAATGCCAGAGCCAAAGGGTAAACCGAAAGGCTGCTAATTTCGATAGCGCCCGGGTTTGGATCAATTGGCCGTGTGCTCACGTCACCGATTTAGTGTTTTTTATTGACTTGAGATATAATTGGAAGATGTAATCGAGCTAGCGGGCCCGCTCACCCCTCACTTAATTGAATCCGCCTCGCACCCTTTGCCGGTTTGGCGACTTCTCAAACGGGGAAAAAATAATGACGGCCAATTGCCACTTTATGTGTGGCCGTTGGAGGACGTAATGGTCGCGCGCCTAATTTAATACACTTTTTCACACGTCCTTTTCAGCGCTAATAGAGATACACACTGCATCGCGGCCAAACAGCGCCCGGAGCCGTGTCTGCCGACCTGACACTGGCACTGGCACTGGCACCGGCACCCGCACCCGTGCCACTCCGCCCCCTCCGCTCACACCCTGTCCATGTGGCCCGCCAGCCAATATCGACGGAGTCGTGGAACCGAGAACGCGGCTTCGTCTGGTGAAAAACACACGCGCCAAAAGCACCGGTTGGCGCACGCCCACAAGGGATAGAGTTCATTACGCAATCGCGGACAGTTCGTTCGCGGGCAGGCGTCCGCGGATAGAGTTGGTGGGCGTTCGCAGGATAGAGTTGGCAGAGTTTGTCATTGTTGGTGTCGTAGGCGACCGGCGTAGCAGGTGGCGAGCCAGAGCCAGAGGTTCCAGAGCCAGAGGTTGCTGACTCTGGCTCTTCACCAACGCCATTGGGGCCAGCTCCCATTTCGCATTTCCCTTTTCACGTTTCCTCAGGAGTCGAGCCGGATATTCAAACTCCCTCATTGGGGCAAAGGCCATTATTATTTGTTCCTCTCGATTCGTACCGCTGCAATTTTGTGAGCAAGAAACCTCTCGCAGAACTTTAATCTTCCCGGCAAGCATGCACCTTCTTCTTTAGGAAGTGGGAAGGCATTTTTTTTCTCTCTCGTGATAATATTATTTGGCGTTTGCGTTCCCCTGGAGATCCATCCGGATTGAGACGCCACGTCTTGGTCGGCGAATCCGATGCGAATCTGTGTACCACGAACTTGTCGGGCAACCAGGATGGCGCTAAAATACGAAGGTTTAGGGCCAGGACAGCCACTCTGGACCAAACACCACCACCACGCCATTGGCCGGGCGGATGTGTCCGTGCGGGCCATCCCCAGCGAAACGGGACGCAACACGGACGCAACTCTTCTCTGCCAATGAAAACGGGGAGGGAGAAACGAGAATTTTTCCGCTTTTGGCCCATGCACGTCTTCGCATTCTTCGTTTGCATCGTCGATGTTCATCAGGTTTAGGGCCCGAAGAGGGGGACTGGTGGCCACCACGCTAAGGTGTGATCAATGTGATCCATCTGCACGCCTGAGTATTAATGCCGTGACCATCGGAATCGGCCGATTTGGCTGGTTTTTTTTATGCGCCAGATCGTCGTCGATATCCAGGCCGACCTGACCGCATCGTCATCGGCATTAGAGTTTAAGCTTTCCCGAAAGATCAAAAATTAAATCGAGATTAAAAAATAAAGTTGCTGGCACGGGAACACCTGGCAGATTCTCCTGTACGGAGGCCGCCACCGATGAGCGGTGACTCGTCGAGGTGCGGGTGAAGTTCTGGGGGACGAGGCGAGATTGGGTGCCGATAGCTGCCCAGGGATGGTCACTCGGGATAGTGACTCGGAATAGCCACTCGGGTAGGGATCGTTCCGCTGTCCGTAGGGCGCTTCGCGCTAAGCCGGCGTGTTACCCGGATCAACCTCGCGGCGCCACGGGACAAATCGAAAAATCGGCGGACGAAGTTTTCCTTCTATTATTTTTTAAATTAGCCTCGAAAATTCTCCAACGCGGTTATGTGGCCGAAAGTTTTAAGCTTTGTTCGATATGCCTCTAACAAGCGCAGAGCGCCATCTCCGCCGACGTTAAAATTGGGCAGGACCTCCCACAACCTCACGGTACGTGCCTTAGACCGCGCTTCGCATGCGTCCCACTAACGTGTCAACCAGAGCGGGATCGTCGGTCTTGCGAATGTCGGAAAGTCGACGTTTTTCCAGGCCATCACCAAGTCCAAACTGGGCAACCCGGCCAACTACCCGTTCGCCACGATCGAGCCCGAGGAGGCGGTGGTGACGGTGCCCAGCTTGCGCCTGGACCACCTGCACCGTCTGTACGGGTCCCAGAAGAAGATCCACTCCACCCTGAAGATCGTGGACATCGCCGGGCTCGTGCGCGGCGCCTCCACGGGCGAGGGCCTGGGCAACCAGTTTCTCAGCGACATCCGCGCGGTGGACGGCATCTTCCAGGTGGTGCGCGGGTTTGAGAGCGACGAGATCACCCACATCGAGGGCTCGGTTGACCCGGTGCGGGACCTGACGATCGTCCAGGACGAGCTGCTGCTCAAGGACATGGAGTTTGCGGAAAACACCGCCGAGCGTCTGTCAAGACAGCTGAAAAACCGGTCGGGCAAAAGTTCCTCGGATCTAAAGGATATCCGCGACGAGATAGATACGATGGAATCCGCTCTCGAGCACCTGATGGATGGGCGGAGAATAGCTAGTCGAGATTGGTCCGAGGCTCAGATCAATATCCTAAACCGGAATAATTTCCTCACCGCCAAGCCATCGGTGTTTTTGCTCAATACAACCATGGAGGATTTCGAGCGCGGGACCAATGCCTTCCTCGCAGAGGTGGAAGGCTGGGTCGATGAGCACGCACCGGGGGCCAAAGTGGTGCTGTTTTCTGCAGAAAATGAGTGGAAACTGGCGGATTCAGGCGCCGTGGGCCGGAGCGCGCTGCCGGAGATAATCCGAAGCATGCGGCACACGCTTGGTCTGATCAGCTACTTCACCTGTGGCGAGATAGAGGCGCGCCAGTGGACCGTGCGCGCAGGCTCGACGGCGCCCGAGGCTGCAAGTGTCATACACACGGATCTGAGAGATACGTTTATCAACGCAGAGGTTATAAAGTACGCAGATGCGGCCCGGCTGGAACCGCCGTTCGAGGAAAAAAGCCTCAAGTCCAAGGGTAAGATCCAGCGCGCGGGCAAGACGTACGTCGTGGAGGACGGAGATATCATCCACTTCAAGGCTGCTGCCGCGGGCAAGAGAAAGTGATACGTACCTCACACAACTGCAGCATCCCTCAGAGAATTGTAGTGCTCTCCCAGCCCAAACGCGTGCTTGTAGTACACCAGCTTCAGCTCCGGCCTGGAACCCTCCTCGTTGACGCGGAGGGTGGCCCTTCCGCTCATCATCACGCTGATTGGACAGTCGTGCTCCTTGGCGAGCGCCAGGATCTCCATGTCGCCGCCCCACAGCGCCGTGTGCTCGATCTCGTCGCAGTAGGACTTGACATCCTTGACGGTCAGGGTGGCCTCGTCAAACAGGAACGGCGCGTACGTGTCTGGGTCGCGTCTGATGTGGTTGGCGGCCTTGGACCGCAGCTCTTGCACGCCCGTCTCCACGCCGTGGCGGGTCTTCAGCTGGTCCGCTATCGATGCAAACAGGCAGTGGCCGTCGGGCTGGATGTCATACTGCACCACGTTCGTCTTTTGGCACAGCATCGCGAGGTTCTCCAGCTCGATCGCGCGGTGGTCCACCTCTCCCTCGGCCTCCTCCGCCGCCTTCTCGCGCGCCTCCTTCATGGCGGCGTCTCTCTTGGCCAGCCGCTCCTTCTGCCTGTTGCGCTTCTTGGGCGCAGACCCACTGGGCTGGCCAGCAGGCTGGGCCGCAGCTGGATCCTGGGGGCCCGCTGCTGTTTCCGGCGTGGTCTCGTCTCTCGACTCGAGTTCTAGCTGCGCCAGCAGCTGTTCCGGGGTTATCTCCTCCTCCTCTTCGCCTTGTACGGCCTACACGGTTAGCACGCGCTCTTCGGATCGCTCCAGGACTCACTCACCTTGACTTCTCGGGCATGTTTCGCCTTGAGATCCTCCTCCATCTGCTGGCATCTCCTCATCACCTCCTTCTTCTTCGACTTGGTGGCCTGCTTCTTCAGCCCGGTGATCGTGGCCACCAGGTCCCTGTTCTCCTTCTTGTGTCTCGCGAGCATCTGCTCTTCCGTCTCAGACGACATCTCGCGCTTGTTTGTTTGGCGGGTGAAGCGGTTGTTTGTTCGCTTCGCCGTAGATTCAGAATTCTTTTGAGCCCGGTCGTGCGTCAACCATATCCATATCACGTAATCCCTGACTAAGCAAAAAAGAAAAAACCGGCAAATCACAGCGCTTAGTCGTAAGCAACTCTCCTCGCCTCTCTTCTTCCCACAGTGTACATATTTTATCCGATATGGGTTGGTTTTGGGCTGAAGAAGCACCCGGGAGCGCCGGGATAAGTGCGTGTCCCGTGAAACACTCCGTTTCCGCGGGCGAGAAGTGTCCCGTCAACCACAAGGGTTTATCCGACAAGCTCAACCCGCTCAACAACATGCCGCACAACCTGTCGTCGGCCCGGGCGCCCGGCCAGAAGCTGGAGCTGCCCAAGGAGCGCACGCTGTCGACGATCCCGAAGGGCGAGTCGCTGGATGCCGGGGTGTGGGAGTATCCGTCTCCGCAGCAGATGTTCAACGCGATGATCCGCAAGGGCAAGGGCGACGTGCCGGAGGACGCGGTGGAGTCGATGGTGGACGTGCACAACTTCCTGAACGAGGGCGCGTGGCAGGAGATCCTGGAGTGGGAGCGCGAGCACACGGAGGAGACCCACACGGAGCCCCGGCTGCTCAAGTTCACGGGCAGACCGGACGACCTGTCGCCCCGGGCGAGGCTGTACACCACGCTGGGCCGGATCCTGCCGGCCCACTTCGGCACCGAGCCGCCGTTCGACAGACACGACTGGACGGTGCTGCGTGCGGACGGCCAGCGCGGCTGGAAACAGGTGCGGTACGTGATCGACTACTACGGCGGCCCGGACGAGGACGGGATGCCGAGCTTCTTCCTGGACGTCCGGCCCGCGCTGGACAGCGTGGACAACGCGCGCGACCGGCTGCTCCGCTGGACGCAGGGCATGAAGCCGCTGTGGCAGAAGGCGCTCGGCAAGGCGGAGGAGTGAATGTATGAGACGTTATGTATAAGAGTGAATATGTATAAGAGACGTTGCTATTTACATCTTGTCCTTCACGGACTGCGGGATCTCCACCCCGGAGCGCTCGCACCGGCGCAGCAGCCCGGGCAGCGCGTTTCCGAGCGAGTCCAGGTCGGCGGCGGCCAGCTCGGCGACGATTTTGGCGGCCGCGTCCCAGTCCTTGGCGCTGGCCGCCTCGCGCAGCACGAAGAAGAACGTGAAGAAGTTGGGTCTGATCTTGCGCTCCTTCATGCGCTCCAGCTCGGCCAGCGCGGCAGCCACGTCGTGGGCCTTGGCGTAGCCCTCCACCAGGATGTTGCACAGCGGGGTGTTGGCCCGGATGCCCTGCGCGAGCGCCTCGTCGAAGTGGCGCTTCGCCTCGGCCATGCGGCCGTTCTTGGCCAGCCCGCTGATCACCGAGGTGTAGGTGGTGGCGGTCACGCGGATCCCGTTCTCCTTCATGTAGTGGAACAGCGCCTCGCCCGCGGAGATCGAGCCGGGCTGCAGCATTAGGTCGTGCAGGATGGTCGAGTAGATGTAGTTGTTGCTCTCGATGTTCTCGATCTGCATGCTCTCGAAGATCTCGCGCAGCACACCGCTGTCGAGCGGGCGGCCAGTCCTGCGGGCCTGGCGGAACATCATGTTGATGATGATCGTGTAGATCGACACGTCCGGCTTCACCTCGAACTGCGCCATGCGGTCCAGCACCTCCGAGGCCTTCGAAAAGTCGCCGGCATCACCGTGCTGCTGGATTAGCAGCCCAAACACACGCACCGAGGGCACGTAGCCGTCGTTGGCGGCGAGACTGGCCATCGTCTTCTCGGCCTGCGCGAGCGCCTTGCTCTTCAGCAAGGCGTACACCAGCGAGTCCATAATGCGGTTCGTCAGCGGGACCGCCTTGGAGCGTCTCAGCTCGGCAATCACGCGGATGGCCTCGTCCATGCGGTCCAGCTCGATGTACGCCTTGACCAGCGCCGCGTACGAGTCTGCGTCGTACTGCACGCCGTTCTCGGCCATCAGCTCCCACACGCTGTTGACGCGGTCCACCGCGCTGTCCTTGTACTTGCTCTGTAGATGCAGCAGCTCGTTCCACGACTGCACCGACGGGTTCACGTAGTGCTGCGAGATCTCGCCGAACACGGCGACTGCCGCCTGCACGCGGTTGGCGCTGGCGTAGAGGTTCATCAGCTGGCACAGGCGTGCCTCCGACAGCGGAATGCCGCTCTCCTGCGCTGCGGTGCGGATGTACTGCACTTGGCTGTCGAGGCGGTCGAACTTGCCCTCCAGCACGATGGTGCGCAGCCGCTCCCACAGCTTGGGGTCGTTCGGGTTGAGCTCGCGCTTGCGCAGGTCCCGCGCGATGACCGCGTGCTGCTTGCGGACGTACGCATCCAGGTCTGCGGGCAGTTCTCTGCTGCGGATGTAGCCCGCGAGGCGCGGGACCGACAGCGTCTCGTCGCCCAGGATGGCGGTCACCGTGTCCAGCTCGGGCTTGTTTCCGGCCACCTGGCACGTGCGCAGGTACGACAGGTAGCCGGCCATGCGGAACACGCTGAAGTTGGCCACCTCGCGCTCGTCCTGGGCGCTTGGCTGGCCCGTCTTCTTGAGGTGCTCGAGGCCCTCCAGCCAGAAGCTCAGCGCGTCCTGAGGCTTGCCCCGTCTCAGAAACAGCAGCACCACGGGCGTCAGCACAAACACACACGCCACCCCGGCCTCCACGGCCAGCGACACCACGCGGTACGCCAGGTCCTCGGTCCTGTAGCCGCCCACCTCCTCCAACCGCACCAGTCTCTGGATCAGCAGGTTGGCCATGGTGTTGGCGCGGCGCGGGTCCGCCTCGCGGGTGTCCAGGAAGTCCTGGAACTCCTCGATCGACGCCAGCAGCTGCGTGGACGTCAGCTCGCCCTCCGGCAGGAACGAGTAGCGCTGTTTCTGCACCTTGACCGGCTCGGCCTCGGCCTGCACGGCCGCCGTGTTCCACAGTCTGGGCGTCACGCTCAGCGATCTCGCCTGCAGTGCCATCGCACACACAACGCGCCTCGAGGCCAGTGCTCTGAGTCTCAGCATGGGTGGGTTTGTGCTTGTGTTTGGGGGGTGGCGAGAGGAAGAAGCGAAGACAAAGACAAAGGGCGTGGGAAAAGTCGTCGACCCTTGGCGACACGGGCGGAACTGGCAGACGGAGAATCTACGGCAAATCGGGCTGAAATCTGGCTGAAATGTGATGAATCGGTGAGTCTACGGGTAAATCTGGACGAGTTAACAGTTATTGGCTGAGTATACAAGTGCTGTTTTGTTAGTAAGGATCCTGGGGGCGACGGGCCCGGCGGTTGCCGAGGTGCTGCGAGGTCAGAGCGTTTGACAGGGGTTGTTCTCATGAAACAGTATAAGTCGAAGAGCTGGGTTTATAATATATATAGAGTTCTTAGAACTCATTATCATCATTCAAACAGCACCGAGGGTGGCCAGCGGGGGAGGGAGTGGAATACATACCTGACAAACTGAGTCCCCACGAGGTATCCAGCTGGTCACAGGCAGTCATTAGGCCTAATCACCAGGCACCAATCACCGAGCACTAATCACTGAGCACTAACCACTAAGCACTATTGATTTGACGAGGCGACTGGTAACCAGTGACTGGTAACTAGTGACTAGCAACTGGCAACTGGCAACTGGCAACTGGCAACTGGATAACTGGCAACTGGCAACGGACGTCGCGAGGAAAATGTGAAAAAGTGAAAAAGTGAAAAACTCGGCGCTTGCGTCTTCACACAATTCGCGTGCACACATCCTTTTCTCCATCGCCTGGGAGATCACCACAACATCCACCACGCAAACGCGATCTGGATCGGGAACGAGTACAGGAACAGGAAGTTGGTGCGCATCTTGCGCTGGTTCGGAGACAGCGTGGTGGACAGCGTGCTGGGCAGCATGACGTATCTGAGCGATCTCATGAGGAAGAAGCCCAGCGAGAACAGCACGCACACGTAGAACGTGTAGTAGAGCACGGTCCAGCCTGGAAACACGTTCTTGAACAGCATGATCACCAGCACGCTGACGAACTTGTAGCCGCTGTAGGCCACGGCGTCCCAGAACTTGGACTCGATGTTGAGCGCGTACAGCGCGATCTTCAGACACACGATGTCGAAGAACTCGATCGCGAGCACCGTGGAGGCCGTGTAGCCCAGCTGCTCCGGGTGGAACGAGCCCTTCATCCCGGAGAAGATCGCCCACAGCAGCACGTACGTCACGTAGCTCATCACCGGGATGTACAGGTCGGGCGCGTTCACGTCCTCCAGCGGCGCTGCAAACACCTCCACGGCGTTGTTGTTCTGGTCGGTGGTGGTGCGCGACAGCCTGGCCCACGTCTTGTTGCGGTACGGGAACAGTATCAGCCCGAGCTTGCTCACCACGTACGAGTTCGACACCTTGAAGTAGAACTTGATGTTCTGCGAGTGGATCATCGACCCAAAGTTGTTCTGCACGTACTGCTGGCCCGCATTCAGCGCCGACTGCGAGAACTGCAGCCCCATGGCGGCGCGCGGGTCGTTGAACACGCCGCCCATCGGCGCAGCCCCGCCGAACTCCGGCGCCCGGAACGCCGGCTGCGCCTGCTGCTGGTGCGCGTTGACCTGATGGGTCTCCCCGACGTTCGAATACGGGTTGTACATCCTGTGGTTGGCGGTGGCGAGGACGAATGGGAGGACAACACACTGGCTTTGGAATGGCTTGCGGTTGCGGGCTGCGTAACCACGGCGTATCCCCGTACGCGGGCTGCGTAACCAAAAGCTTTTCAGCTTCAGACGGGGCTTCATAACCGATGACCTCGGCAGTTTTGGGCCACACATTTGGCGGAAACTGCGCTGGGATTCCCAATAAAAGACGACATGCACTACCAGGCGTACTCAAAAAGTGCAAGTATCCACTCGGCCTTCCGTATAAGCGTGAATTGCGCCCAGAGCGGCTCCCGCCAATTCCGCATGTAAGGTAGTGCGCCCGACACAAAACGTCCCAAACGGGAACAGCCCTCGCAAAAACGCGAAAACGCGTCCCTTCCCTCTGCTCCAAGCCACGAAACCACCCACACCAGCCAAACCATGTCGCGGCCGCAGTTCAAGGGTGCCAGCAGCGGGAGGTTCGCGAAGAACTCCCGCCAGGAGCGCAACTACAACGACTTCAGCGGCAAGCGCGACAGACCGCCGCCCAACCACGAGGCCCGGTTCGAGGCCGTCGAGAACATCGACCGCATCGACTCGGTGTTCGAGTTCAACCGGTACGAGAGCGGGCCGCGCAAGATCGGGTGGCTCGTCAACATGCACGCCACCACGATCAAGAGCACGGAACACGTCGGCGGCGTTTCCGGCGTGGACTACTACTTCCTGGACGAGGAGGGCGGCAGCTTCAAGGCCACCGTCACCTACGACCCGTACTTCCTGCTGGTGTGCGACGAGTCGCTGCTGGCGGAGGCGGAGGAGTTTCTGCGCAAGAAGCTGGACACGTGTCTGAAGCGGATCTCGCGCGTCGAGAAGGACGACCTGGCGCTGCCCAACCACCTGATCGGCCTCAGCAGGGTGCTCTTCAAGCTCAGCTTCCACAACGTGGCGGACCTGCTGGAGGCGCGGCGGATCGTGAACCCGATCCTGGAGGCGAACCGCAAGGCCAAGGAGAGCCGGAGCGTGTACTCGGCGGGCGAGCTGTCGTACAACAGCCTGCTCCGGAGCACCGAGGAGGACGGGTTCGACACGAAGAAGGCGCACGTCGGAGACATCGCCGAGGCGCTCGAGGACATCCGCGAGTACGACGTGCCGTATCACGTGCGTGTGGCCATCGACCGCGACATCCGCGTGGGCAAGTGGTACGCCGTGGAGGCCAGCGAGGGCCAGGTCAGCATCGTCCCGGACGACAAGCGCATCGCGTTCGCAGACCCCGTGGTGCTGGCGTTCGACATCGAGACCACCAAGGCGCCGCTCAAATTCCCGGACTCGGCGGTGGACCAGATCATGATGATCTCGTACATGATCGACGGCGAGGGCTTCCTGATCACGAACCGCGAGATCATCAGCCAGGACATCGAGGACTTCGAGTACACCCCGAAGCCCGAGTACCCGGGGCTGTTCACGATCTTCAACGAGCGCGACGAGAAGGCGCTGATCAACCGCTTCTTCGAGCACATCCGCGACGCAAAGCCCACGGTGATCGCCACGTTCAACGGCGACTTCTTCGACTGGCCGTTCGTCGAGGCCCGCGCCGCCTACCACGGCATCGACATGTTTGGCGAGATCGGCTTCGCCAAGGACAGCGAGGGCGAGTACAAGTCCACGTACTGCGCGCACATGGACTGCTTCAGGTGGGTGAAGCGCGACTCGTACCTGCCGCAGGGCTCGCAGGGCCTCAAGGCCGTCACCACCGCCAAGCTCGGCTACAACCCGACCGAGCTGGACCCGGAGCTCATGACGCCCTACGCCATCGAGAAGCCGCAGCTGCTGTCGGAGTACTCCGTGTCCGACGCGGTGGCCACCTACTACCTCTACTACAAGTACGTGCACCCGTTCATCTTCTCGCTGTGCACGATCATCCCGCTGAACCCGGACGAGGTGCTGCGCAAGGGAACGGGCACGCTGTGCGAGATGCTACTGATGGTGCAGGCGTACCAAGGGAGCATCCTGCTGCCGAACAAGCACACCGACCCGCTCGAGCGCTTCTACGACGGCCACCTGATCGAGTCCGAGACCTACGTGGGCGGACACGTCGAGTCGCTGGAGGCCGGTGTGTTCCGTGCGGACCTGGAGAACGACTTCAAGGTGGACCCGAGCGCGATCGACGAGCTCGTGGCGGATCTCGACGAGGCCCTCCGGTTCTGCATCGAGGTGGAGGGCAACAGGAGGCTCGAGGACGTGACCAACTTTGCCGAGGTGCGCGACCAGATCAGGCACAAGCTGCTCGAGATCAAGGCCAGCCCGAACCGCACCGAGAAGCCGCTCATCTACCACGTGGACGTGGCGTCGATGTACCCGAACATCATGACCACGAACCGTCTGCAGCCGGACTCGATGAAGAAGGAGAGCGACTGCGCCTCGTGCGACTTCAACAGGCCGGGAAAGACGTGTGACAGACGGCTGCCGTGGTCCTGGAGGGGCGAGTTCTACCCGGCCGAGATGAACGAGTACAAGATGATCAAGCGCGCGCTGCAGAACGAGGAGTTCCCGCCCAGGTTCCCCAACGGGCCGAAGCGCACCTTCGACCAGCTCTCGTACGCGGACCAGGTGGCCCACATCAAGAAGCGGCTGTCGGACTACTCGCGCAAGGTGTACCACAAGATCAAGCAGACCGAGACCATCGAGCGTGAGGCCATCATCTGCCAGCGCGAGAACCCGTTCTACGTCAACACGGTGCGCGATTTCCGAGACAGACGCTACGAGTTCAAGACGCTCGCCAAGGTGTGGAAGGGCAAGACCGCGCAGCTGCCCAAGGAGAACAAGAACGAGATCGATGAGGCCAAGAAGATGGTTGTGCTCTACGACTCGCTCCAGCTGGCCCACAAGGTGATCCTCAACTCGTTCTACGGCTACGTCATGCGCAAGGGCTCGCGCTGGTACTCCATGGAGATGGCCGGCATCACCTGCCTGACCGGAGCCACCATCATCCAGATGGCCCGCTCGCTCGTGGAGCGGCTCGGCAGACCGCTCGAGCTCGACACGGACGGTATCTGGTGCATTCTGCCCTGCAGCTTCCCCGAGGACTACACCTTCAAGCTCAAGGACGGCAAGAAGGTGTTCATGCAGTACCCGGGCACCATGCTGAACTACATCGTGCACCAGCGCTTCACCAACCACCAGTACCAGGAGCTGGTTGATCCGGTCAAGCGCAAGTACAAGACCAAGTCCGACAACTCCATCTTCTTCGAGGTGGACGGTCCGTATAGAGCCATGATCCTGCCCACGTCGAAGGAGGAGGGCAAGGGCCTGAAGAAGCGGTACGCGGTGTTCAACTTTGACGGTTCGCTGGCTGAGCTCAAAGGTTTCGAGCTGAAGCGCCGTGGTGAACTGCAGCTGGTCAAGAACTTCCAGTCCGACATCTTCAAGCTGTTCCTGGACGGCGAGAGTCTCGAGGGATGCTACGGAGCCGTGGCCAACGTCGCCAACCGCTGGCTGGATGTGCTGGACACCAAGGGCGCAATGCTGGAGGACGAGGACCTGATCGAGCTCATCTGCGAGAACAGGAGCATGAGCAAGACGCTGGCCGAGTACGGCTCGCAGAAGTCCACCTCCATCACCACCGCCAAGCGGCTGGGCGAGTTTTTGGGCGAGGAGATGGTGAAGGACAAGGGCCTTGCGTGTAAGTACATCATCGCACGCAAGCCGCTCAACGCCCCCATCACGGAAAGGGCCATCCCGGTGGCCATCTTCTCCTCCGAGATCGACCACAAGCGAACGTTTCTGCGCAGATGGCTGGTGGATCCCTCTCTCGAGGACTTCGATCCCCGCACCATCATTGACTGGGACTACTACAAGGAGCGCCTGGCGTCTGTGGTGCAGAAGATCATCACCATTCCCGCTGCGCTCCAGGATGTGAAGAACCCAGTACCGCGAATCCCGCACCCGGACTGGCTGCAGAGACGCATCGCCGACAAGGAGAACACCATGAAGCAAAAGAACATCTCCAGCTTCTTCGGTAAGGCCTCGAAGAAGGAGGCCATGGCCGACGTCACAAACACGCTGAAGGACATGGAGGACTTTGGCAGGACCGCAGGCGCCAGGCCCGTGGGCAAGGTGACTTCCAAGAAGAGAAGAGCACACATGCGCGAGCAGGAGGCCAAGGCCGAGGCGGAGGCTGCCAAGGAGCAGCTTGCGATGCAGAAGTGTCCTTCCCCAGACGACGACTATGTCGGGTTCCTGATGCACCAGAAGCTCAAGTGGAAGGTCCAGCAGGCCAGCAAGACGAGAAGACGCGAGCTGTTTGGCCACACCGACTCGTCGGCCAAGTCCTCGCTCAACTCGATGCTGAGAGACCGTGTTGCCAACATCGCCGGCTCCACCTGGCAAATTCTCGAGTACCGAGTCGACCCGGAGTCTCCGGACAACCTCAAGGCCAGTGTTCTCGTTGACGGTAAGGTGCAGAACCTCACCTTCAAGATCCCCAAGACGGTCTATCTCAGCTTCAAGTCCGGCCGGGTGCCTGCTGTGGACATCGCCAACTGCGAGTTTGAGAAGTCGCTGGCCGTTCCGCCGGACGGAAACCACTCCGGAGACATTTACCGGCTGTCGATGCCCGAGGAGGCGTACAAGCAGGAGAGCGAGCGTGTCGATGGCATTCTGCAGTCGCCGCTCGTGCACTCTGTGTATGAGTCTCAGATCCAGTCTGTCGAGCGGGCCATCATGGACCTCGGGGCGTGTGTCGAGTTCAGCGACTCGGCCCTGGGAGCACTGGGCAAGGGCATGAACAAGGGCTTCGAGAGCAAGTCGCTCGTGATGAAGACCTCGGACCAGTACCTGCAGGACTTCTCCCTGGACATCATGTACGTTCTGCACGTGGTGTCGAACCAGTACGAGATCTTCTCGGTCTTCAACTCCTGGGAGGACACAGCCGACCTGTTTGTGTTGAAACCGTCTGCAAATGCACAGGAACTGCCTGCCAACATCGCCAAGGTGTACCGGGAGCTGTACCAGAGCAAGTTCAGCACCATCGACTCGCTCAGAGGCATTCTGGAGTACAGGAGCGAGCTCAACTTTGACATCCAGTACTTCACGGACGTGTCCAAGTTGTACCGCAAGCTGTCGACGTATACTCACAGGCTTGTCGACTCGAGACCCACAAAACCGCTGCTGGCCATCCAGTCTCCACACTCGACCAAGCTGGTGCGCACCCTGCGTGGTTTAGCGGCGCTTCCGCAGGTCCACATGGCCATCGGCGAGATCCAGCTGTCCACGCTGAACTGGCAGAGTCTCATCACCAAGAGGGTCCTGAACCACTTTCTGTCGCTGTCCCAGTGGGTCAAGCGGCTCATCTCTCTTTCGCAGTACGCCAACATCCCGCTGTGCAACCTCAAGGTGGACAACGTCGGGTACCTCATCGACATCGAGTACGCGCGTCGCCTGCGGAAGGCCGGAATCATTCTGTGGTGGTCGCAGACCCCGCTGCCCGACCACGGAGGTATCGAGAAGCAGAAGATCTCGCCGGATCTCGAGGAGTCGTTCCAACTGCCTTCCATCAACCGGCCCGACGTGTACGAGTCCGTGTCTCTGGAGATCGAGCTGAAGAACCTCACGATCAACACCATCCTTACGTCTGCGCTCATCAACGAGGCCGAGGGCGCCACAGTCGTGGACTCCGAGGGCACCAACGAGGGCATGGCCGAGGGAGGCACGTTTGCCGAGGACTCCTTCTTCGGACCGGCTCTGCTGGTGCTGCGGTCCATGGTCAAGGCCTGGTGGGACGATGCCATGAAGAACAGCTCGGATGCGGAGTCCATGATCCACAGCCTTGTGTCTTGGATCCTCAAACCCGGCTCGTACCTCTACGACTCTGCGCTCAACTACCACATCCACAACCTCACCAAAAAGTCGCTGCTGCAGCTGCTGGCCGAGTTCAAGCGCATGGGTGCCTCGATCGTGTCTGCGAACAGGAACAAGATCATACTCAAGACCTCCAAGCTGTCTGTCGAGAACTCGTACGCCTACGGAAACTACCTCGTCAACACGGCCAGGGCCAGGCCGCTGTTCAACTTCCTGGAGCTGAACGTGGTGCGGTACTGGGACATCCTCATGTGGATGGACGAGTACAACTACGCCGGTCGCTACTGCGTCACGTTTGAGGGGGACGCAGAGCCCGATCTCGAGTCTGTGTCGCAGTGGCAGATCAAGAAGTTCCTTCCACCGGTGTTCCAGCCCGAGTTTGAGGACTGGGCCATCATCTTCCTGGACTCGTTCATCAAGCACAGGGAGCAGACGTACAGGGACAGCGGCGACACCACGCAGCGCGTGACCCAGATCAGCAAACTGCTCAAGATGAACGGCAAGACGGCCGAGGTTGAGAGCGAGGAGGTGCTGGGCGGGGTGTGTGAGCTCTTCCGCAAGGCGCTGGACAAGCGTGTGCAGAGCCTGCTCAAGATGCAGACCAACCTGATGGCGGATCCGAACTCCAGGGTGCAGTACGAGTTCCCCACGCTTCCCGGGTCCCAGCACAGGTTCACCGATCCCGCGCTGGAGCTCGTCAAGTTCCTGATGCACGTGCTGAGTCTGGCCAAGGACAAGAACATGGAGGTGCGGATGCTGCGGAGAGACCTGCTGAAGCACTTTGACGTGAAGGAGTTCAGTCCCGACGCCGCCTTCAAGTACCCGTCGTCGTCTCTGTACATCCCACAGGTGTGCTGCGAGTACTGCAACCACATCAGGGATATCGACATGTGTCGCGACGACGAGTCCGTCATCTGGAGCTGCGAGAGCTGCGGCAAAGCGCTCAACAGACTGGCCATCGAGGAGAAGCTGATCCAGGAGCTGCTGAAGCTGTCGACGACCTACTTCTACCAGGATCTCAAGTGCGACAAGTGCGGGCGCATCAAGCAGAACGAGCTCGCGGTCAACTGTCCGTGCTCGGGAAGATGGGAGGAGACCAAGAGCCTCCACGAGCTACAGCGCAGAATCAAGGTGTTCGGCAACATTGCCACCGCCTACAACCTGAGCCTTCTGAGATCCACCATCGAAGAAGCTGCATAGCATATATACCCCTTTTTATTATTAACATTTGGCCAAGCGCCAGCCTCACCCGTTTCCCGTTTCCCGGAAAAACTTAGCCGCCAGAAAACGCGTCCTCGGATTTTCTTTTCTCTGGCCCTCTCTTCTCCCGTCACGCAGCACATTTAATCAAAACAACCGATCCAGCAATGACGGTGGTCGGCGATGTGGGCGAGGACCCCGTCCAGCTCCGCGAGGACCAGATCTGCCGGCTGACCTCTTTTATACAGCCGGTCAAGGGCTACCTGAGTCCGGCGCTAATTGTCGAGGGCGTCAAGTCCTCGGGCAAGACGTTTCTGCTCAACCGCGTGCGCCAGATGACCGAGGAAAGCTCCCGGTGGATCGAGATCGACTGCCGGCGCATCTTCGGGATGCGTGGCGTTCTGCAGCGGTGTCTGCACCAGATGTACACGGCGGAGCTGCAGGAGCTCGTGGCCAGCACGGACGCCGAGCTGGGGCCCCAGATCCGCGACCGGATCGAGACGTGCGACGGGCTGTCGTCGTTCCTGTGGACGGTCGAGGCGCTGATTGAGTGCGCGGGCGAGTACTTCGAGGAGTGGCCGCACATCGTGGTGCTGGACCACCTCGACCGCATGCTGGGCAAGGACTCGCCTGTGGCGTTTGCCACGGCGCTGGCACACCTGCACGAGCAGATCCCGCAGTGCGACAACTTCTGCTTCGTGTTTGTGACCTCCAGCCCGAACGCGCTCGACCTGACGGCGCTGTCGCTGCCGCGGGTGTACTTTTCGCCGTACTCCGAGGCCGAGTTCCGGCAGGTGTTCCTGCTCAAGCTGACGGGCGGCTCGTGGCGCGAAAAGGTGCACAACAGCCTGTGGAGGAGCCCCAATAAGCAGGCCGACACGCACCGGTTCCTCAAGGACGTGAGCGACCTCTTCCTGGAGTCGTACGGCTTCTACCTCGGCTCGGACGTGGATCTGGCCCTCCGCGCCTTCGACCGGCTGTTCCCGCAGTTCCTCGAGCCCGTGGCCAAGGTCGGGCTTGTGTTCGACGCAGCCACCTTCTACGACATGAACAAGCGCGTGCTGCAGTCGGAGTGGGCGCTGCGGGACACGCTGGTGGAGAGCAAGGAATCGCAGGCCGCACTCGATGCCTCGGTCCAGACGTACGACCTGCCCAGCCTGGCCAAGTACATCATCGTGGCGGCGTACCTGGCCTCCTTCAGCGATCCGCGCTACGACCTGATGCTGTTTTCCAAGACGAACGAGGTGCGCGCCAACACGAAGCTACTACGCAAGATCAGACAGAGCAAGTCGAGTACGAATTCCAAGATGAACCAGCCGCAGGCGTTCCCGCTGGAGCGGCTGCTGGCCATTCTACACGCGATCCACCACGGTGACGAGGCGGAGCTCAACTCGGATGTGCTGCTGCTGTCGCAGCTGAGCACGCTGGCGTCGCTCAAGCTGATCCTCCGCGGGGCCACCGGCGATTCGCTCACCACCGCCTACAAGCTCAAGTGCAACGTCAGCTGGGCCATGGCCAAGAAGTTCGCGGACGACGTGGGCTTCGAAATCGAGAACTACTTCATGGAGTGATCACCACATCTCCGCCTCCGGCGCCAGCGTCTCGTTGGTCTGGATCTTGCCGGCCACCTGTACCGAAGTGCGTTCCAGCGCGTTGAACAGCTCCGTCTGTGCTAATATCCCTGCTATTATGCGTGCCTTTGTCCTCAGTAGCTTCACCGTGCTCGTCACCTTGCCCACGTCCGCGTCGCTGTTGGTCAGCTGCACCTCTCCGTCCGTGTACAGCGACTCGAGCAGACTCTTCAACTCCTGGACCTGGGCCGCCACGCGGTTCCAGTCGCGCTCCTTGCCTCCGACCCTCTCGGACGGCGGCTCCACCTCACCCGCGACGATCTGGCCCACGTACCGCGTCCAGCACTCCGTCAGCCCGCGGATCTGTCCTATGTATATGAAGGTCTGGTAGCCCGTCTGTATGCCCAGCTCCTTCCCCTCGCGCAAATTGTTGGCCAATCCAGCCTTGACTCCCTCCTCGTAGCCCTCCTGGTAGAACCTCTGCTCCAGATTGAGCAGCGAATCGAAGTCGTCCATCTTTGGTGGAGGGAAGAAGACCCGGAAAAACTCGAAGTTTTTTTGAGCCGCCACGGAAAAAACGGGTCGGCGCTTAATAATCAAAACAAACCACCGCGCACGCCATGAGCACGGAACTGAGCGAGGAACAGCTGCTGATGCAGGACGTCGACTCGAACAGCCTCCGGAAGCGGAAACGGGTGAAGCTGCAGGGATACGAGTCGGATTCATCCGAGTCGGAGGACGAGCAAGCGCCGGCGCTCAACGTCCAGGACTTTGAGAAGAACCTGGAGCAGGATGTGGAGGCCGAGCTGCAGAACATCGGTGATGCCGGGTACGAAGACGCGGATAACGAGGATGCAGGGGAGGAGGTTGATGAGGGGGCCCTGTACACGTACTTCAACAACCCGGAGGAGGAAATACGGGACGTGGATCGCGCGCGGGTCAAGAAGGCCAAGGGCCCCAAGATAGAGGCGTTCAACCTTGAGCGGGAGTCGAAGCAGGGCACGTTTGACGAGAGCGGCGGATACGTGAGGAACAGGGCCAGGTCTGGTGACGACGACGACTCGGACGACTCGGACGCCAAAGACTCGTGGCTCGAGGGCGTTAAGCGCGGGGACATAGCCAGGGCACACGCGGCCGAGGAACAGCGGCAACGGGCGCTGCTGGACAAGCAGGAGCAGGAGAGGCACCGGGCACAGCTTCTGCCGAAGGAACAGGTGCTGGAGAGCGTGATTGGGCATCTGCAGCCGGCCGAGAGCGTGACTGAGGCGCTGCAGCGGCTGCAGAGGCAGCGCAAGCTGGCCAAGAAGGACCGTCCCAGGCTGCAGGAGATCAAGCATGCGGTGGGGCAGCTCACGGAGAACGCCGATGTGCTGCTGAAGCGGGGGATGAAGCGGGTGTACCACATGGAGAAGGAAGAGCTCATGCGTGTGTACTCGAAGGCGACGGGGAAGCCGTACGAGCACAAGGGCGTGAAGCGGGCGCGTGAATCGGAAAGTGAGGAGACTCACGGGGAGACTCACGAGGAGACTCACGAGGAGACTCACGAGGAGACTCACGAGGAGACTCACCAGGAGACTCACGAGGAGCGGGTGTGGCAGTACAAGTGGGCCGCATCCGAGGACGAGGTGTACGGACCGTTCACGGCTGCGGAGATGGCGTACTGGAAGAGCTCGCACTTTGGGCCGGACGTTGTGGTGCGACAGCTGGGCGCCGAGCGGTTTGTGCCGGTAGAATCTGTGACTTTTTGAAAAAACGCCGCACGGCGTATCGGGATCTGGTCGGGACACGACACAGATATACATCTGTTAGGACACGACTTTTTGTAAAATTCGGATTTTGTTAGCCGTTTACCCCTTGTCCTCCCATGACCAGCCACCAGCCATGACTGCGCCCTTCTTCACGCTGGATCCGAGCCGGCCGCGGCCGTTCATCCACAGCTACTCGCCGCTGCACCTTCCGTCGGACCCGGAGATCGAGCGGGACTTCTACGACTCGTTCGAGTACGACCCGCTGGACGCGGGCGCAGAGCCGATCGACGGCAAGTGGGTGCACTCGCAGAAGTACACGCGGTCGCTGTTCCTGGACCGGGTGAACTGCGTGCTGGACGCGGGCGGCAGCACGCAGTTTGACGACGTGGGCATGCAGAGCAGCCCGCGCACGCTGCGGCCGATGTACGAGGAGACCGGGCGGCCGTGCGGGGACGCCACGGTGTACGTGGATCCGCAGGCGATGCTGTGGCAGAGCCCGCAGCAGCGGCAGCAGGCGCTGCGGAACCGCGCGAACAACTTTGAGAGCTACGCGAACCTGCGGTCGTCGATCGAGGCGGCGCGCGACAGCATCGACTTTGGGCTGGTGCCCGACTACCCGACGCAGACGACCCCCGTGCGAACGGGCAGCCACCACGAGTACCTGCAGTTCCGGCGGTTTGCGGCCAAGTGCACGCCGTCGCTGTCGCACTTCCAGCTGCGCAACCTGGTGGCGGTCTACGACAAGAACCACGTGTTCTACTCGAGCTTCACGTCGCCGTCCTACCGGATCTCGCAGTTCGAGGCGCTCACGGGCACGTGCCGGCCGCTGCGGAACCTCGTGAGCGACGACCCGGACAGCTTCAACGTGTCCACGATGTCCACGAACAAGTCTGTGCTGGCGGCCGGCTCGTTCACGGGCAGCATCCTGACGTACACCCACCGCGACGGGCGCCCGCGCGAGTACACGCTCACCACCGACCCGAACGGGATCATCAACTACATCCACGTGCCGCGCGACGACTCCCAGCACTGCAACGAGCTCGTGGTGGCCTCCAACGACCGGCGGCTGTGGTACTTTGACCACTGCGTCGGCAAGATCCTGCGGACCGAGGTGCTGGATCTCGCGGTGAACTGCATCTCCGAGAACCCGGTGGACTCCAACGAGGTGCTGATCGTCGGCGACACGACAGACACGATGATCGTGGACCGGCGCGCGCCCATGAAGCCGCCCAAGCTGGAGATGGCCGGCCACCGCGACTTCTCGTTCGCGTGCGACTGGAGCTCGGAAAACGTGTTTGCGACGGGCAACCAGGACGGGACGATCCGCATCTACGACCGGCGCATGCTCTCGTCGGAGCAGTGGAGCGCAAAGCCGCTCACGGTGCTGAGCGGCGGGCTGCAGGGAGCGGTGCGCAACATCAAGTTCGACCCCTCCGGCCGGTACCTCGCGTTCGCCGAGAGCATAGACAACGTGTACATCGTGGACACCACCAACATCAAGAGCTGGGGCGTGCAGCAGCCGCTGTCGCCGTCGGTGACGCGCGACAAGCGCAGCGCGCGGCTGTCGGGCGACGGGTTCGGCACCAGCATGTACAGGGCCGGCGGCTTCACGGACACCGTGCAGTACCAGTGCATCTCCGTGTTCGGCAGCATCACCGGGCTGGTGTTCACGCCCTCGGACGATGCGCACGGCCAGG
Organism: Kuraishia molischiana; assembly: GCA_024271875.1. NCBI lineage: Eukaryota > Fungi > Ascomycota > Pichiomycetes > Pichiales > Pichiaceae > Kuraishia > Kuraishia molischiana. The sequence continues at coordinate 486,189 of JANBXH010000005.1, forward strand.
TGCTGACGATCGGCCTGAGCGACGAGTCGGTGGGCGGCATTCTGCAGTACGAGCTGGAGAGCTCGCACAAGAGCCTGGACATCGGCGAGTTCTGGTAACCGCTGGAACCTCGTTCTGGTAACCGCTGGACCCTCGTTCTGGTCTACGTATAACGGCGAAATTCGATATTGATTGGACTAAGCAACAACCTTGCCTCCGTTGACCTTCTTGCCGGTCTTGGAGATCGTCTGCAGGACGGTATCGTAGTCGAGCGAGCTGGCGGTCTTCACGTCGACGCTCTGCTTCTCCAGCGAGATGTCGATGTTCTTGACGCCCTCCAGCTTGGTGAGGACGCGGTTAACGGCGTTCGAACAGCCTGCGGAACGGGGTTAGTCGGGCTGCAGCCGGGTCTCGCAACACACACTTACCGGAACAGGACATGGCAACGTCAAAGTGGTACTCGTGATCGGACATCGTGGGATCGGTGGGTGTGGCCAGGAAGAAGACAGGGGTGGAAGGGCCGGCTTAGTAAGGAGGCGATATTTGCTCGCGTCACGTGACCAGACCGCAAACACAACGAAACTTTTTTTGTTTTTTTGTGTATCGTGTACCGCTCAAGATCGGGTGCGAGCCTCTTCCCGGGCTTCTTCCCGGGCTCCACCAGGGCGCCACTCTGTTTACGGATCAGAAACGTGTTCTCCAATGAGAAAGGTGTTCTTCGTGTTCCGGTCGGAGTCGCAGGCCGACCTGACGGTGGTGTTTGACCTGTTTGAGGAGACGGTGCCGAGAACGGTGCAACGGTACGTGGATTGCGGCTGTGGTGTTGGTCTCAGAGATACTAACGCGTTAGATTTGCTGCTCTGTGCACAGGCCAGAACGAGGCGCGTGTTTCGTACAAGCTGGCGCCGGTGACGCGGGTGGTTGCGCCGGAGTTCATAGTGCAGTGCGGCCGGATCGACAGGCCCGGCGGTGGCGGTGAGCAGCCGGGCGACAAGCGCGTGCTGGACCTGGCGGAGTACGGCGCCCAGCACGGCCGCAAGAGCTACGTGGGCTCGGGGCTGTTGTGCGTGGCGGAGGTGCCCCTGGACGGAGACGTGAGCCCGTCGTCTGCGGAGTTCTTCGTGACGCTGCAGAGCCTGGAGCAGTACGCGCACATGGCGCAGTTCCTGGTGATCGGGCGTCTGTCGGGCGATCTGGCGCGCTTCCGCGACTGGATGGCTGCGGTTGCCGTTGACGAGAAGGACGTTCCGGTGGAGCGGGTGTGGATCGAGCGGTGTGGAGAGCTCATACCGAATGAGGAGCCGAAGAAGAAGAGGCGGAAACACGCCAAGAATACCAGGAATAGGCTACGGTTTGCAAACTAATGGGAACATGATTGAACACTCACGTCGAGCGGATCTCCTTGATCTCCGCGATGACAGACCTCCGCGTGGGCGAGTCTGTGAAGAGCGCATGCAGCAGCGAGATGAGCTCGTCCGTCTCGAGGTCGAAGAACACCCCATCGTAGAACTGGTTCAGGATGTCGTGCAGACGGGAGGTGAGGATCGTGCGTATGTTGGAGAGCTTGTGGTAGGTGGGCGTCTTGCGCAGCTCGCTGGTGAGCTCGCTGGCCGGCGACGGGATGGTCTCGATGAGAATGTAGTCTATCAGCTGCGCGATCACCTCCGACTCAGCATCGCCGATCGACTTGCGCGCAAGCAGCCTGGCGGTGAGCTTCGCGTGGAACTGGCCTATGGTCGCGGCCAGAATCGAAATGCACAGGTTCTCGTTGTATGCAAACCGGTCGGGCGCAAAGTACACGCCAAACACTCCGTCAAACACCGCCTTGGCCTCGTGTCCCAGCCTGGAGGCGGCAACCGCCATGTCCTCGGAGGTGTACGCATCGTTGTCGTCTGTGAACAGAACAGGTGCCACCTTGTCCAGCGCGCGGTCGAGCGAACGGCGCACGCCAAAGATGAGCGAGTTGACAAAACGGGTGTTGAGCTCCTGGCAGTAGCGCAGTGTGGGGACCAGCGCATCGTCGCTGAGTTTAGCGTGGGCCAACTCCAGCAGCTTGCCAAAGTCGTTGTACAGCAGCACTGGCGAGGGGTAGAACTGGCTCCAGTCGCGCGAAACAGTCGCAAAACACGCCTGTGCAAACGGCTTGAAGCGCAGGATGAACTCGTGTCGTATCTTGGACAGTTCTCCGGTGGGAATCCTGTGGTTCTTCTGGAGGGTCTCGAACTCGCTGAGGAAACCCTCAAAGATGCGGAAGATGTCGTTGGGGACCTCTGAGGTCTTATACTGGGCCTCTGTCTTGGGCTCTGTCGTGGGCTTTGTCTTGGACTGCTCCGCAGCTGGCGTGGTGGGCTTATCGTCGTCCCACTCGTTCCAGTCATCCCACCCGTCTTCTTCAGACTTGACTTCCAGGTCGATCTCCTCGTGCCAGGCATCCTCCTCGTCGTCCTCCCACTTGGCATTCCACTCATCCTCGTGCTTCGCCTGCTTCGCCGTTTTGGCGCCGGATGCATCCTCCTGCTTCTCTGCTTTAGCATCAGCAATATCATTCACGGCAAGCTTCGCAAAGCTGATCTTTCCAGCCTTGACCCCACGCCAGTAGTCTCTCATCTTGGAAATTGTCTGCTCGAACTCTGTGTCTATCCAGTAGGTCATTGGCTCCTCGATCCACGTGTCGATCGAGCTCGTGGACGGGTTGAACCACCCGGGTCCCGACAGTTTCTGTAACAGGGATCTGAGCCGCGTGTGGGACCCTGTGAACAGCGCGATGATCACGGGCTTGGGCGTGCGCTGGAAGATCTGTGTCTTGAGCGAGGACAGGATCGGTTTCGCCAGCGCCTGCTTGAGCTTGTTGGAGACTTTGCGGCTGGCGTACGCCTCGCTCACCACCTCGTCTATGAAGCTGACGAGACCGTCGAGCGAGAAGATGTACTTCTCAATGCCCTCAGCCTCCGGGGCCACGTCGGAGATCAGCGCAGACAGCTCAAACTCGGTCACGAGGCCGAGTCGGCTGATCTCCGGATCGCTGGCAAACCGCAGGATCCCCCCGTTCTGCTCGATCTTCGGCAGCGTGCGCTCGGTCCACTGCAGAACCAGCGTGTGCCAGTCCACCAGCGTGTTGGCCACGCCCATCGTGGCAGCCACACCGTCCACGGAGCCGAGAAACTCGCTCAGCGTCTGTCCGTTGAACTCGCGGCGCACCGTCACGGACTCGTCCCGCACCGCAAAGAACCGTGCGAACGTGAGGCCCACCAGCCGGCGCAGTTTGGCGTCCAGAGCGAGCTGTCTGGCCTGAATGTCGCGTATGATGGCTATGCCGCCAGGCTGCTCATGTGTGTGCTCTGCTATGTGGGTTTCAAACTCGTCCAGCTTGGCCCGGAGCTTGTTGAGGTTCCCCACCGACGCCTCCAGGTCGACAAAGTGCCAGTCGTCGTGCTCCTCGTCGTCCACCGTGTCCACGATGGCCAGCTCGTTGAGGATCCCGTTGATGAACCACAGCCGGTTCGTGATGTCCAGCTGGGCCACGTACTGCTTGTCGCGAGCGCTGAAGTCCTGGATACGCGATTGCTGCAGACTGAGCCCGCTGGCCCGTCTGATCTGCTCTGCGAGCGCCGCTACATCGTACAGCGCCACGTACGACCGCAGGTTGTTGTCCAGCTGGCCCAGTGCCTGCACCACGTCGGTTGTTTCCATCGCGTGCCGGTGTGGAGATTGATGGAGGGGAGAGAAAGGACAGCGTGGTGGGTTCTCATTGGGCCACACGACTCGGGGCGGAGGCCGGAGGCCGTTTTTCGCCAATTTTGGCAGCGAGTCTACGATGTTTTACGGTGAACGGAGAATACAGGCAGGAAGCGGGTCCCTATGGGGGGATCCAAGTCTATTGGGTGTCTATTGAGTACAGAAGGCTGTCTGGGTTAGTATCGAAGCCGGCATGCAGACAGAGTCCGGCGACGCAGGTCCCGCACCACTTGTAATATCAGATAATTGATAAGTGTTGGATAGGAATGGTATCAGCATTAAAGATTCTGAGTGAGCTGAGTAAGTGTTTCATCATTAACAAGGCGTGGAGGGACCGGATCGACTGCGACTCTGTGGAACGGTTAGCTGGCACATACCTCTCGAATCGCACTGTGGGCAACACTCCAGCGTGCACACTGGCTTCGGCCGCAGTGTGCATGCCCGGGTGTCAGCCACAGCGGGAGACTCGGATTCTTCTCGACAATCCCAGGAAGAAAAGTGGTGGCAACGGGAGAGGAAGCCAGGCCAAAGGCGAAAATTCTTCACCTCGTGAATTCGTGTGTAACTCAATGCCTTCATGCGTCGTGTGGAGACTAATCTTCTTTTGGGTGGAGCACGTCACTGTCTACGCCACTTCTCCAAGGCGAGACCCCGTTGGACCACCAAACACACGCAAAGACAAGCATGAGCGAGACAGAGAAGCTGCTGGACGGGCTGATTGCGGGCGGGGTGGACCTGTACGGGCTGCTGGAGGTTGCTCCGCAGGCGAAGGAGGGGGAGATACGCCGGGCGTACAGGCGGCGGGCGCTGGTGCTGCACCCGGACAAGAATCCGAGCGAGGAGGCCAAGGAGCAGTTCCGGCTCATCGGGACGGCGCAGGCGGTTCTGCTGGACGTGGCGCTGCGGGCCAGGTATGACCGCCACGTGGAGGCTGTGCGGCAGCGGCAGCGGGAGGAGGAGAAGCTCGACGCCAGGTACAGGGACTTCCGCACCAGTCTGCTGCGCCGCGAGAAGGCCGCGAGCTCCGGGAGCGCGAAGGCGTCTGCGCGGGCCTCCAAGGTGGAGCGGCTGCGGGAGCAGAGTCTGCGGCTGCGCAGGTCGCGGGAGCTGGAGCTGCGGACCAAGACAAACCGGCCGAGCGCGGCGGAGGCGGCGGCGGAGATGCCCCACACCGTCAGGCTCAAGTGGAAGAACAAGCCGCAGTTCATGGCCATGATCACCGAGGACGTGATTGCGCGGCTGATGGGCGTCTTCGGACCGGTGGCCGGCGTGCGTGTGTCGGGAAGCAACCGTGCGGAGGACAACTACCACTACGCGCTCGTCACCTTCGCCTCGTTCCGCTCGTGTGTCCACGCTGTGCTGCACGATTACGCACACACCTCGGACGTGTGGGATGCGATCGGACTGCACAGGCTGGCCAGTCTGCTGCGCTCCTGCAAGCTCCACCAGCCGGGCTCCGTGGGTGAGCCGGCCAGGCTGGTGGACCGACGCACGCTGGACCTCGACGGATACGCCGGCCTGACGCTTTTACGACTGTACAACAAACGAATCTAACGGAGGAAGCATGAAAAGTGGATTGGTAGAATTTTTGAAAAATCCGAGAAAAGTCCTAATCGATCTCTATGTATTCCGGACTGCGCGCCTTGTCCTTCAGTGCAGGGTGGCTCATGTTCTTATCCTTTCTCTTCCTGCTCGCTCTGAGGCTCTGGCCCTGGCCGGCAAACCTGGTGGTCTCCTCCTTGGGCTCCTCGCCGTTCTCGGCAGCAGCAGGCACAACGGGGAACCCGAAGAACAGCTGGCCCTCAGGCAGTCTCAAGGGCACCGGCGGTCCCGACAGGTCCAGCTTGGCGGCCTCCTGCACACTCTCGACCTTCTTCCCGCTGAGCTTGAGGCCCTGGCCGCCGAAACTGGTCGCCTGCTGCGCCGCCTCGCGCAGGAGGTCTGCGTAGTTGATCTGGCGGGCCATGGAGCCCTGCCCCTGCAGCGCGGGGGTCGACTCCAACGCGGCCTTCTTTCCCTGCTTCTGCTTCTGCGCGGCCAGCGCCTTGTAGTCTGGCTCCACGTAGCCCACGGGCGGCGCAAACTCGGTCACGAGGTCGGTCTCGATCACACACACGCTGTGGCTGGAGGTGTCGGGCTTGAGCTCCAGCACCTTGATGGCGTAGGTGTGGTCGTTGTAGCTGATCTCGATCACGTCGTTGACCGAGAGCGTGGTGAAGTTCCGCAGCACGTTCTCCAGCACCGCCTTCGGGTCGGATATCTCGAGAAAGTCCACCGACTGGGGCTCGATCTTGGTGTACGTTCCGAGCGGCAGGTCGCAGTTGCAGATCTTCAGCAGCGCCCCCGGCTCCACGCCCAGCGTGCTCATCATCCACTGCGGCAGATACACGCGGCCCTCCTCCGCGGTGAACTCCAGCACGCCGCTGTGCGTGGTGCGGTGCGTGTCTTCGCTCTGCAGCTCGAACAGCATCGGGTACCGGATGTTCAGCATCGTGAGCTTGTTGAGCGCCGACGGCGGCATAAAGATCTTGCCCCCGTAGTTGGCATCGTCCTTGCGCGACAGATCCGGCATCATCGCCACCGGGTATGCTCTGAAGAAGTCCTCAAAGTGGGACGCCATGAACCCGCCGCCAAATCCACCAAACGCCGAAAACTGCACCGCGTTAGTACCGCCTGGTCTGCCCGCCGCCGCTGATCCGCCACTCACCATTGATTAAACGCGATTATCACCGATTCGCTGTGCTTCTCTGTGCCTCTCCCGCTGGATTGGCTGGCCAGGAATCGCCACCCTTCTCGCCGGGTGCGGCACGCGTGTGCGGGGCACGACCCCTCTAGGGGTAAACAAAGCGCCACCCGGCCAAGCGCCCGCTTCTTGTTGTTTTCTCTCCCTCTTCTCGCATCATGGCTGGTCGAGACGTGGACGACGAGGATATAGCGCCCGAGCTGCGCGAGCAGAGCAGACACGACCTGACGGACTCGCTGCCGGACGCGGACACGCTGCGGGGGCTGCTGTCCGAGGAGGACGAGCCGATGGAGTACGCGAACGCCGGGGAGGGATACGCGAACTTCGCGGAGGAGTACGACGATTCGGACGCGTCCGAGTACTCGGACGAGCTCGACGAGGCCGAAGACGGCGGCAGCCCTGGCGAGGCGGCGGCGTTTCCCAGCTACTCGTTCCAGTACGAGGACATGGACAACTCGTCCGATGAGGAGAACGACCCGTTCGACTCGGAGTTCGAGGACGACGAGGACATCCCGCTGCGGGAGCTGATGCGCGAGGCCAGCAACTTCAAGCCGCGCGCCAAGAAGAAGAAGAGCGGCGGGTACGCGGCGGTGATGCGCAAGATGCGCAAGGAGGGCGACGTGGACCCGGAGGTCAAGATGCTGCTGTCGGATGCCAACGAGGCCTTCGTCATGCAGGACTACAGCCTTGCGTCCAAGCTGTACACGGAGGTGATCCGCAAGGACAGCAAGAACTTCTCGGCCTACAAGACGCTGGGCTCCATCTACAAGATGCAGGGCAAGCTCAACACGTGCTCGAACCTGTGGGTGCTCGCGGCGCACTTCCGCCCCTGGCAGCACGAGTTCTGGGCCGAGAACGGAGAGCTGTCGGCGGAGCTGCACCACTACCAGCAGGCCATCTACTGCTACGGCAAAGCCGTCACGGCAGCCACGAGCCAGTGGAACAACCAGAAGAAGAACAGGCGGCTGCGTCGCACGCTGAACAAGTACATCTTCGAGCGGGCCGTGCTGTACAACAAGACCGAGAACTACAGGAAGGCCGCCGAGAACCTGCAGACGCTGCTGGCGCAGGAGTTCGACGAGCACGTTCTGCGAGAGCTGGCCGAGGTGCTGATGAAGCAGCGGAGAGTCAACGAGGCCATTGAGCTCTACACCAATCTGCTCGCGGACGCTAAGCAGCATAGGTCACACCTGAACAGGAGCGGATTCGCAGCGAGACTCAAGTCGGAGCCCGATTTTGACTGGTCTTCGCTCAACATCCTCGCGGAGCTGTATGTGAACATCGGCTCCTGGAGAACAGGACTCGACACGGTCAGAAACGTGTCGCGGTGGATCCAGCACCGTGAGAGCCAGACTTTCTGGGAGCACTGTGCAGACGATGGCGAGTTTGACCAGCGCAGATTCGAGAATCCAAATTTCAAGAAGCTGCCCAGCAGCGAAAAGATCAAGGAGTACGCGGAGATACCCATCGATATCCGGGTGCGTTTTGGCATATTCAGGCTGAACTTGAAGGATTTCGAAGAGGCAAAGAAACACTTTGCGTATGTGCTGCATGGCGACCTCGAAAAGATCTCGGATCTGCTGTGGGACATCGGGTTCGCAATGCAGTCAAAACACATGTACGCCGAGGCTCTCGTGTACTACAACCGTCTCAACGAGCTGGAGTCGAACCACTCTCCACAGCTGTTCCACTCCATGGCAAAGTGCTACAGAGAGCTCGACGAATTTCAGAATGCCACAGAGATGTACAACAAGGTGCTTGAACTGGAACCGGCCGACCTGGAGGCCAAGACGTCGCTTGCCGAGATTCTGTTTTTGATCGGCGATTCAGAGACTGCGTCCAGGCTGTTCAAGGAGAGCAGAGAACAGAGGGCTCGCTCAAAGGCAACCACAGACGACGAAGAGGAGGACGACGAGGAAATGGAGGAAGACGACGATGTTCCTGACGAGGGCCAGGCGCTCATCATGGGTCACCAGAGGTCCAAGAAGAAGACCAAGAAGAAGAAGGAGGAGTACACAGAGGCCGAGTGGGATGAGATGGAGCAGAGGTCTCGTTTGAGAGTCCACGAAAAGTTCACACGTGCCAACAGACTGTTTCCCAAACTTACGGAGGAGGACCCCTTTGCCACCGAGGCGTGGATTGACCTGGCGTCGGAGCTCATCGAGATCTTTGCCAAGTGTCGTCTGTTCTACTCTTCGGACAGAGCCAAGAAGTTTGCCGCTGGGCTGCGCAAGCGCCAGGTGAAGCTCTCCATCGACCAGCGTCTGTCGCGGATGACGTATCTCGAAGAGGAGGAGACGCTTTTGAGCAAGGAGAAGGAGCAGAAGCCACCCGAGAAGGAGTACCGTGGGGTTCCGTTTGAGGAGTGGTACGATCTGTTCCTGCGGTATGCTCTGACGTTGGCCAAATGGGACAACACCGATACCGCCAAGGACGAGGCGATGCTGGTCCAGGAGATGGCCAAACACGTCAACGTGTTCAACACGGACCGTGACACCGAGTCTGTGATCACGCTCGTGGGTGTATCCGTGGGACTTCTGTTTCGCGACTACGATATCGTTGGCACACAGCTGCGCAACCTGCTGAACCAGTACCAGTTTTCTCCAGATGCACTCAAGACGTTCATCGCGTCCTACTGTGTGGGCAACGACTCGTACGAGGAGTTCTCGGACACCTCCAACCAGAAGTACATTCTGCGCCAGCTCAAGGCATACGACTCCGTCAAGCACGGGAAGAAGGTGGGCGGGAGGGCCACCGTCACCAACGTCGATGTCGATACCTCCAAAGTGCACCCTGTGCTGGGCCACCTGTATTCGTCGTTCCTGTTTGTCAACAAGTCGTACCAGTCGTCTCTGGCCTACGAGCTCCGAACCGCGCTCGACTTCTCGCGGGACCCGAGCGTCGTGCTCAACATTGCACTGGGACACATCCACCGCTCCATGCAGCGCCAGACCATGAACAGGCACTTCCAGATCGTCCAGGGCATAACGTACCTCATGGAGTACAGGCGACTCAGGTCCGAACAGGGCGGCACGGTGTACGAGGAGATGGAGTGTGCGTATAACTTTGGACGCGGCTTCCACCAGCTGGGGCTCTTGAGCGTGGCGGTCACGTTCTACGAGCAGGTACTCGGGATGGCTGACGTGGAGCCCAAGTATAACCTCAAGATGGAGGCCGCGTACAACCTGTTTCTCATCTACAACCTCGACGGCAACCCACTTCTTGCCAATCAGATCTTGCACCGGTATCTGACTGTGTGATACAAAGCAGACGGCTAGATAAGTACTAATTCAGATAAACACAACGAAACCCGGTGCAACACATATTGGCTCCGCGCACTACCCCAGTATAAACCCCTGAAACCGCTCTCCTAGATAAGAGCCTCTCCTTTTACCCCCCACCAACAATGCCACCGCTGATATCGCCTCAGGTACGTATATGGCACTGTGATGCCAGTGGCTGTGGCTAACGGTCTGCAGATTAGGCTCAAGTCGTCGCTGAAGATGGCCATCTCCAGGCTGAGACTGGCGCAGACGAAGAAGACGGCCATTACCAAGCAGCAGCGCCGCCAGATGGCCGAGCTGCTGCTGCAGGGGAAGGAGGAGAGCGCCAAGATCCGCGTGGAGAACATCATCCGCGACGACATGCTGATTGAGCTGCTGGAGTACCTCGAACTGTACTGCGAGCTGCTGCTGGCGCGTATCGGGCTGCTTGCGTCGTCGCCGCTGGTTGCCACCGCGAACCCGAAGGAGCCACATGTCCAGGAGTGTCCTCCCGGGCTGGAGGAGGCGGTGCGGTCGATCATCTTTGCAGCGCAGTACACCGAGATCAAGGAGCTGGTTGCGGTGAGAGACCTGCTGGCGCACAAGTTCGGCAAGGACTTCTACGTCGCTGCGCTGAACAACGACGGGTCTGGCGCTGCTGTGCCCGAGAAGATCGTGTCGCGGTGCACCGTGGAGCCCCCCAGCGCGCAGCTGGTGACGCTGTACCTGTCTGAGATCGCCAAGGTGTACAAAGTGCCGTTCAGCGAGATGGTGGAGGACGAGAGCGACGAGGACGGCGGGGAGGGCGGAACGGGCATCGCAGTGCTGGACCCGCCGTCGTTCATAGACGAGGGTGCTCCGGAGCCCGAGCAGGAGGCGCCGATAAGCGTTGTGCCCGCTGGGATGTCCACAGACAACCCGCAGCCGTCGGTCAGCGTGCCCAAGGGCATCAGCGTGACCCGCAAGAAGCGCACCAGCGACGTGGGCAAGAAGGACGACGACCTGGACGCGCTGCGCAAGCGGTTCGAGGCTCTCAAGAAGAGCTGAGGCTGGAAAACTACGGCTGTGGCATGATAAATAGTGTATTAAAGGTATTCTAAACTGCGTAATGTTTCCGTTCTCCATAAATATGACAAGCGCACCTGATAAAAAGCAAAATCGAATAAAAACCGCGAGTGGTCAAAGGGGCTGTGTCCGCAAGTAGCTGGTTCACAGCAGAAAGTCGCTGATCGCGATGCTCGAGTCCACCAGCTGGGTGTAGGCAGAGCCCGAGATGAGCGATCTCTTGTTGAGGGCCTTGTGGGTGGGCTGGTAGCTGTTGAGCAGCTCGATCTGCTCCGGGTCCACCAGCGCCAGGTTGGCCTGGCCGTGGTAGCGGTAGTCCAGCTGGTGCGGGTACTTGGCAAACGCATCGAGCGTGGGCGACGAGCTGCGCGACTTGTCGGAAACGAGCGAGGGAGTGTCGTCCTCGTCCTCCTCGTCGTTCTTGTGCAGGTACTCCTCCAGCAGCGAGTCCTGCTGCTGCTGCTGCTCCGCCAGGGTCGCGGCAGCCGGCGCAAACTCGGAGGGCGCCGCCTCCTCCGGGAAGTGGCGGCGCGAGGAGCCCAGCATGTCGAAGGACGAGTTGGACGTGTTGGAGAGCGGCCAGCGGTTGTTGTCCTTGAGCAGCTGCGCGATCTTGTCGGACAGCACTCCGGAGCCGTTGGCCCAGTCCTCGGAGTAGTGGTCCGACAGCGGCGACTCCACCGGCATGGACATGATGTTGCCGTCGTCCTCGAGCGGCGCAAACTGCTTGAGCAGCGCGTCCAGCGGCTCCACGTCGTCGTCGTCGTCGGAAAACACCGCCGTGTTGCGGTAGTCGAACTTGGCGTCGTCCTCGGACTCGGACTCGGACACAGACTCGACGCTGTTGAGCATCTGCATCTCGCGCAGCGCGAGCAGTCTTCTCCGGCGCTCCTCCTTCATCTGCGTCTTGAAGGAGATGTGCGGTCTCTCAAAGTCGTCCTCCAGCTCGCCGGTCTGGATCACGAGCGCCTTGGGTGCGGCCTTCGTCTTGCGCTTGGCGATTGGCTGCGGTTCGTCCTCTGCGGATCTCTTGCGGGTCCGTGTTCTGGACGAGGAGGACCTCGTCTTCATCTTGTCTGGACGGTTATTAGCTTTGGGTTCTTCGGATCCCGAGTTTCTCGCGGGAACCGCCTCCGAGATGGACTCCTTGGCCCTCTCGGACAAGTGGCGGCAACGGGAAGACTTACGGATGGCTTGGGACATGGCTGGTCGGGATGTGAAACTGGGCAAAGAGGCTGCACGGAATGGAAATTGGAAATTTCAGGTGGCGGCAAAGGGGCAAGCAACTGGGTAGCGTTGGGCTTTGGGGTGCTTTGCGTGCGGAGTGTTGGCTGAGGTTCCAATTGGCAAAGGAGTCAGGAACGGTGGCAAACAGGAGAAGAAGAGGCGTTGCGCTGGACAAAGGAGAAATGGGCAGAGGCGGACTGGAGTGGCGGTTTTTTTTTTTCTGCAATTTTTTTTTTTTTTTTTTTCTGTTTTTTTTGTTTTTTTCGTTTCTTTTTCATAAATTTTTTGTTTCTTTTTTATTTACGCGGGCACACGACTTTTCACGACTTGACGATTTTCACCAGCTGGAGGCACATCTGGACGGTGTCTTTGTTGGCGGAGTGGGCGCGGATGACGGCGCCGATGGTCTCGTTGAGCCTGTCGTAGTGCGCGAGGAAGCGCGTGTCCACGGAGCTGCAGTTGATCAGCGTGTAGATGCAGCGCAGCACGAGGTCCTCCTCGTGCGGCTGGTTCTCCAGCACCTGGACCACCTTCTCGAGAAACAGGTCTGTGCGGGCGAGGATCTGGGCGATCATCTCGAAGTCCGACACGTTGGCGAAGATGCCCATGACGGCCAGCTGCGACTTGACGTTGGCCAGGTCGACCAGCCGGCACAGCACGTCAAAGTTCTTCTTGTTGTCCGGCTGGCTCCAGTCGAAGAAGTGCTGGCTGCACTCGGGCTCCACCACCAGGTTGGAGATCAGCTCCAGCGCAGCACACTGCACGCGCGCGTCCTGGTCGAGCATCAGGTTCTGCAGGTACCTCCACGCGAAGCGCGTGGCCACCTTCCAGATGGCCGCCTTGTCCATGGAGGCGAGGTTGGTGAGCGCCAGCAGCGTCTCGAACACGTCCAGCGGCGCCACCGCCACGCCCGCGAGCGGGATCGCCAGCCTGTAGTCGGTGCCGTTGGTCTCCAGGTCGTACCGCTGTAGCACCTCCGTCAGGAACGGGATCACCACCGTGGGCTCGTACTTGCCAAACGCGGTGTTCGGGTTGTTCGTGATGAGCAGCTTGGCCACCGTCCGCAGCGCCACCAGGCGCACCTTCACGTTGGCCACCGCCCCCGTGGCTCGCACGGTGCTGTCGGAGTAGTCGACGGCGGCCGAGTTGTCCGCCAGCCAGCCGATCAGGTAGCTCAGCCCGCCCTGCTGCACCACGCGCGACCGGAAGATGATGGACTGCGAGAAGTTCGACACCAGCTTCACCAGCTCCAGCTGGAACCCGCTGCTCGCGCGGGCGGCGTGTGCAACCGCGGTGCCGAGCGCCTGCTTCTGCTCGAGCCAGTCGTTGATCACGGCCGCGATCTCGGCGTTGTCCGTCTCGTCGGATGTTTCCTCGCGCTTCCCGGCCTGCACGGCCGCTGCGTAGTCCCGCAGCGCCTTGAACGACTCCTGCTCCTTGGACAGCGCCGGTGTGTAGGCGGTGAGGTTCGCCACCACCACGAGGGTGCCGTAGCGCAGCGTCGGGTCCAGGTTTTCCGTGCTGATGAGCCCGAACAGCGCCTCGCAGAACGCCGGGTCCCTCCGGAGGTGCCGCTTCACCTCGGTCTTCAGCGAGAGGTACGCCAGGCCCTCCAGGGCGTCCTTGCGCAGCTCCGTGTCGGCCACGGCCGCCGTGAGCGCCCCGCACAGCCGCGGCAGCTCCGCCAGCTCCGGGTTCTCCCTGAGCTGCTCGGGCGTCACCAGGCCCAGCACCTTGCTCAGCACCACCGCGCTGAGCACCCGCACGCGCCGCGTGGCCGTGGAGTCCGCCCGGATGTCCAGCGCACGCACCAGGATGGGCAGGTACTTCTCGGCGACGGCCGCGCGGCTGCGCTCGTCCACACACGCGGCGGAAAACAGGCCCAGCAGCGCGAGTGCGCGTGTGGCGGTCCAGTCGGCGCCGCTGGCCACGCTGCTGAGGATGCTGGCGAGCTCGTCGCCCAGGATCTTGGCCAGCGGCGCCGACGCCACAAACAGCAGCGCCATCTCCGCCGTGCACACCACGAACAGCCGGGCCATCACGTGGAACAGCAGCTGCCGGTCGTCGGTGAGCATCAGGTCCTCCAGAAACGACACGGTGGCCTCTGCGGTGCGCGGGAACCGCTGGTGCAGCCGGATGAAGCTCACCACCACCAGCGTCTGGACCGTGTCGGACTGGGTCGGCGCCAGATACGCCAGCATCGGCGCCAGCAGCTTGGCCACGTGCGTGTAGTCGGAGCTGGCGGTCGCGATGGCGCCCACCAGCCGGATGCGGTACTCCAGGTCGGCCGGTTCCATCAGCCGGAGCGCCTGGTTGGTCCGCAGGTCGCCGTACACGGTCTCCACGCACGCCGCCACGTCGCCCGCGCCGATGCCGCTGAGCAGCGCTGCGTCACGGCGGTGTATCCGGCTGCGGATGTCCTTGTTGTCGTTCTCGGCCATTTTATTGGGTGAATCGGGGCCTCTGGAGGAAGAACCGGTGGCGCCAGCGGTGTTGGCGGTTTTTCCGATGCGGTTTTCCGATGCGGTTTTTCCGATGCGGTTTCGGGGGCTTCACACTAAATTACTATACTACTATACACGCTAACACTTGGCTAGCTAGCTAGCTACTTGCGCTTGCGGTCCTTCTTGCGCGACTTGCAGTCGGAGCAGTACCAGATGCCCGAGGGCGGCTCCTTCAGCCCGACACACCCGTAGTGGAACCACTCGTACTTGCAGTCCGGGTTGTCGCAGGCCACCATGTTGCCGTACGAGATCTGCTGGCAGAAGCAGTACAGCTCGTCCTCCTCGTTGCCGTTGTTGCCCTCGGGCGGGAACGCGGTGCGCGGGCCGAACATGGTCGGGTCCGGTCTGCGCATCACGTTCAGCGGCGCGCGCGCCAGCTCGTCAAAGTCGCTGTCGAGGCCGAACTCGTCGTCCGACACCTCCTCCTTGACGCGCCGCCTCATCGAGGGCGTGCTGCCGCGGGGCCTGGCCTTCTTGCGCTGCGGCCCGGCCGGCGACACGCTGCGCTCGTACGGCGACGAGTAGCCGATCGAGCTGTCCAGCGACGCCAGCGCCGAGTTGAGGCTGTTCTCCTGCTCGATGGCCTCTGCAGGCGCGATCAGCCCGTCCTTCTCCAGCCGCTCGATGTCGTTCTCGAGCCGCGTGAGGTGTTTCGCGATCAGAAACAGCGACGTGTTGGCCAGCACGCACTTGTCCTCCTGGAGGCGCTCGGCCCGCGCAAAGTCTTCGCGCATCTTGGCGTATATCTGCTGCTCCTTCGGGTGTGGCGCCAGCGACCCGTTCTGCTTGATGTGCTTGTGCAG
The DNA here is from genome assembly GCA_024271875.1 of Kuraishia molischiana. Lineage (NCBI taxonomy): Eukaryota > Fungi > Ascomycota > Pichiomycetes > Pichiales > Pichiaceae > Kuraishia > Kuraishia molischiana. Next base: position 501,508 of record JANBXH010000005.1, read on the forward strand.
CTGGCTGTCCCGCTGCTGGATCCGCTTGCGTGTGTCGTAGTACTGCATGTCCTTCTCCCGCAGCTCCTCCAGCAGGTGCGCCAGCTCGGCCGGCAGGTTCGACACTGCGCGGTTCTGTTAGTAATCGCTTCGACTCCCATCTCCAACTCACCACTCACGGTCCTGTGTGTACTGCTCCAGCACGGTTGCGGCATCCATCTTGAGAACTCGGCGCTTGTTGTTGGGTGGCGTTGTTGTGGCAGCTGTTGGCGTCCGCTTTTTTTGGTGCTTATTGGCACGGGTGGTGTGGCAGATGCGCCGCACGCGGAGCTGCGGGATACGGCGAGGCGGTGGGAAGCCGGTGAAAAGTGAGGTATAACAGTGAAAAGGGGATGGCGTCTACGTGTAGAGGAAAAGGGGGATGGCGTCTGCGTGTAGAGGGAATTGTGGCTCGTTGGACAGTGTGGTGGACAGTGTGGTGGACGCCTGCTGGGGTCGTCCTGGATCTGTCTGCCAGAAGCCAGTGAAAAGTCAGCAAAACTCCGGTGAAAAATGAGAGACAACACTGCGAGAGCGCTATGAAACCGGCATATACTGAGAAGTCCGTTGGCTGCGTCTTGTGGACCGTCAGACGGCGTTCAGTGTGGTCGAATCAATGAAGTGCCTGCGAGCTCAGCAACCCAATGAACCCAGTGGTCAGTGAAGCCTGCGCTCTGCAACCCAACGAACCCAGTATACCCAGTAAACTCAATAAACTCACTATTCAAGCGCTAATCTACATAGACAGCGACGGGCGCCGTATCTGCCTCTCGTGCACCGTCAGACGGTGTCTGTCAAACACCCGCTGCGGATCCGTCTTCGCGGACCGGTCTGGGCTAGTCAGTGACGCTCTCTTCAGATATCGCTGGCGGTGGACTTACCTCTGCCAAACAGGTGGTTTCCCGCGTTGCTCTTGGTGTTCGGGTCCGCCATCGCCTGCAGCTTCATCAGGTTCTGCTGGCCGTGCTTGACGAGGTACTTCTCCAGCGCGAGCGAGTTTCTCGAGTTGGCCTTGTAGCCGATCTCGATGATGCTGCCGACGATGGGGATGAGCCCGATCAGAAAGTCAAACAGGATGTTCAGCAGGAAGATCGCGTGGATGCGCGTGGGCACCGGCTCGTCAAACAGGTACAGCATCTTGTAGATCATCAGCGACGACGTCACCGACAGCGCGTCGCCCACCACGGGGATGATGCTGACGATGCCGTTCCACCCGACCCGGATCCCAAACACGTTGAACAGCATGTCGAGGTGGTACGCGCGCCGGCGTATCTTGGTGAACACCTTCTCGTCGTTGGCCGTCAGCCCGGCCGGCGCCGTCTTCTTCCGTGTCTTCTTCACCGTGTCTGGCTTGGACGGGTCCGTCGAGGGAACCACCACCTCCTCGTAGTAGGGGTCTTCGGTCCCAAACTTGTTGAGGTGCGACTCCTTGAAGATCTGGACGGGTTAGCTGGCGCGCTCCACACGCTGAAACTTTTCACTCACCCTCTGCGTCACCAGCTTGGCTACCCACTTGGACATGTTATCTTGGGTTGAATTGGCTACACGAAGCGACAAACAAGGGCTGCTTCGGAATGGATTTATATAAAAGAAAACAGCGCGAAAACGAGGGGAAAGGGGCGGAAACGGCGCTAAGGTTGCTGTTTCAGCACAGCCTTCAGTAGGTCCATGCGGCGCGCAGCTTCTTGGCGCTAACGATGGGCCGGATTACGACAACCGCCAGCACAAGCGCGCCGATGGTGGCCAGCAGAAACGCCTTGTCGAAGCCGGGCGACAGCATGTCGAAGGTGTTGGAGGGCGCCAGTCTCGTGCAGAAGATGTCCAGGTCCACGGAGCACACGATCGTGGTGGACTCCAGGTTCGAGGGCACAGACACGAGTGTCTGCTTTACGGTTGTGTTGTGCGACTGCAGCAGCGTCCTGTAGTGCGTCAGCACAAAGTAGTCGCTCATGGAGATGGCCGGGTCGTACGGCAGCAGCCTAAACTCCTCGCGCTCGTCCTTGGTGAGCTCGCGGTCCACCACACGTCTGCTGTTGAGCACAAACTTGGGGATCGCGACGATCTGGCCGCCCTCCAGAGAGATGACGATGCTCTTGGACGCGATGTTCTGCTTTGTGCGTGTCACAGCCATGTCCCGGATCTTACCGGCCATCACAAAGCCGAGCGAGCTCACCTCGGGCGCACTCACCGCCGGCTCGAACCCCATAGAGGCATCCTTCACATCCGGAGTCAGAGACTCAAACATGTCCAGCACGACGATCTTGGTCTCAGTGGAATAGTACGAGTAGACAATGAAGTTCTCGTCAAACACAACGCGAACAGAATCTGGGTCCAGGAGCTCCGTCTGCTTCGTGGTGTACAAATACTGGCCAGACACCCCGTGCACCAAGCTGAGATACAGCACCTTTCTCGTGTAGTCGTATGTGGTGACAACAACGAGGTCGGGAACAAGGTACTTGTAGAGCACCTTTCTCGACCCCAGCACTATGCCAACGGAGGCGACGCTCTCGATGGGATCGGATCTTCCAGTAATCGACAGCACACGCTCGTCCCGGCGGATCTGGTGATCCCATCTATGCTTCAGGCTGTCTGCTTCAAGAACAGCACCATAGACGAAATTGTCGTCGAGTCCAAGCAGGTGCATGGGCAGAGACTTCTTGGACACAATGGGGAGGTTCGGTGCGACAACGTGCTTGTCCTTGAAGGAGGGATCCAACACAGGCTCTTCGTCAGACACGGCAAAGTCGAGCGGGAAGGACGCGTGGTCCCTGACGACATAGACCTCGTCGTCTGTGGTCGTTATCAGCAAAACGTTGTCCTCAGTGACAGTCAGTTCGCTGATCTTGTGGTACAGATGGGTATCCAGAGACCACTTGGGCTGCTGGCCTCCGTTGGTGGCGAATCCGAACACCTTGCCATTGGAGGTGGCAACGACAAGCGTCTTTGCGAAACCAAAGTAGTGGTCCAGGTTGGACTCCGTGGACTGTCTGCGGTTCGCAAAAGCCGTCTGGAGCTTGTTGTAGTTCTTCTTGGCCCTGAAGATGTAGGCAGACAGCAGGTTGGAGCTCTCCTCGAGCTCGAGTTCGTGCACTGTCTCTTCCAGAGCGTCGGACTCCTCGTCGATGACTGTCCAGGCAACAACCTTGGCCAGAGATTCGTCCCTGGACCAGGCCAGTTCGCCGTTCGTGTAGAGGCTGATCACGGAGTCTGTTCCCTGTACCAGCACGGTGACGTTGGACTCGCTGACGTGGGTGAAAATGCGCTCCGCGTGTCTGAGATCAACGGCAGCGTACTGTGCCAGCGGCTCCAGACCGCCATCCACGTCCACGAGCGAGGTGTGTTCTTTGTCAAACACAACGACAAACTGAGAGTCGACGGTCTCCAGGGCAACGATCTCGGATCCGTAGTTGACAGTGGCGTCGGCGTTCGACAGGACGCTGCCAGCTGCTGAGACGAGGGACCCGGACGCATAAGCGGTCAGCAGGGTCTTGGACTTGGCCAGCTGTGCGAAAGTGGCCTTGGTTGGGTCGTACCGCAGCACACCGTCGCTGGTCACGAGTCTGTCGCCGGTCAGCTCCCTGAGCTGGGAGAACGGCTTGGCGATGAAGAACTTGGAGGTCACCATGTACGAGTCCAGCTTCTTCAGCGCCACCACCGTGGTCTTGGCTCCGTCCAGCACAACAAGGATCTCACCGGAAGCAAGCAGAGACACCTTCGCGGCGGTGATGCCAGTCAGTCCCGTGGAGACCTCGCTCCCCTCCTTGACAAATAGCACCTTCCCGTCAGAGGTCACAGCCACGAGCTCCTCGTTGCGGAGATTGTACAGTCCCGCCACAGAAGCGTCCAGGTCAACCTCGTCAACCACAGAGTTGGTGCTCCACGACGTGATTCTCGAGCCGTTGGCGTAGTTGAACGCGGTGTAAGTGAGACCGCCAACCTCCACCAGGTGGGCCGAGGTGAGCGGTTTCTCGGACCGGTATCTCCACACGGGCTGCCCGCTGGTCAGATTGATCTGCGCAAACACGCTCTCGTCGGTCAGAAACGAAACGGTCTCGGGGGCAAACACCACCGTGCCGGGGAGGATGTTGCCCACAACGGGGTACTGCCAGTCGGATTTGAAGATCTCATCGTCAAACACACACAGCACGCAGTGCACCAGGCACAGCACGATAGCCAACACCGATACCCGACTCATTGCTGTTGGTGGAAGAAAAGAAGGAGGGCAACCGCTTATTGGCCAAAAATGGACGTCTTCAGATCGGGTCGTGTACGGGTGCTGTTGGCGCCGCACACTGACACTGCTCCACTGTGACATTTTTTGGGTTCCGGTATCTGAATGGTCATCTTATTTGTTGATATCTAAGGGTTGCATATGTTTCCTTACTTTCTAATGGTTGTTTTATATGTTTCTGTAGTATTTAATGGCTTTTTGTCTGTTTTTTGTCGTTTGAGAGTGTGTGTGTCTGTCTCAGCGCTTTTCGTATCTCTCTGGGAACATCTCCGTTGCCAGAGTCGTGATTGGGTCTCTCGGATCGTGGTTTCTCCGCTCCATCTCCTCAAGACGGTAGTTCCTGATCCCGGTGCGGACCTCCATGTCCGTGCACAGTCTGTAGACGAACGGGCGGGTACTGAAGTACTCCAACTCCTGTGGTGTAGCATCCGCAACGTACACCTTACCCTCGGGATTCCAAGGTGGCATGACGTAGAAGAGCGAATTCTCGTAATCAAAATCCTCAAGCGCTAGCCGTCTGTCTTCATACTCCCTCTCAACGTACGCCTCCTTTTCGGAAAGTCCAGCTAACTTCTCGGTGAGCTCGTAGCCAAACTGCTTCTCGGCCTGTCTCTTGGCCATGAGACCAAAGGTGATGTTGGAGTAGAGGGGGAGTACCACAAGCAGCACGAATGTCAAGATGCAAGTGTGCACATAGCTGAAAGTGGACCCAAGACGCATACCGGTTGCCATGTCTGCAGGAACGGTCTTGGAGAACGCAGAAAAGTACTCAGCCGCTAGATCGTGGTAGTAGACGCTGTATAGGACGGTGCAGACCGTCATAAAGATAGCACAGGCGCCTGTGAGCACCATCATGGCAATAGCGCTGAGCCAGCAGAGTCGGAGGTGTCTTTCCGTGTTGAAGTTGCAGAAGATGTCGTGGACCATGAGCCCAAACCCGACAAAGACCCAGATGGCACCGCACATGACAGCGCTAGCCTGGAACGCAAATGCGAGTCTGGTGGCTCTGGTAAAAAATCTGCTGTTGAGCCTGACGAGTGACTCGACAAAGTTGCCAAACTCGCGCTCGGTCATGTTTCTGCTGCTGAAGAACAACAGCGTTTCTGCGAGCCTGAGCTCGGAGCTGGCGAGGTCGCTGGTGTTTCTGGTGAGCAGATGGGTCTCACAGACAACACGCTCCTTGTCGCGCTTTTCGTTTCGGGCGTAGTACTGGTACGACTCGTCCAGGTACGTTGTGTTGAGAGAAGTCTGCGGCAGATCATCGATGCCGAGACCATGGTTCTCCATAAAGTACTGCTTGGCATTATCCGAGATCCGGGTACGCTCGCCCGAGCTCTCAAACGTGTACATCCACACCTTGTTGTTTATCGCTTCGTACCTGATGGTTCCCGTCGCGAGATCGTACATGCTCTCGTTGAACACAGACTCGACGGTGTAGTCGTAGTGGGAGGCGAGCAGTCCAGCCCTCACCCTGAGGTTGAACTCCCCAAAGTTCTCAGCTGCCAGGGTGTAGTCATTCCGTTCGAACCTGTCAAAGGGGAAGCGCGGCTCGTGCAAGTCGCCTGGGTTGAGAGTGCCGTCCTGCGGCGTTGAGTGTATTCTGTTTCCATAACCCACGGTCTTAAAGGTCACTTTGTAGGGGTTAACCTCGTCAAGCTCGTGAATCGGCGCGTCGTAGTGCCTTCTCTCGAACTCCAGGAACTGGTCTGGCGTGAGACGGAACGACTGTGTGCCCCGAAACTCTACAGGCAGCTTCATGCTGTCCTGGAAGTCCCAGTGCAGAACATACGCTGCAACCAGCATGGAGAGACACATACGCAGTACTAAAAACGGAACAGAGGCCTTGGTGGGGAAAAACGAAAAGTGGTGGCGGAACTCGTAGCGGTACTTGACGGGCTTTGTGTACGGCTCATAGCGACCGCAGTAGTAGTCTCTGTACTTTGGAGGACCAGACATTGCTGTACATGAATACACAAGCAGAACAGGTGTCCAACGGAGCCGAGCCCACTCGTATTTATAGCCGTTTGACCAGATCGGAATATTTAGATGATCCGAGCGGATCACAGTTTTTTCCGGTGGTGTGCGGCTGCATTTGGAAGGAGCTGGCGAGCGACAAAAAAATCGTTGTATTTCCCATATAGTTTTATATACACGTGTCTTCAATCCTTAGGCTTGGGTCCAGCGGCATCATGGACAGCTTCGATCTTGAGCTGGTTGTTCTCGACTCCAACCTTGACCACGTCGTTGTCTTTGATCTCACCCTTGATCATCATAACAGACATCGGGTTCAGAATGGCCCTCTTGATGAGTCTGTTGAGTGGTCTGGCGCCGTACATTGGCTCGTACCCGTTGTCGGTAAGCCACGCCTTGGCCTCGTCTGTGAGTCTCAACTCGATCCTCCGCTCGACAAGTCTGTCCTGAACCTCGTCCAGTCTGATATCCACGATCTGTCTGAGGGCAACCTTCGACAGTCTGTTGAACACAAGCACATCATCCACACGGTTGATGAACTCAGGCGCATAGTGTCTCTTCATCAGCTGAATGACATCCTCCTTCACCTCTGGTGACACGCTTCCCGTATCGTTCGGCTTGTTCTCAGAGTCGGCCAGCAACAGGTCCTGGCCGATGTTCGAAGTCATGATGATGATTGTGTTTCTGAAGTCCACCTTGTGTCCCTGCGAGTCGGTCAGCTTACCCTCGTCGAGCACCTGCAGCAGAAGCTTCGAGATATCTGGGTGAGCCTTCTCAAACTCGTCAAACAGAATCACAGAATATGGCTTTCTCCTGACGGCCTCTGTGAGTTCTCCGCCTTCGTCGTATCCGACATACGAAGGTGGCGCACCAATGAGTCTCATCAGCGCGTGCTTCTCCTGGAACTCAGACATGTCGAACCTGATAACGGCGTTCTCGTCGTCAAACAGGAAGTCTGCCACGGCTTTGGTCAGTTCGGTCTTTCCCGTACCGGTGGGTCCCAAAAACATGAAACTGGCGATGGGTCTCTTGTCGGTGGTGAGACCTGCTCTCTGGAGTCTGACTGCATCTGCGATGGAGTGAATGGCATCGTCCTGGCCAACGACTCTGGCCTTGAGGGCAGTCTCCATGTACAGCAGCTTGTCCTTCTCACCCTTCAACATCGACTGGACGGGGATTCCCGTCATCTTGGAAACCACCCTGGCGATGTCGTCTGACGTGACAGACTCGTGCAGCAGGGAGTTCTCGCTGTTGTTGGCGTTCTCGTCCTGGGGCACCTTTCTCTCGAGCTGAGGGATGATGGCGTACTGCAGCTCGGATGCACGCGCAAAGTTGCCGTCTCTCCTGGCGATCTCGAGGTCCTGTCTTGCCTTCTCGAGTTCCTGCTTTGCGTTCTTGATCTTCTCGAGCTCCTCCTTCTCCTTCTCCCACACGTCCGTCAGCTCTTTGAGCTCTGCGTTCTTTGCCCTGAGCTGGTCCTCCAGCTTCTCCCTCCTCTGCACGCTGAGCGGGTCGGTCTCCTTTCTCAGCGACTCGAGCTCGATCTGGATGGTCATGATGGCCCGGTCCAGCTCCTGGATGGCGTCCGGTCTGGACTCGTGCTGCAGCCTGAGCGCAGAACACGCCTCGTCGACAAGATCGATGGCCTTGTCTGGCAGGAACCGGTCTGTGATGTACCTGTTGCTGTACACTGCCGCAGACACGAGCGACGAGTCGGCGATACGAACTCCGTGGTGCACCTCGTACTTTTCCTTCAGCCCTCTGAGGATGCTGATGGTGTCTTCCACGGAGGGCTCGTTGACCAGGACCGGCTGGAACCGTCTTGCAAGCGCAGCGTCTTTCTCGATGTACTTCCTGTACTCGTCGATGGTGGTGGCACCGCAGCACTGAAGCTGGCCCCTGGCGAGTGCCGGCTTCAGCAGGTTGCTCGCGTCAATGGCGCCGTCGGCCTTGCCGAGACCAAGCAGGATGTGCAGCTCGTCCACAAACAGGATGGCGTTTCCCTTGGCGTCGTTGAGCTCCTTGAGCACCGCCTTGAGCCGCTCCTCGAAGTCTCCGCGGAACTTGGCGCCGGAGATCAGCGACCCCAGGTCCAGCGATATCACCTCTTTGCCCTTCATGCTCTCTGGAACTTCGCCCCGGACGATTCTCTGGGCGAGCCCCTCCATGATAGCGGTCTTACCGGTACCCGCATTACCTATTAGCGCAGGGTTGTTCTTCGTACGGCGCGACAGGATCTGGATGGTGCGTCTAATCTCGTCGTCGCGCCCGATGACCGGGTCCAGCTTACCGTCCCGTGCCATATCCGTCAGATTCACCGCGTACTTCTTCAGTGCGGGCTCCTCCTCCTCGGCCGGCTGCCCGTTCATGTTCATCCGGAAGTTCTGCGGACCCTGCGACGCGTATCTCACCTGTAGCGTGGGCACATGCCACCTCAGCTGAGGCTGCGTACGCGGGATGGCACACACCACCGACCGAGCCACAGCAGGCTGTCTGGCCACACGCGAGAGCAGTCGTGTGTTGAGTTTAACGCTTCTCTGTAACATTGTGTAGATGTCTGAAATGAAAGAAACGCTGCGGAAGAACCGGGGGAAGCGTCACTTATATGGTGGCGGCTGGCGAAGCGCCAGAAGCTTCTAGACGGTGCGGCTGGGTTTGGCGGGCGCACGACCACGCTTACATAATCTCGAGCATTTTCGGTTTCCTATGTACATTACTGGTGGGCTTCTGGCAGTTCGGGCTCCTCTTCGGCCTCCAGAAGCCTGTCCTTGTGGTCGGGCTGCCAGATGCGCTTGATGCCCTTGTCCTTGAGGTGCTGGTCCCACTGGATCTGGGCCGGGTCCAGGTCGGGCTCGACCCACGCGAATCCGTCGCCGCCACTGAGCCAGAACTGCTTCAGCATGATCTCCTGCTCCGGCTCGTTGATGAGCATGTCTCTGTCGAGCACCTCCTTCACGATGGGCCGTGTGGCAAAGCCCTCTGCGCCGTACACCTCGGCGTCGGCCTGGATCAGCTTGGTGGCCATCTTGAGCTCGTCCGCGTGCAGGTACCAGTGGCTGGGGAAGATGCCCTTCTGCCAGCTGACCGGCCCGTTGTCGATACCCTTGGACGCAAACGCCATGACTCCGAGCACGGTGTTCTGCAGGAAGTAGGCCAGGATCATCACGTGCAGCCCGGTGGTGCTCATCTCTGCGAGCTCCGGGTGGCCGACTCGGATGGACGCCTGCACGGAGGCGAGCACGGCGCCGATGAAGCCCATGTAGTAGGTGATCAGCTTGTTCATCCCGTGCTTCTTGTGTGCGATGTAGTGCTCGGACCCAGACGTCGCCTTCATGATCTCCGCGGCGTTGTGCATCTGGCCGTCGTACAGCGCGTTCCGGAACGGTATCATGGCCACCTCGTGCGAGATGTGGCACCCCGGTGACTTGAGGTAGAACAGCTCCACCACCTTGAGGATGTCTTCGGGCTCCGGCTTCATCAGGAAGAACTGCTTCAGCACCTCCTCGGAGAAGCGCACGTTTGGCGACGCCAGCACGTCCAGCGTCAGCGCCGTCACCTCCTTCATCAGCGCCGTGCGCTCCAGCTTGTCGCCCTCCACCAGGCTCTGCTGGAACAGGGTGCACGTCCTGAGTGCGTCCAGCACCTTCTGTGCCGGCACGGGCGCCGGGCTGTCGAAGATCTCCCGGCCCAGCAGATTTTGCAGCTGCTCGTAGCGGCTCTGCAGCAGCTGTTTCGCCGACTGGCTCTGCAGCTGGCACACCGCGGGGTGGAACCCGCGCACCGCGCCCAGCACGCGCACCGGCGCCGCCCGGAACACTCCGACTCGCCTGATATGTCTCAACATCGCTTGTCCAGCACAGCAGAGTGGCGGCCAATCAGACGGCCGCGTTCGCCTTGTCCCTCTGGGTCGTGTGTTTACCAACCCACCGGGTGCTGACATAAGAACCGGTCTGCCGCCTCTTGTCCCCCTCTTCTTCTCCCGACGACAGCAAACAAGCCTCATGGGATCTCAGGCGGTAACGGGAGTGAGCGGCGGCGGCGGCGGGCCGGATGGATCCGACTGGGCCACGTCGCTGCGGCGATGGGCGCGGAGGGGCGGCGCCGGGCTGTGGCTGTGGGGCCCGCTGGCGCCGGCCCACGACGCCGTGGGCGCGCGGAAGCTGCTCACGGGCGTGCAGACGGTGTTCGGGGCGTGTCTGCTGCGGAACGCCGTCAAGGCGGCGCGCATGCCACGCCCGACGCGGCTGGCGGTGTTTGCGAACGTGTTTGCGGGCGTGCTGCTGTTCAGCTGCTCGGCGTTCGAGGTGATCGACGGCTACGGCATGTTCTACACGGCCGGCTACATCGAGGCGGCCGTGGCGCGCCGCAAGGCCGAGGAGCGCGGCGACCGGGTGCCCTACTGGAGCGGGCCCGCCGATTTCATGCCGTCCAGGCTGTCCGAGAACACGGCGCGCGACTCGCGCTACCTCAAGCGCGTGGCGCACAACTGGGAGTACTGGGAGACCCTCAGCAGGCCGGCCAGGCTGTTCGACCAGAGCGCCACCGCGCACGCGCTGCTGGCGAGCCGGTGGAAGAAGGCGCTGGACGACCCGGCCGCCGATACCGCGCCGCTGCTGCAGCTGCTGAACCCGGGCGTCGGGCTCGGCAAGCCGGCCGCGCGCGTGCTGGACGACTTCTTCGCCGCCTCGCGGCTCGAGATCGACGAGGGCGTCCTGGACATGGACGGCGGCGAGTTCGAGACCGCGTGGACCATGGTGGAGCTCGTCCAGGGCCTGCGGTTCGCGCAGTTCATCGGCCAGCGCGAGGCGGCGATCTTCTACCCGGTCACGGTGGCGGAACCGGAAGACGCTTGAGCCGGCCCAGAACCTGAAGACGCTTGAGCCGGCCTGGGCCCTGCTCAGACCCTGCTTGGTGCCGGCTTCCTGTGTGTATGTATATATTGCTAGTGTTAAGCCCCATGGACATGTAGCCCGGGCCGCGAGGCTGTGGGGCGAAGCTGATAGGCGGGCTTTCCTTGTTTTCCTCCTGGACGCCACCCGATTGGCCAGCGAACATGGCGGATACAGCAGACACAGCCGACGCGATCACGCTGCGGACGGTGGGGAGCGCCGAGGGCGGCGCCGACGGCGGCGCCAGCAGCGCCGGGGACGACGCCAGCAGCGCCATGGCCATCAAGGACGTTCCGCTGGACGACGGCGAGGCGGAGGACCCGCACAGTAAGTAGGCGAGCGTGAAGCCGGACGACGACTAACAGGCTCAGCAAGCGCGGTGCGGGGGTTTCTGGAGGCCGCCCAGCGCGGCGACATGGCGGCCATCAAGGCGGCGGTCGGGTCGGGGCAGGTGCGGCCCGACGACCACCTCGACGACAACGTGACGGCGCTGCACTGGGCCGCCATCAACAACCGGCTGGCGGTGGTGCGGTACCTGGTGGCGGAGGGCGCCACCGTCGACTTTGTGGGCGGCGAGCTCAACGCCACGCCGCTGCAGTGGGCGTGCCGGTACGGCCTGGTGTACGTGGCCGACTACCTGCTCGCCGAGTGCCGGGCCGACCCGTTTCTGCAGGACGCGCAGGGCTTCAACTGCCTGCACCTGGCCACGCACTCGTCGAACGTGCTGATGGTGGCGTACCTGCTGGTGTTCTCGAAGGTGCCGGTGGACTCGGCAGACCCGAAGGGCCGCACCTCGCTGCACTGGGCCGCGTACCAGGGCGACCTGCTCACGGTGGAGGTGCTGCTCAAGTCCGGGGCCAGCGTGCAGCTGGTGGACGAGACGGGCTTCACGCCGCTGCACTGGTCGCTGATCCGCGGTGTGAAGCCGCTGATCTCCCAGCTCATCGAGCACGGGAGCGACGCGAAGCGCAAGAACAACGAGGGCAAGGACTGCTTTGCCGTCGCGGTCGACATGAACTGCACCAAGAAGCTGGCACAGGCGCTTGGCGAGAACGGAATGGACCCGCAGGGCAACCCGCTGAGCGTGGTGCTGCCGGAGCGCGTCCGAAACCCGCTCCTGTTCTGCATGTCGTTTGTGGTCATCCCGCTCAACATGTGGATGCTGTCGTGGTCCCGCGGGTACCAGATCCCGAAACTGTTTGCGGTGCTTGGCGTGCTGGCTGCGCAAAACTACCTCGTGGCCAAGTTCCTCGTCCGCGGAGGTGCGAGCCAGATCTTCAAGACGCCCATCATCAGCGGCATTCTGGGCGCCACGCAGGCCTGGGTCATCCTGACGTGGCTGTTTGTCGTTCTGAGAACCACGTGGGAGGAGTGCCCCTTCACGAACTTTGTGTTTCTGGTGCTGGCCGCGTCCAACGTGTTTTTGCTGGTGAAGGCGATGAGGTCGGACCCGGGGTACATACCGCCCTGTGTGTCGCGCGAGGAGATCCAGCGCACCATCCGAGAGCTCATGGACCTCCGCAAGTTCGACGCCGAGCACTTCTGCATCCACACGTGTGTGCGTCTCCCGCTGCGCTCCAAGTACTCGCGGGTGAAGAAGCGCGTTGTGGCGCGGTTCGACCACTACTGCGCGTGGGTCAACAACGACATCGGTGTCAACAACCACAAGGTGTTCATGGCGTTCACCTACACGCTGTGGCTGGCCATCGTGGTGTACTACAACCTGTGCCTGGAGTACTTTGGCGAGCTGGACGCCGACGAGCACAGCTGTGCCCTCATCGACGACGAGCTGTGTGCGGGCTTCCGGGAGGCTCCCTTCCTGTTCAACCTGCTGCTGTGGAGCGGGTTCCAGTTCGCGTGGCTGACGCTGCTGTGCGTCGTGCAGACTTTCCAGGTGGCCAAGGGCATCACCTCGGAGGAGGCCGCCAACCTGCACCGCTACGGCCGCGGGGCCACCGCCCACTTCGAGTCGGTCCCCGACGAGTCTGACAACACCAAGCCGCCCGCACAGCCGGAGCATGCGAGACCGCGGCTCTCGCCGGCCCGGATCCTGTGCATACCGGCCGCGCTCGTCGGCTCGCGTGTGTGCCGGGTGCTTGCCGTCGACCAGTTCCTGCTCACGGTGCGCGACATCGTCACCGCGCAGAAGTTCCACACGGACTACGACTTCGGACTCGGCACCAACTGGCTCGACTTCTGGTTTTTGCGGGAGGAGGGCGAGCCGTGCTCCGCCAGGACGCTGCTGAGGACGTCCTCCAAGGGCGACTCCAACCTCGACGGCCAGCCGGTCAACTACTACAGGCTATGGGGCCTGCCCACGAGCCCGCAGGTCTGATTGCATGTATAAAAAAACGAAACAAGCCAACACATGTAACAGAAATAGGAAAAAGAAGTGGGTTCCACGCCTTTTGAGCCGCACCCATGTCTTGGTGACCCGTGGGTGTCTGGCAGACGCCTCAGGGGGCTTCGCGTTGTCCTTTTTTGCGTGTTGCGGGCCGCCAGCGTCAGCAATCGGCGCTTGAAAATCAGCAATGAGCGCAGAACGGACACCCACCAAGCGGCGAGTGCTGGGAGCCGCCAGCCCGGCGCCGAAGAGCGGCCCGGCGCCGAAGAGCGGCGCGGAGCGCGCGGAGTCGCCCGACACGGAGTCGCCCGACACGTCCGTGTCGTCGGCGGTTTCGGGAGCGGAGACGAGCCTGGACATGCTGTGTCCCATCTGCGGGGAGCAGATGGTCACGCTGATGCAGCTGAACCGGCACCTGGACGACGAGCACAGCGTGGTGGAGACGATCGCCAACGAGGACGACCTCAAGTCGTGGTTCCGCAAGAAGGTGATCGGCAAGGCCACCGGGGTGATCAACCCGAACAAGAAGTTTCTGAAGCTGGACCTGTTCGACAACAACTTCAGCTTCACCGAGTCGGCCAGCGTGCCGGAGGAGGTGGCGCCGGTGCCGATCCCGCGCACGCACTGGCGCAAGCCCAACGCCAACGAGCTGTGCAACATGCCGGGCTGTGGCAAGTACCTCGGCGTCAAGAACGGCCAGGTCAACTGCCGCCGGTGCGGGCGGCTGTTCTGCAACACCCACACGTACTACCGCGTCAAGCTCAGCCGCGAGCTGGCGTACGACCCGGAGGGCGTGTGGTGCCGGTGCTGCGAGACGTGTTTCCTGGGGAAGCCGGGGCTGGGCGATGTCGCCGGCACGGAGGTGGACCTCACGGCGCGGTTCTGCGCGCGGCGGAAGCAGATCACCGACAAGAGCAACCTGGACGTGCTGATGCTGGAGCGGCGGTGGACCCGGTTCTACGACTACTACAGGGAGCCGGCCCGCACGCCGCTGCGCCGGTTCGAGCGCACCGTGGTCAACTGGCAGCCCGACGGAGACGTGCAGAACTGCCGCATCTGCCGGCAGCGGTTTGTGTTTGCCGTTCTGCGCAAGCACCACTGCCGGCTGTGCGGGCTGGTGGTGTGCGGCGACGTGGCCTCCGGGTGCTCCATGGACGTGCCGATCAACCTGCTGGCGCAGCTGCTGGAGATCCCGGCCTCGGTGAAGATCCCGGCCTCCGCCACGCGCAAGTTCGAGCCGCTCGCGGAGGACCCGGTGCTCCGCGTGTGCCTGACGTGCAAGAACGGTCTGCTTGCGAAGCGGCTGTTTGTGCGGGACCTGCTGGCGCCTCCGCCCGAGATCATCGCCATGCACGAGAGCCTGTGCATCTACAAGGAGAAGATCCTGGCGCTGCTGCCGGAGCTGAAGGCGACGCTGGGCGAGATCAGCCACACCGAGGTGGCCGTGCAGAGCGACCACCGCAGCACGATCCGCCGGTTCGAGCACGAGCACGAGCTTGTGCAGCTCGCGATGCGGCAGCGCGTGAAGCTGATGGGGCTGTTCACCAAGTTCGACCACATCACCAAGCGCATCGGCGCGCAGATCCGGCGCGCGGAGGAGGCGCCGCCAGACACCGCGGGCTGCTCCGTGGACGAGCTCAAGCTGCAGCGGTCCATCTACCAGACCTCGGTCGTGTTTCTGCAGGAGAACATGCTCTCGCTGCAGAGCGTGCCCAAGATCGTCGGCAGCAGCGCGCCTGAGCCGCAGAGACGGACCCGGCGCGAGGTGCGGGAGCTCCGGGAGCAGATGATGGTGCTGAAGGAGCAGCGGTTTCTGGTGGCCGAGATGGTGGAGACGTCCAAGCGCAAGCGCCGGTTCGAGGACCTGGCGTCGCTGGAGGCCAGTCTGCGGGACCTGGACCTGGCCATTGGCGAGATCGACGCCAGGCTCGGCGAGGAGTCGTTTGCGTGAGCCAACCGAAAAGTTTTGCCGGAACCGCGAACCGCGTGGGGCGGGGCTGCGCAACCGCGGCCGACCAATGGAAGCGCCCACAGTCGTTTCCGGAAAACAACACCGCCGGCGGTGTTTCTGCGGTTTAATCCATCTACAAGACTATACTCTTAGCGATACATATACATATACAGGATGTCTGCTCTCAACGTGAGTACTTGATGGATTGTGCCGGGCCGGCCGGATGCTAACGCACGCAGGTTTTCAGATGGTCTGCCCTTGGTCTGGGTGTGGTGTACGGTGTCTACCACACGCAGCAGTTGAAGTCTGCCAGCAAGGCGAAGCTCGAGAAGCTGGATTTTGAGCAGAAGGCCAAGTTGATCGCTGAGGCCAAGGCCGAGTACGCCAAGCTCAACGCTGCTAAATAGGTTAGATTCAAGAAGTTACATTCATGCACAAGTTACTCTACATTCAAGCACAGGAAGTTACTCTTCATTCATGCGCAAGGAGACCTCCAGTCACTCGCTGGAAGGAGACCTCCAATCACTCGCTGGAAGGCGGAAGTTTCAATGGGAGACCTCCAATCACTCGCTGGAAGGCGGAAGTTTCAATGGGAGACCTCCAATCACTCGCTGGAAGGCGGAAGTTTCAATGGGAGACCTCCAATCACTCGCTGGAAGGCGGAAGTTTCAAATG